>VYXC01000693.1:144641-275542 GCA_013397175.1 Platysteira castanea
AGAACACCCTATGTGATTCATAAATTCTAAGAGCCAAGAAAAACCAGCAAAATTATTTTGTCTGTCCGCCTGCCTAATAAAGACCACAGAATTTCATACAGTGATTTCTGCCCGAAGCCCAGCAATTTGTGGTTCAAACAGAGTATCTCAACCAGCCCACTGTCCAGCTTTGATGTGAGGATGTCCAATGAGGCGCTAACCACTTCCCATGCTGTCAGAAACTGGCTCTTCTACAGGTTGCCTGCATCCCTTCACCACTGCATAACTTTCTGTAGCTTTCTCAAGGACATTAAAATTTTGAAGCATTTTTGCCCTCTCCATCAAAACTCTCAAACCATCAAAAAGAGGGAAAACAGAGATTCTGAGGCACAAAAGACTAAGCAAGTACACAGAAAAAGAAGAATAACAGAGCATCTCTATGCACCCTTCTGCTGTGATTAAATGGATGAAATCAACATTAAAATGCAATTCAAGGTCCACCCATTTTCCCACTCCAGATAACACAGTGGAAAAGTTATTTTGCTACAAAACAAAAAACTTCCAAATGTACACCTGTGTGACTTGTAAGGAAAGCACATTTGTTCAGTTACAAAAGTAGTTTTTCCTGACACTTATAAAGCTTGCTACAGTTTCACAGCAATAAATATTTCCACAGCAGAGATCTTGAGTGGACAGAACAAAATCCACTCCTAAACCATGCCCTCAAAGATCGGCCTAGTAAAAAGACAGCTCACTGCTGAACACCCCTTCTGACTTTTTGTTTCCAAATGTCTGTGGTTGGTAAAAATGATGAGGAAAGAATTTTTTTTTCCTTTTTTAAGGAAACAAACCCAAAATGGCAGCAGTCCAGAAGGCTACTAGACCAGACTCCTTTAAGATGAAAAATATTTATGTTGAGCACAGAATTAACACAAGCACTTCTTCCTTCTATCTTGTAAGTGCAGCATTTGATGACAACCCTGGTGATTAAGTTCCTCCACCCACAGACCCACAAGAGCCCAGGCAACAGCCTTGAGACTTCCCTGTAATGTCAGCCTATGTTGGGAGGATGGGAAGGGGCTTCAGACACCATCTCCGAAATCCACTCCAGTTCCTGTCCCACTAAGCAACCATATTCATGTTCAATAAAACCAGGCCAGAAGGTTCATTCCAACAGTGTTTCTTTTATTGCCACTTTTCAAAGAGATGCTCTCTCACCCTCTGTCTGCATTTATGCTCCGGCCGAACTTGGGCTGTAAACAAATTCTCAGGATGGGTATCTGTGGTCCCGTGGGGCAGATTCTGCTGGGATGAGCCTGGCTCCATTTCCTGCTCCCCCCACAGAGGGATTAGTCTCACCTGCAGAGCAGGTAAAGGTGCAGCTCCAGCTCAGGAAGGTGCTGAGCTGGCTGTGGTCAGCGTGTGCTGCCAATAAAGGCACTGAGTGTTTGTGCAGGGTGTCTCGGGGGGCTGAGGCCCACACCTAACTGCATGTTGTTACAGCCACACTTTTTGTGAGGTGATAGCAGTAACAGCTCTGGCCATGGCTTTCCCAGCTGTCCATGAGGTCCTGCTACCTACACCACATACAGGACTATGGCAACAGGAGCAGTGCTCATGTGGAGAAGAACAGGACACGTAGGCTGATGAATTAGATACTCATCTAACAGGGCAGGTCTACACAAACCATCTAGTGTTTCATTGCAGGTGAAACTTTGGACTGTTTTAAGGCAGAGCTAAGGTGCTCTTCTTTAAGATTTCAGGCACCACAGTTTTGTGCATTGAAACTCTTACATCAATTAAAATCCTGTGTTGAAGTGTACGAGTGCAATCCAAACCGGCACAACCTGTGTGAAACAAAAGTGCACCTGAAGCAGGAACAGCTGGGCCCCATTTCCGTACACACAGGCCTGCAGAAATCATCATGTAAAGATGCTGTATGGCCACATAACTGCACTGACACTGAAGGAATTCATACTTAACAACAGTTCAGCTGAAAAGGTATTGCTTCTGAAAAAACCAAAAGCACAGGTTTTTGAGGTCCCTGGTAACCAATGGTTAAAGGTTGGCTTTCAAATCATCCACCCTGAAGTGGTCATAGCAGGTAAAAGTAGCAATCCTCATAGTGCAACAGCACAGAAGATGGAGTGAAACCCCACAGCCAGTGTAAGTATAAGCCTTACAGTTTCCATTATGGCTACTGTAATGATTTTGCAACTCTCATTTATTTTTCACCATTTCAGCTGCTAGTTTGTGGCAAATATTTGGGGAAGAAAAAAAAAAGAGAAAAAGAACTCAAAACCCCAGAGACTGCCCATCCTTGACAGGAACCGTCCTGGCATGCCTGGAATGTGTGAAACCACAAAAGAGCCATTTCTGTTCCTATTACTCCTTATGAAATCCCCTTTTAAAGAAGACTCATCACTGGAGGCTTTAAACACTCAGCAGAACCCCTTTAGGATTGCCTTTTACTTTGAAATGTGACTTATCAGCTGAAGCCCAGGCAGGTTTGGGTATCTGACTGTTCTGTGCCCTTTACTTTGAACTCCAGGACCGTTACGTGCACGGCTGCCAAACTGGTCAAGCCATTTTCCTCCCCTCCTTTGTCCCAAGGTTCAGGAGAGATAAAAGCTGCACTACGCTTGCTGCCTCACCAACACCAATTTGACTGTTAATTTTACATTTAAGGAAAAAAAGCAAGTAATAAAACCCAACACCACACACAATGATTATCACTGTTACCCACACATAGGCCAGAGCAACCACAGCATGATTCAAAAAGGCCTGGGCTACAGTGGGTATCTCTGGATACACATGAGAATGTTCTTTGGCAATACAGTTCTGCAGCTCTCTGACGTGTCCTTTCCTGTTTCTGAGTCTTTTTTTCACCCTCACAACCTGCTGTAATATCAGTCCAATGCTGCAGCTGGCAGCAGGGTGGTAGCCTGGTGAGAGCAAGGCTTTGATCAGCCCCATCCATGTACAGGGACACCTATAGGGCACAGGCTGAGCAGATGCCCAGGGAGCTTGTGGATGCCCCATTCTTGGAAGTGTTCCATACCAGGTTGGAAGGGGCCCTGAGCAACCCGATCTAACAGAAGGTGTCCCTGCCCATGGCAAGGGGGTTCAACTAGATAATCTTTAAGGTCCCTTCCCACCCAAACCAGTCTGTGATTCTATGTGAGTTTGCTTTGCTGGAGCAATGAGGTGACCAACTCGTGTTACTGCATTACTGCAGTGCTGCCCACACCACACCATCTCATGAGGTGCCTCAGGTCAAATCCTGCTCCTGTTTAAGTTACTAGGTAAAATTTTTGCTGGCTTCTCTTCCCTTTTTATGTCTCCATTTTTTTCTCTCCTGAGGCTTCTGGGATCAACTTTCCAGGCAGATCACTACAGGCATGTGGTAATCTGTAGTGTGAGGCTCATGTCTAGCTTGAACTTCAGAAAGCACCAGATCAATGCAAGATCAAGCTGAAACACAGGGACTGTTAACCCCAATTTCCAGCACTTACTGCCTTTTGTTTGTGCAGACTGACAGGGAGCCCTGCAAAATGCAAGCACTGTAGTTCATAAGCAAGAGGTCTGGCAGAACAAACATTAAAGACAGTAAGAAAACAGAGGCAAAGAAGTATCTTGTACAGAACTGAAAAAAAGAAAAGATAAATGATAAGCAGGAATTCCCCAGTGGGCTGAGTTTATCGGTGTGATTGCTTTCAGGACTTTTTTCTTGTTGTACCACCTTGATTTGCATACAAAGCATCTCTAACAGGAAATATCATCTGTCCTGGAAAAAAAAAAAACCAAGAAGGATAAGGATTTTTGCTGCCAAGAGTAAAACGTCTTTTGGCACCATATGACATGCCAGAAAGCCCCTGTCCTCACAAAAGCCACTTGCAGTGGCACATTGCAGCTCTTCTTCACTCCTTGCTCTGCGTCCCATCCCAGGGGCAGCAATGCATAAAGCAGCTCCTCAGGAGAGATTCCATAGTTAGAAAATCTGAAAATGAAAGAAAAAACAAGCAGGTGAGTTGATTTGCATTCCAGATTCACAAGTAACACAGCACCAAATTAGCTTGTAGGAAGTGCAAGAGTAAAAAGGAAAACCGCCAACTTGAAAATGCAAATCTTCACCCTACTACAATCACAAGCCGCAGCCAGGATTCCTACGGGCTAGGAAGGCACAAGTAAGAACCCATTTTTCACTACTTTTTCAGTGTGGTCACTTCATGAACTTAACAGTGGCTTGTGATATGTGGTTTCATTCCCATACCATATATAGCCAGCTTCATTTCCTGAAAAGAACATGAAGAGAAAAGCAGAAAACCCTTAAAATGATTGTACAGGTCTTTCTGTCTTTTCTTTCCCCTTTTTGTCTTTTATTGCTACCCTCCTACACTAAAAACAGGCAGTTATTAAATTAGTACAGCATAAGAAATGGATCTTTTCCCAAGGCTCCTGGATCTTAAAGAATATAGGTTGCTGCTTTGAAACTCACACACCAACTTGGCAGCACAGCATGGAATCACAGCATTTTGTTTGAGTATGGTATGCATACATGGATACATCCTATTCCTCTGCACATGGCTCCCAGGGGTCGTGGTTCAAGCCCACCAGTGAGCACAGTGAGGTATGTGCCACAGCCCTGTGCACTGGGATTGCAGGACCTCAGCTCTCTGCAGCTATCAACAGTCACAGCCCCATGGGAAGCACAGCAGCAAATAAAATCTTACTTTCCAGATGAGTAAGTGAGACAGTGGTAGTTCTAACACTATACCTCTTTGCTTTTTTCTGCAGAACTCAGGTCATCTATCTGGGCTCTGTCCCTCTCCCTGTGGGAGCCCACACCATTAGCAGGCAGAAGAAGTCTTTGCCACCTCAGGGCTCCTCAATACTCCTCTCCTGGCTGCTGAGAAACACTCGGGCTTTCCAAGCACAGTACAGGGGTTCTATTTAAGTAACCATGTAGGCACAGCGTAGTGTCCCAGCAGCTCTGCCAGTCCTCAAGGGCTGGGACAGTTGTTGGGACCACAGGCCAACTGGACCTTAGGAAAGAAACTGCAGCAAAGACGACCCACATACTGGGCTGCAGGAGCAGAAACAGCCAGGAGATCTCAGCACTCATTAGACCCCATACAGACACCACATCTAGTTTTGGTACAAGAAACATGTACAAGAAACACACTGACAAACTAGAGCAAGTGCAGCGGAGGAGCACTGGTGGACTTGCCTGAAGAGAAGAGGCTGTGGGAGCTGGGCTTGTTCAGCCAGGGCAAGAGGTGGCTTTGAGGGATCCAGCACCAGGCCCAGCACCTGTAGGGAGGTGACAGGGAACACAGACGGGTTCACATAAAGCAGGACTTGACCAAACTAAGTCATGAACAACCTGGTCTGATCCCACAGCTGACCCACTCAAGATCCCTCTCAGCCTATATTATCCTACAGGCCATCTTCTAACCTCTGCCACCAGTGCAAAGGCTTTGGAGGAAAGAGCGGTAACCACTCAGTGCTCAGGGACCGCGAAAGCCCCCAAGGGAAAGAGCTGGAGAAACAACCACATCCCGAGACCATGAAGGCCCAGAAGGCACCCATGGGCACTATGCCTTATGTTCCCCTCAGCATACGACAAACCCCAGCCCTGCATGCAGTCCCACAGTGACCCACATGCAACTGTTCATCTCAGCTTGGGCATCAGTGGCCAAGGAACCTTTGTCCATGCCCCATCTGCAGCACACACATGACCATCTTTCTCCCTGGTGTATGTGTGTAAATACACACACACCATTAGAGAACAAGCAGGATTCCCTAAGCCCCAGGTATAGGCCAATCACAAAAAGGCTCTCTATACTGCCCAAGGCAGCAGCCTCTATTCCACAGGATGGAGATGCCTCAAGAAGCATTCCCTCTGCCCCACCAACTGCAAAGCTCTGGTGTGGGATGACCCAGCTACACTGTCAACATGGCCATACTATCTTCTCCTTCCCTTGTGTCATAAAGTGTTGGAGCAATGTCTTGCTTTCAGTCAAAATAGCTTATTTTGCTAAGACGCAGGAAATGTTCACAACTGAGAAGATGAAAAGGAACCTTACAGAGAGTACTACCGAGCTCCAGCTTCTCAGAAGGATCCATACGAACTACAAGGTGACTGTCACACGTACTGGGTGGGCAGAAAGGAGGAGGTGGAAAAGGAGAGGTTCATCTTCTCGCCACGGGTCACCAAGAGAGCCAGTGGCAGAGCCATAAATCTGAAATCTGGATGCTCCCTGTCTTCTCATGCCTCTGCTTGACAGCCAAGCTGTGCTGGAAGGTAAAGCTGCGCTCCTCATGTTATATATAACCACACTTCTTTTTGGAGACCAAAAGTCCCCTTGCCTAAGGGATGCCAGCTCCCCACCAAAAGTCAGTTCTGACCAAATATTATCTTTCAAAAAAGCAAACTTGCATCCTCATTAAGAAACCTGTCCAGCTTTGATAATATGCTTGCCAACATGTTCTGAGATGTGGTCTTGTCTCACAGGACCTTAGAGACTCTAAGGGTTTATCCACATATGATTTTTTTTGTCCTTGGAAGTGAGACTAGCAAGCATTTTTACACCTACCTATTCAAAGAGTTTTATTTTCAGTACGAAAGAGAGTATCAGACCACTCAGTTTCAACTTCTGCTGAAATTCCTGTGTGACCCAGGACAGCTCATTTCAGGCAGTTCTGAGTTCTCATAGCAACTTGTGCTAAACTAAATTTCTGTAACTGCACCCATACTAATGTCTGCATAAATCAGCAAGAGAAACCACAGCTTCAGTCAAAATTAGTACCTTTGTACAGAAATAAAGATTAAAAAACCCCATCTCCACCTCCTTGTTGATAGGTAAGCTCTTGAAGCCAGATATACCTTCAGAAACAGCCTCCCTCTCCTCTTTCCACCCTCACATTCCTCTAGTCTTTGAGCTAGGCCTCAGGGCAATACTTTGCAACCTTGTTTGCCAGAGGAGAAGGATGCTTTCTGTCTGGGAAGCCGGGAAGACTGTGCTGGAGCAGAGCAGACCCCGGGCATGCAATTACCCAGGCACCAGCAACAATATGTTAATTCACTGGATCACTCTGAAATGAAGCACAGTGCAAGTCCCTGGAAAAAGTGAAAAGGAGCCTGTTAAGGAAACTGTGTGAAGGCCTTGTGCACAGCAGCCCCTTGGAGTCCAGACAAGGACAGACTTTGCACAGACATCATTTTTAGACCTGAACTGGCAGCCAGCACGCCTGCTCTTCCCACTGCAGGGCATCCAACAGGAGGGACAGGAACCCCGCTCAAGGCTGACAGAGGACATTGGGCAACATCCTTATTTTTAAGAGCTGCAGACACATGGATTAGCCCCTGCAAGGGACATCTGTGCAGTACTCATCCAGGGCAGATCACAGTCATAATGCTACACGCCCTCTGTCAGTGTCCAGAGATTCCTCACACTTTCAGGAGAGCAGTCTTCTCCTTGGTGTCCACAGCTGCCAAGTTCACATCCCCAGCGCAACTCCTCTATTCAGTCGCCCAGAGCTCCTTACGTAACTCTTGTCCTCCAACAAGAAACAACAAACCCAACACAGCAAGGAGAGAAGAAGACTGAAATGGACCTTTGGTGAATTTGCTGTGAGAAGTCAATGCCCTCAGAAGGTCTGCACTGACTGACCACCTCCTGGTGCATCATCCTTCTCCTACTGACTAACTGCTCTAACACCCAGACAGAAACTATGGCCTTGAGATGGCATCATGATGGAAGTAGTCTTGCACTCCTAAATCAGAAGGGGTGGCTTGATGCAGGTAGGAAAGCTGGCCTCCCTCCTAGGGAAAATGGACAGAGGAAGAGTCACAAAGATCTGCACTACCTCCCTACATTGGACAGACTGCCCACCTGCACGCTATGAATGCAGCTTCCAGATACCATAAACCTCCTTGACGAGCAAGTAATAATTTCATCAAAGGCAAGGGCAGCTTTAAACATGCATAGCCTCTTGTAGAGAACTTTCTGTTGTAATCCATAGATAGATTAAATTCGCCAAGTGGAAGAGTTGCACACCAAAGCTCTTTCTGCATAAGGCTGTTGGCCACTGAGCTGATATATTGAGGTCAAAGGCTCATCTGTGCCAACACACTTCTTCAGGAATGCAAGTGTGGCTTTCATGCAAAAATACAGCTGTTACCCTGAGGAGCAGGGGAGACCAGTTTAATGCCAAGAAGTTTAAATTCAGTTCTTACATTGCACCAAAACTCCTGGGTTCCTGCAGAAACCGGATCAACAGCAGCAAACATCTAGAGAAAGTCTTCTGTTAGCTTCTGCTATGTGCTGGCTTTTTGGAGATAGTTTCTTGAGTGTAAGACTAAGAGAAATCTTGTTTAAAAATGCATCTGTTTTGCACGGATTGAGTTTTGCCCTCCAAGGAGATGGGGAAAGTAAAACACAAAACTAAGCTGCAAAGACAACAGTGCCTAGCCATGAGCCCTGCCCTTTGCAGAACTCCTGATAGCTATCCCTAAATGGGAGCACTTCACTGCCGGATGACGTGTTCCAGACGAGGTGAATTTCCTGAAAAGCACTGACAACACGCGGTTAAAAGCTCTGTTCAGACAAGCAGCGAAAGAAGTCTGTTTTCTGGTTTTTGAGCTGAATATTCAACACTTTCCATGTTTGCTCTCTCACAGGTTATCTGGGCTGCACAATCAGCAAAACTGCAAAAACACTTGTTGGGGCTCAGCTACCAGGCAGTCTGTAATGGAGCTGTTCTGGAGGAAAACAGAAGTGTTATTGTGCTCGCGGCTTTCCCAATACAATTAGTCATATGTGATGGAGAGATACGCGTCCTCACAGAGCTCTTACTGCCTTGTCAACAGATGAAGTCAAAATGAAAACATACTATCAACAACCAACCTGAAAGCTGAATCATGAACTCTGAAAGCAGCCTCAATGCTACAAAGAGATTTCTTCTCTGCAGAGACAGCTAGAATCCTTCCATCTGTCCTCTTCTTCTTCTTCCCATTTAATTTCTTGACACTGCTCAATTAAATAACATTTTTTTCTTTCATCTCTCCACTCAAGCAACCCTTCTCTCCTCCAGCTGAGTGATGCTGTAGCACCAGGAGAAGAAACCAGACTTGAGGCAAGAAGAAAAAAAGGCCAGAGCTTGGGTGATGGGAACAACATCCCAGTTGTCTTCTCCGTGTGACCTCAGACAACTTCCCCAATGCTGCTTTGTCTCATTTCCCCCCTGAAATAGCAAGTTCTCCACTCTACTGGGTGACTACCTGGCCTGGTGTTACCTGGGGTTAATATTGACAATAATCAGGGGAGGCTGATGGTGTGCCTAAGCTTCCCTTTACACGTCAGCATCTCATTCGGTCACACAGTGATATTCAGCACAACCCAGACCATGGCTTCATGCAGCACTTCTACACTTGTGCACTTCACAAACATTTCTGTTGGCGTCTTCTAGCTCCAAAGGTCTTGGCAAACACTCCCTATCACAAGAGCACCACTTCCATGCTGGAAGCTTAGGAAATCCACTTTCTCTCTTCACCACTTGACAGACATGATTTGACAGGACATATTTTTGCATCTACAGTAATGAGAGATGGAGAGGACTGTCAAACAAATGGGTGGAGTTCAACTCATAGCTGGTATCAGGGGCAGAACATCACAATGCCACTCAGTTGCTGGGACTTCTCTAGCTGGAACATTACCTGTCCAGTAGGCACCACACTGATCTCAAAGGGATCCTGTGGTCAATGCAAGAAGGACCCTGGATCTGTGCATGCATCGCACAGTGGTAGACCTGGGAGCAAACACCCAGCAATTCCTCTTGATAACCATTATGGAATTCATTTAGAAACAAATTTCTTTTTCGGAAGCCTCTTCCCCAGCACTGACAAATCTTTCAAGATGCAGTTTGCACTGCCAGGGCTCACAGCAAAGCACAAGGAGAAGCATGCTCTGCTCCATGCTGAGGGTGGCCAGCAAGACAAGGAGCTGTTCAGTGGCTCTACATCCACGTCAGAGCTCATAATGGAAAACAAATCTTCCAGATTCGGGTGACTCCTAGGCCAAGTCTCAACCAAACCCACACATCTGCGCTCACACCAAAGAGCAGACACACATCAAGACCGAAGAGCAATTGCTGTAGGTTGCCATGGCAGTGTGCATGTGTGATTTTATCACCCTTATCAGCTGCAACAGCATTTACGTTCCATTATCAGAGAACACTGGTATTTTTTTAAGGGTACAATAGGTGGGAGAAGCAGAAAATCAGTGTCAGCCAGAAGACAGAAGTCAGCACACAAAGCAGGAGCCCTTGCTTTGAGTGAGTTGCCTCCCAAGGGCACACAGACATTTACCCAGCCCGGGGGTCGTGCTGGAGATGATGGGTGATGCTGGGCTGCCCAGCAGCCCCCAGCCCAGTGAGCTCTGCCCTGCACAGAGAGACGCGAAGCCCTCCAGGGAGCACGGCAACAGCAAGCGGAGGGCACTCGCCTGTGCTCTCCATGGAGCCGAGGGAAGTAGGTCAATCCTTCTGCTTTGCTGAGCCTTTTGGCAGGTCGGTGCTGCGCTGCCATCGCCGGTCGCAGCTCTTCACTTGTGCCATGTGACAGCCACGTCGTTCAGAAGTTAACAAATTCAATACATCTAATTAAATCAACCTTGGCATCCATTCAAAACCCATCTCGCAGGTTTTTTTTTCCCCTGCCTTTTTATGCCCTACTGTTGGTGGTGAAGAGACCCAGCGAGGAGGGATGCAAGAGAAGGTTGCTAAGGGGTGAGCCAGTTTTTTCTCTTTCTTTATCTCAGTTTTTTTATCCTTTCTTTATCTCAGTTTTTATTTCCCTGCTGCTCTCCTGTCACAGAATCACAGAATCATTAAGGCTGAAAAAGACCTCCAAGATCATCGAGTTGTTGCAGAGATGCTTTGTTTTCCTCAAGGGAATTAAACAAATCCACATGGCATCACTCCTTATGCCTCTTTCCTCCGTGCCTGAGACAAAATGACCTTTCCCATCTCCTTGCAGGCTTTGGAAACAAAGTCCAACACACCCTGGTGATCCTTTGGCTCTGCTGCTGACGCTCACCACATTGAACATGGACCTGGCAAGCAAGCCAAGCTGGCAAAGGGAGGGCACATCAAGTGTGACCCGCAGCCTCTGGGCTGGGCTGGACACCCTGCAAGGTGGGAGCACATCTTCCACCACCAGACTGAGCAAAGCCAGAAAGCAGCACGAAGACCCCTGGAAGCAGCTCATGCTAACCAGGGTCTCCTCTGGCTGCTCTCCCATGCAGCTCCCAACCTCACCATATGCCAGCACTGCTTGATGGATGTGGTCATGAACATGGGATCACACTGGAGAAGCCAGTGGAGGCTAGTGGATGGCCACAGAGCTCTAGAAAAAGACCGCAGGATGAGGAGCTGCCATTTCCACGACATTCTCGGTGACATCAGGACACACTGGAGAGCTGCCCACATCTGCCCTCTTCCACAGATTGACATGGGCACTGGGATCACCCTGTCCAATCTCCCATGTCTCTTCACTATAGCAGATCCTTCCTCTTCCACCAAATCTTCTGCCATGTCCTCCTTGCCCCATGACCACCACCTGGAAGTCAGGATGGTGACACAACCTGCTGCCTTTCTGTGCTGTGACTCACAGATGCCAACAAAATTACCATTCCCAGTTGCAGGAGTTTAGTTAAAGGCATTTGGATCATCCCAGAAGAACACTCTTGTGGCTTGGATCCTAGGAGAAAGTTTATTGTTTTTCCATATTCTTCATGTTTTCTATAGCCTTGCTCGGCTGGGGAACCATGATTAGGGAATATGCCAGTTGCCACCAGACCAAGGCTATGCTGTTTCTTTCAACCAAGCATTGTTTCCTACTTATATTGATGTGAAAGATCTCTCTGTCAAACAGGGAAGTGTTTTGTATCTGTATGATGGCATTATGCACAGAAATTCATCTGCAATCTGTTCTATCACCTCAAAGCCATACTTGGCCTGCCTGCTCAAAATGCAGCTGTTTACCTTCCATGTCTGCACTATTTCCTCTCCTTTAATCCACTCTCCTTCAAAATAGCTCCTAAAATACTCAAAACAATTCTGGGTAGCTCTTCCTCCAGACTCCTGAAATGACACTGTGCTGTGGTGTTGCTTTGCTGGCCAGCAGAACCTGGTGCATTGGAAAAGCTCTGGCTCACAGTGCTGCAGCTGCCACAGATGGGTGCTGTTCTCCTGGCAGGAAAGGACATTTCATGCAAAACCTACTGCTTATCCCTTCCTCGGGACTATGAAAATAGTCTTAAAAGCACTTTGTACTCCTCTGGTATGAAAGGCACCAGAAGAGTACTCTGCCCCCCTGCAGAGGATGTTACATGAGTCTCTTCGTGAGCGCAGGAAGTCGTTTCTCTGCAAGAAAGCTGCCCCTCCTCACACAGGAAAGATGTGTGATGCTCTGCCAGGCTCAGGATCAACAGTCCCCTCTGGCCCCTTCCTTGCCTTTTGCGTGTCGGCCATGCACACCCCAGGCTGCACACCAGCAGAGAAGTACTCCTGGGTTGGAGGAAAGTGATGGGAGTAGAGGATACCAATTCAGGGCAATTACCTTGCCTGCTGTGAAACAGCACATCTTCCCCAACAGCACCACTGCCTGTGAGAGTCTCTCCCATGTGCTGACTACTTGCTCTGTGAAAAACACATTTACATTTCTATTTACATTTCCTTCACACAGATCAGATTTGAGCAGGGCAGTTACATGATGCCATACAACAGAAGCCTTCCCAGCCATGCCGGTGGCACTGGGTGCTGCATGAATGCAGAGGAAGGGGTAGCCTTGGAGGAGATGCAAGTGACCCCAAGAGAAGCCAGGAAAAGCAAAAGTCAACAGTTTCAAGCAGTGGTCCCTCAGGCTGCCCAATTAAGCAGGAACTCTCCTTCACAGAGCAATAGTGAGAGATTCTGGTGGGTTTAAGAGGGGCGGGTGATGGGAGCTGCTCTGACTTTCAAACACAGAAAGAAATGGGGTAACCACTAAGTGCAGAGCAAACACCATGGTCTGTGGGGTTCTGAGCTCTTTGCAGTGGGTTTTGCAACTGGCTTTCTTCAAAGGATGAAGAAGTGTAAGAAAGTCCCATCCCTGTGTTTCACATTACTGCTCCAATCAGGAATGATGTGGTTTGGACTGCTGAAACACATCAGGTCCTAACATCTACAACACAGACCCAGGAGCTGGGTTGCAGCACAGACAGGAGAGCAGTGATTTGCACTTCCAGAGTGAGAAAGAAACCAGAAGCTGCCTTTGACACTCATACACATACAGCATGTGAGTGCAAGTGGAGCAGTGTCCTTAGAGGAAGAGCCATCAGCTCAGCACTATCTTTGCACTCAGCTTTTCATGTTTTCTCTTGAATGATCTTCTGATGCAAGAACTCCAAAAAGATAAACTAATTCTAATGCATTTGGTTTTATACAACATTTAGGTACATGAGGGACCAAATGGCAGGACAGGTGAACAACCCCTATGCCCTTGGAACAAACAGCATCAGCTAGGGAGCTTCACCATCCCTTCAGCAGCAGTTCCTCTTTCTTGCATCTTCCTCTCTCCCAGTCCTATATGGTGGGTACCAGGAAAATTACTGGGAGAGATAGGAGAAAAAAATCCAGAGGACAAGTGTTACCAGTGTTTTCAAACCCTGCGCACTCTTCCAGGTCTTCCAGGTAACACAAAGCAACTAACATCAGCCTGCTTCAGGGATGGCCTGGGTCACACCACGGCTGCTTCCAACCCCAACTCAGCCAGGACCAGCCTGCATAGACTTCCTATCCTCCCCCTTTCCTAAAAAGGATCCTCATCGTCCCCCTGAGCCCAGCCTAGCCAACATCTACAAAGCACTGAGACAAGCGAGCAGCACAGGGCAGTGTGAGTGATTCAGCCAGCCCAAGGCAGAAGGCTGAGACATTTCACACCACTGCTGCCAATGTCTCCGCTGCCGGCAGGAACACCGCGGGGCCACGACAGGAAATTGGGTCTTAATCACCATCTCACTTTTCATTCCCCACTTCAGTTCTGCTATTTTAGCAGCTGCTGCAAGCTGGCTCCATACTTTCAGATGAGCAGCCGTTGGGGCACAGGGTTTAGCTTGAGTGTTTTCAGGCTGCAACTCCAAAAGCAAAGAGAAAAATGAAGCTGGGGGAAGCTCAGGGTAGCGATCTGGCAGCAATCAAAGCTTTAAGACACAAGCAAACAAGCACCAGTCTCTTGCACAGACTGACACTGCCTGGGACAGGCAGCCAAGGCTGGTGAGGCCATATGGGCAGGACACTGGCACTGTGCAGACCTACTGACTGGGCTTGCTGCCCACACTTAGGACAGCTGTGAGACATGGTCCAGTGCAGATGTGTCTCCAGGTGCTTCCCCTCCTCCTTGTTCATGGTACATCTAAAGATCTGCTGCAGTAGCAGGGCCGGCTGTAGCAGCTCCCTGCTCAAGCTCTGCAGCAGCCAGGGAGAATCCCCCTTGCAGGGGGGAAATCTGCTGCCACCGTAAGCAGTGCAGATGGCAGAGCCAGCCACGTACACCTGCACCAGGGATCATCTAAAAGGGAGAGGGTGCTGGGACATGGAAAGAGACACGGCCAGAGCTCACTGGCACAACCATCCATGTGCACCAGCACAAGAATGCTCAATAAGCAAGTGTTAAAATTATTAAATCCTTGAGCCAAGATAGAAAGTTACCTTTGCCACAAAACTAATTAAATCTTTGGGGAAAAGGGAAAAAGGACAGTATTTACTGTCCCCATACTGCCTCAAACAATAGTATTCCTGAAAAGGTCTCACACTGTTCTTGTGCCATGCTCTGAAGTCCTACCTTTGCCTCCCCATCACATCCATGGGTCACAGCTGCACAGGCTGTGGGTGACTCAGCCACTGCCAAATTGCAAATGACCTACATAGAGTTTTCCCTTCTCCAAGCTGGCCTTGATCTGACCACCATCTTCTTCAGAAATGGATGTAAAGTCAGTCTTGCTGCAAGAACAGGTCACTAAATTTGCTTTAACACCCCCCTGTCCCCCAGACAGCCCACCACAGCCTGGGGCATGAGCATTGCTAGAGCAGGTGTAGGATTCATCTCACCCACCCTAGAGCCATCTGAAGTATCGTATCCAGTCGAAGTGAGCTGGCTGGGGCACGCCACATCTCATCAAAGAAAGGTGTTTGCAGCGCTGGCATCTGCATCCAAACAAGTCTGCATGGGGTGTTTTTGCAGGTGATGAAGAATGTGCCACACAACCAAGGAAGACAAAGGTGCAATTCATCCCATCCATTACATCCATCACACCTTAAGCCCTATGGACAATGTTGACTAGATCTCCCCTGGCTGCAGCATAAATCAAAAGCTGCACTGCTGACCTACAAGGGGAGGGTGCCATGAGATGGCTCCCACTTTGCCACCCAGTCCAGTGTAAAAAAGCAGACACTTCCAGAGGGCAAAACTGCTCTCAAAGCCTAACTTCAGCACCTGACATGTCACTGCCTCCACCTCAGTGCACTTCTAGCCTTCAATCCTCCACCTCTCCAGTAAGGGGAGGCAGAATAGATACGCCACATTTCAGCTTCCCACCTGGTGCTCCAGTTCTCCCAGTAAGCAAAGATGAGTTTGTGCTCATACAGAACAAGGGATAAGGTGCAGATGCACATGCAGCTCGTCCTTAGCCCTGCCTCTGTGGGTAGCAGCTTTTGGCAACTGGGCAGGTTGGGAACTAGGAGCAGCAACATTTCAAACAGCTCCACAGGGATCCATTTCACATGAGGATGGTTATCAGAGCATGCAGATGAGTAGTACCTTCAGCACAGCTGTATTAACACATCTCAGTAAAACTCCCTGAGACTCCAAGACAGAAAATGCCACATGGGCAGCTAATTTCCACCTAATAGCACATTTTCCTCTAGTAGAAGTTAGAGACTGCAAGTGCTTCATGAGCCATTTACACAAACATTTGTAGGCACTACTGAGGAACTCAGAAACTTAATTATCTCTTAAAATGACCTGTGTGATTTAAAAACCTATTTGGACTTCAGGTGCCCCGGGATCTGTAATCCCTGATCTAGTTGCTCAGCTGGCACAATCTTGAAGTTACCATACAGGGCACTCACATTGCTCTAGATTGTTCTACTTATCCACCAAACCCACAAACATGCCCCCAAATCCACCATCCCAAACTGACAGAGAGAAGCAAAACCCCAGCAACCACTTTTTTATCCTTGTCCACTATCTGCCTAAGCTTCCCAAATGATGGCAAGAGTACAAATCCCCCTCTACTGGGGTCAGCAAACTTTCAGCATGAACACATGCCCAAGCATCTTTAGACATAAAATATATATGTGTATATATACATATATATATATATTTAGGGAAGTTATTATGCTTCTCGGAAACTTTTTGCAACACTATTACCAAGGCTCAGCAGCAGTTTTTAGAGCCTGATGGCAGTTCACAGCTTCAGCCAAAAGACACACCAGGCGCAAACCCTCTTACTAATAATGGCCTGCAGGGCTGGAAAGCCCCTGTGCCTCTCTCAGTCCCGGGCTGCAGTGAGGTGACACGCCTGGGTGCTCAATTTGAATATGTATAGCTGAGACCACCCACGGGGAAGCACAGATCCTGCCTTTGAGCTGCCATCCTGACCCCAGTGATGCAAGGTGAGTGGGGCAGGGCCTAGTGTTCTCATTTCTCTACCCCAAAAATATTTCCACCAAGTGATGGTTAAGAGCATTTGTCAAGAGTTTTGAGGTTTTTTTAGGCACGTCAATGCAGGAGGATATGCCCAAAGTGGAAGAACACACTGATACAATTCCTAATGCCTTTATCCCTGCAGTCACTGGCTGATGCTACACAATCCCCAAAAGCCTAACTCCCATCCTTTCTACCAAGAGCAACATCAGATTATCACTCAGAAAAATTTAGTCCTGAGATCGTTTCACAGCATGTGAATATCTGATGCAGAGCCTAAAGAGAGGAGGCCTTAAAGGCATTTTATACTCTATGAGGCAGGGACCTAACTGAGACTATGCTACAAGCCATCATGCAGGGGTTTCTGCTGGAGCCAGATGCAATATGTATTTTTTATTTTACACATGAGCAGGACACAGTTCTTTACTCCAAAGTGCTGAAACAGCCTGAAAAACAGAAGCTCCAATGAATGTAGCAAAGTATCAAAATCACAGAACCACAGAATGGTTTGGGTTGTAAGGGACCTTCAAGAATCATCTAGTCCAACCCGCCTCTGCCATGGGCAGGGACAACTCGCACTAGATCAGGTTGCTTAGAGCTCTGTCCAGCCTAACCCTGAACACTTCCAGGGATGGGGCATCCACAGTTTCTCTGGGTAACCTGCTCTAGTGTCACACCATCCTCACAGTAAATGCAGAGACCCAAATCATACCACTGGGACACAGCACAGATCCTCAAGCCAGATTTTGCTTCCTGGGCTCTGGTTCATGTTTGCTGAGAGCTCAGGTGCAGCACCTGCCCCAGGCTGCTGCTGGAGAAAGGAATACACTGCTCAAGCCACAGCTGCTCAGCCATGGCCCAGCACCTTCACGGAAAGCAAATACCCTCGGCAGTTTAAGCCATGACGTGAACCACAGGTGATGCCCAAGAGTGTGGTACGGGCCCCAGCCACCCCAGTGACATACTGCTGTATGGCCCTTTGCACCCATCCAAGCTAAAGCCACCTCAGTCCCCTGCAACCCCATGTGGGTTAACACCTCCCCAGCAGCTCCTGCCATCCTGCAAATACCCCCCACCTTCACATCTCAGCTCCTTTTGCATCTCCCTCAAGGGCAGGTTCCTTTCTCTTGCTCATCACTTCTTAAATCTCATCATCTATTGCTCACACAGCCTTGAGGCCAGTGGTTTTGGAAGCAGAGCAAGGTTCAGACATACGCTCTCAAGAGGTACCCTGCAAATTTGTCCCTGAATTTAGTGATTCCAGGGCCTCTCAGAGAACTGAGCACATTGGGTACAACTCTCACTTACCATTGAGTCAACTTTTTTTTTTTTTTTTGCACTTTACTGCAGCCAGTATTTTGCCCTTAGTGACTCAAAAGTAACACGCTGCAACAGCAGTTGCCTTACCTGTTTCTGCACCTTCTGGTTTGTTCTGCTGAAGAAGGGGTATAATGGCTCTGAAAAAAAACCAAACCAAACAAAAAAACCCAAAGAATCGAGGAAAGCCACTAATGGCATCTATTAAAAAGACAAATATTGCATATCCTGGAGAACAGCCATGAAGCTGCAGCCTTTCAACACTAGCTTTCATTCCAAGGTGACATGAGCTGCCCCATACCCTGTATCCCACCAAGGGAAGCAAAACCTCCCCTGTGAACCCTTCAGATGGACAAACTAAGGAGAAAAGGTGCCAGAGACCCAAAGCATGGAAAAGCATGGATGGTGAAATTAATATTCCTGGCTCTTGGCGTCACACTACAGCTGTTATAAAACAGGATATCCATCTCAGCAGCACAGCTATCAATACACCAGCATGAGTCATCTGCAATACTTATCTAATGGTGAGTAAGCTGCTCCTGTTGGTCATACTTTCCAGATAAATCTGTCAAGAAAACAAAAAGGAAGAAAAAAACCTATCAGAAAATGTTATCAAAGAAATAAAATGTAGGGGATGGTATCTGGTCAGCAAGACAGCATCCAGAGTGGCAGAGGGACAGGTGGTTTGGGGGTCATTGGATGAAACATGCACACCAGAAGCTGCAAGAAAAATATTTGGGTCCATATGGAGTATGAGTGAAGTACCACTAAATCAACGATAATATGACCCTTCCTGCTTGTGGATGCTTCAGCCAACACCTATGGCAGAGGCTGTACATGACACAGCTTTTGGGACTGGGACTCAAACGCACAGATGTGTCAGTCTGGGGCTTTGTGCTCGTCACTTCCTTGCTTGGCAGTGAGTGTTTGTCCAAGTAAGGACACAGGGCTCAGAAAGAGCTGCTTGGGGTCAGTGTCTTTAACATTCCAAAGAGCCGTGAAACCCCAGCCCAGCAACGCACTGGGTGCAAAACAATCCTGAACATGGGGGATGCTTCCTCACCTGCCCCCGTTTTGACTGAAGCACAACAACTAAGTTGCAAATAATTTAGTGGAGAAAATAATGACAGAAATGATAAAGACACCTTCTTTCAAGTCTGTGATGAAAGCAACCCTGAATGACTACACAGGCTCATTTGCACCAAGCCATATGCGACCTTTGTGTTTGCTGCTCTCCTGTGCCTTGGTGGACTCTGGTGAGCCACAGGAGCTGAGGCCAAGCCTTAGAGAACTTTCTCACAGAGAAATCGCTGCTGGGAAGGTGGAGGAAATACCCAAGGGTCTCCCAAGAGGGCTGAGTCATTGCATGGGTGTCTCATAGAGATTTCAGAGGGGAGCTGGGGAGCAGGGCCTGTGAGGGGAGAAACCTCCAAACACCTCCCCAGCTTCACACGCCAGAAAGTGAGAGAAAACCCCATATATGAATCACCCTGTCACGATACCTCAGAGCCACCAAAGTGTTTTACACAGGCTGCCATGCAGGCTTCTGCCAGCACAGAGGAGTCCATTTGCTGTTCTTGCAGCCCAGCTGTGAGGCTTTGTGGGCAAGGGGATTCCAGGGTGAGCACAATGCTTCTGTCAGCTTGCCTGCAAGTGGGGAGAGGCACGAGGGCATGGCTGTGGGGACCAACACAGATCCATCAAACCCCAAGGCCTCCACACCCAAGAGTGATGCCTGAGATGGCCACTTCCGTCTCCTCCTACCTGGAAGGGATTGGAAAGTAAGAGCTCTTGTCATGGCTAACATTTCATAGAATCACAGAATGGTTTGGGCTGGAAGTCAACCTTTAAAGATCGTCTTGTTCAAATCAACTGTCATGGGCAGGGACAGTTTCCAGGTACAGTAGACCAGGTTGCTCAAAGCCCCATCCAACCCGGTCTTGAACGCTTCCAGGCATGGGGCATCTACAACTTCTGTGGGCAAACTGCTCCAGCATCTCACCATCCTCATCATAAAAAAATCTCTTCCTCATGTCCAAACTAAACCTAGCCTCTTTCAGTTTAAAATCATTCCCCCTTGTCCTATCACTCCATGTCCTTGTCAAAAGTCCCTCTTCAGACCTCTTATAGCCCCTTTAGGTGTTCTAAGGTCTCCCCAGAGCCTTCTCCTCCCCAGGCTGAACAACTCCAGCTCTGTCAGCTTTTCCTCACAGGTGACATGCTCCAGCCCTCTGATCATCTCTGTGGCCTCCTCTGGACCTGCTAAAACAGGTCCATGCTCCTCTCATACTGGGGACCCACTGCTGGGCCACTTTCACACTGCAGCCCCAGCACTGGCTCAGGGTGACCTCTGTTTTCCCTATCTGTCCTGGGGACAAAGGCTTTTGTCAGACAAGTGCAGGAACTGACACAATCAAGAACAAGCTTGACTGTGTTTTTCCTCTGGGTTAAATTTTGTTCAAGTCAGTGTTGCAGTGCTGCAGGATGAGGCACACCCAAGCACCACCAGCAGGGATGGGATGGAAATCAGTTTGAGAGAGCAAAGGCAGAGAGGCCAGCCCCTCTAGAATGGGCACACTGACACTGGATGAAAAGGGCCACACAACCACACCCTCGCACAGTCATTCTCAGCACTTAACTGTATCGACCTTGGAATAAAAGTGATTTCTTCACTGGAGCACAGGCTCTGGGGCTGTATGGGGACAGTCATTTAGAAATAAAACAAGGTCAACTTATTTTGTCCTAAAACCTCAAGCTTATTTTCATTATATACATTTTATTTCCTTTTTTTTTTTTTTAAAGGATTGAGAAAGGTCTCCCTGGAGCATGAACTCCATATGCATCCACCTCAGGCAAACACATGATTCTGCCCAGAAACAAACCAAACACCTTAATCCCAACACTCTTATTAAAAAGCTTCCCTAAAAATTAGAAACTTTCTTTTTATGTTCAGCCTAATTACCATCATGACAGGTGAGATCCATTTGCTCCTGAAGCACCAGCATCCTTCTGCCTCAGCAGGTCATTTCCTCTCTGATACACCTGTACCGGGCTGAACAAGCAACCTGCTGCTCCAGGCTTTTCCATCCCAGGTCTTCCTGTCCACCTCTTCCCATGTGAATTTATCTGAAGAACATGAGAACTGGACCCAGTCAGCACTCCTGGAAGGGCAACCTGTCCTCTATGAAATGCCCCTTTTTTTCTAGATTCTCCTCTGAGACCTTCCTACTAGAGCCTTCAATTTTGGGTTTGGTTTGGTATTTTTTTGTTTCAGTTATCCTCTATGACTAAAATTGCCTTTAAAATGTCTAAACATACATTTCATACGAAATCAGCATACAGGGAAGAGGGGGAAAAACTGTCATATCTTATTGCCAAGATGCAAATAAAGCGCTGAGTAAGAACTGAACTGGCCACAGATGTAATCTAGCCCTGTTAGTGCTCTGCAGCACGTGTGATACAATATTAGACACAAATTAGGAGATTCCTGCAAATGAAAAGACCATTTTGCCAGCTCCATTTCTGGTGAAAAAAGAAAAAAAAGAAGAGAGGTCTATTTTGTCTAATATAGCATTTAGCCTAGCCAGTTTTGCAGGAATAAAAAGAACAAAATCAATAATAACCTATGTAGCAACCTATCACAGTTCTGCACATTTCTATCAGCAAATAAATGTAGCTGCATTACAAGGATTGCCCATCTGTATTACGATACAAAGGCAAACAAATGTGCACTGCCAGCTTTGGACCAAGGCTCTGGAATTTACAGAAGCAAGGAAAAATCAACAGGGGCTTTGCCTGAATAAAGACCGCTGGTTTAAGCATACATGGCTTGTGCCAGTGCTGAGTGAACCAGCTTGGCTTGCATGCGTGTGTGCACAGTTAAAGATAACTATCTCGATATATTTATATCAAAGAGGGAGAGCAAAAAAAAACCTCGCATGCAAAACATGGTGACGTTCACAAAGATCTTGCAGATCTGGAGGCAACAAGCAGTGCTCTCACAAGAGGTCACGGCTCTCGAGTTAATAACCTTCTGATGTGGGCATTTTCTGAAAGGGGAATTTTCCCCACTTGGCTGCCCCTACAACTGCTGTTATACACAAAGTTGGTGCAAAAGTCACATAGCAAGCATGTAGTGAGGTGATGCAGCACTGCAGTCATCCAGCTACTCAATTTCTGTATGCTGGGGAACATTTTTGGGTTCCTTATTTTGGGCTCAGAAGTATGGAGATTTGACTCTTAAATGCAGATGTGTGAAAACAGTCTGTTCCTCCTAACTACCAAAGTGTCTGTTTGCTTAGGTAGCACCTTTGTGCTGGTACTGGTGAAGCAGTTGTGTTTTTAATGGAGCAAAACTGCAGTCACTGGCGGAATTCAAGAGAACTGCAGCTCAGCATCACGTCCTCTGCAGTCATCTGCTGGATCTGCATCTGGTTTGGTCACTCAGTTCCATGCAGCTGCTCCAAGTGCACCTCCCAATCCCTACAGTAACTACTAATTCTCTTGGGGTGTAAATATAGCTGTCATCTAGGATGTTTGCAGCCATTAATTAAATTTCCAGCTCTAGGTACAGCGAGATGTTATCTCTCTTCGAAAGCAGCAGCCTTGACTCAGCACACGCTGGAGAGAGGGAGAGACCATGCTTCTTCACTTTCTTGAAAGGTCAGTGACGGAACGCCCCGGAAACCCTGAGTAGTAACACCTCGTCCTTAACCCAAGTACAGGAGCTGTATTTAGGCAGCTGACTGATCACAAGAGCTACAAGGACACGTGTCTGCTCGGCAGCAACCAACTGGAAATGCGGATGCCTTTTATTAGCTGCCCTTGTATTTAGCTTGGCTTGGAAAATCGTGCTGCTCCGCTGGTGGGTCCTGCAGCGTATAGAAGAGCAGTTATTAGTGAAGCTAATTACAAACAATGTGGCTACTTAGAGGGCTAAAAATAGTGTGGTGTATTAATAGATGGAGTGAAAACTGGGACACGGAAGATGACGATTCTGATCTTGAGCACGGCAGCATCCTACACGATCTCGGGTAATTCTCTTCATCTGTGTGTTTTGTTTTCACAGTTTACAAAGCAGGCAGGAAAATCTCTTCTCAGAAAGGCTGAGAGGCTGAATTCCTCAGCATCCAGGAGCACTGAGAGGTCTTCTCTTGTATCTCCACACAAGCGGAAAACATTCCTGTGTCAGCTGAACTGGCTCCGTGACAATAATTTCACGCCATTTATGTGGCAACTCAGGTGACAGTTCCCAGAAAGCTGTAACATTTACCTTAAATACCTGAGTTCACTAGTCACTGATCAAAGGAATGCAACGTTTGGAAAGGGTTTCCAGTTGACCTGGAGCTGCTGGAGCAGAGCGGCAAGTGAAACCCTTGGTGCCCGCCACCGATCTGCAGACAGGAAGACCAATGCAAAGGGGGAAGCATCTGACTCATTTATTCTGTGCAAACTTTAGCCAATTTAAAAATCTTATGATTTGCATCTAGCTAATGACCAGAGATACAAAGACTTGTAATGACATCATAAACCCCTCTGCCTCCCCACCAGACAAGCATGGTCTCAGCCCACTGCCTAAGAGCACACACATGAGAAATCAAGCTCTTCCTTCCCCCAGTCTGCAGCCTCTCAGTCAATCTAATAACAAAAGAAAACAAGCCTCTGACTACCATTTCAGGCTGGACAAATACCACTGCTGTGCTGGAGGACATCTCCTGAACAGCAGGAGGTCACACCAGCCACCAGAAGGAAAGGACATGAGGAGCCACAGCTTGTGTCCCAAATTCTGTATGTCCCAGAGAAGCTCCAGCGCCAAACCTGGCCAGTCTTGCAGGCACCACACGGGTTGCCATCTCCCAAACTTCCAGGCTTCCTTTGAAACTTCCCAGTGCTGCTGGCTACGTGCAGGGTAGCTAGATGTGTGCAGCCCCTGGTCCATCCATGCAAAGCTGCATTTGCGTGGATAAATGCACTGCCCCAGGATGCCAAATAACCCCTCCACATCTATCCCTCTGATACAGCTGTTTCTGTGAAGAATAGAAACAAAAGATCTTTAACACCAATGCAGCTGCTGAGTTATAGGAGATCTGCGTGACTCCTAATAACTATAATGCAACATACCTTAGTGAATAAGAAAAGGGAGTGGAAAATTAACGTGCCCAGCATTTGCAGAGGGATTCATCTATTTATTTAAAACAGAGGGCATGCCTCTGAAATGAGACAATGCAATCCCACGGTCAGGGACAGTCCTACCTTTGCACTGATGTAGAAGAGATAAGACTTTGCCCTTGAGTGTTTTGTTACCTCCTGCTCAAGAGTTCAAGATGATAAAAAAAAAAAACCTCGCAAGAAGACACAAAAGCCACAAACCATACCAGTTTCAATACAAACAAACAGGAATGTTTTCTTTAGCCTTTTCTACCATGGCAGGAGTGAGATAAGTGGACCTTTCATATGAGTGTTGTGAAAACAGCTGCAGGAAGATAACAAAAATTGAAATATATGTCAGATGCAACTGTCAGCTACTGTCAGCTCAGGCTGCAACTGTTCCCACACTTAATCTCCAAGACAAGCAAACAAAAACATCTAATGGGGCTTCCAAAAATCAGCATCTCTCAGCTGCACAACCGGCTTCCTAACCAGGAGGGGTGGCGGCACCCCTTAAGGGGAGGTTGAGTCCCAGAGGCAGAGTGCCAAGCAGGAAGAGGAAGGATAGAGAGGGGAAGGAAGAGACACAGGAAGGAGGAGCAGTCTCCTTCCTCCTCCATGTTTCCCTTCCTCCTTGCTCTCATGGTACTGAATTTCTCAAGGCTTCTGCTACCTGTTATGTTTTCTAGTGGACATAAATTCCTTTACCACCCTCAGGAGCAGAAGCTCAGTGAAACCTAAAGATGCTTCAAGAGCCAAGCGTGGTCCAGGGCAGCCCAAGTTGCCCACTGAGCTCCAGCAGCCCCAGGAGAAGACCTAGCCCAAGCCTGAGGTGCTGGAACTTCAGCAGGACTTCAAGCTCCAGCTTTACCATGCTGTAACCCTCCTTGGGCATGGGTGAGGTGTTTTATCTCCCACACAACTCCACAGCAGAAGGAGGGTGACCCACTCTTCTGCACTCTGCTCCTCACAGGAACTCAGCTGTGGGGCTGCTGCAGGCCAGGACCTGGGCAGACACAGGAGAACTGCCCAGCACTGCAGGTCTGTGCTGCTGAGGGGTGCTCAGGGTGGAACTCCACAAACCACCAACGGGAACACGAAAAGAAAGCGGCACCAAGTTATGACTCTGGGCAAAAAAGAATGGACATGCTTGGTGCATCCTTCTTCTTTTTCAAGCTTGCTTCTTTTTTTTCTAACTTATCACTTAATTTTTTATAAACTATCTCTTTACGTTGGGATAAAGCAATTTGTGAAGATGGAGATGCTCTCTAAAGCCAATATCCATTTCACCTGTGACAGACCAAAGGACTTTTATCTACTTAAATGTAGAATATGATGTTTCAAACTGAAAATAAATATATAAACTGTCCAAAAAAGTGATTTTCTTTTTTCTTTTTTTTAAATGATCACCTAAATCATAAGCAAAGTGAAATTAAATTAGGAAAAGGGAAACTTCAGCCAGACATTGGGAAGTATTTAACAACTTCATGTGTCTTCCTGTTGGGAAAAGCTTCCCATGAGGAGGTCAGTGGCAGAGGAGTGAAGTCACCACCGGCTTCTGAGCCCAGGGCTGCGCTGCCTAATCCGGCGCTGGCAGCGCCCTGAGCGACGGATGAGGGGTCCTTCCCCGCTCCCCCCGCAGGATGAAGCCCGGCTGACTTCATCGGAAGTGAATCCCCCCTTTCCCTACTCCCCCTCCGGCCCCCCATTCATGTTGGGAAGGAGCCTGGCAAACCCTGGGGGGATTACAAGGCAGGGGAAGCAGGAGGTTAAAATGCTCTGAGGCCCCTTTCAGTCTAAAAGACAAAGTAATCACAAAGCTAAAACAGATGCTTTGCTGAAAATAAAGAGTGGTTTACACAATTCTCAAAGAGAAGCCAAAAAATGAAAATACTGTACAGTCCCAGGAAACTGAGAGCATCCTGTTCTTATAAATAGCTACAATACTTGTGTCTACAATAACATGACTGCAGTATTTTGAAATGATGCAAAAAAAATTATGTATGTTGTTTGAAGGATAAATTTGAGATGGTACAAAAAGGAGACCATGCCACTGAATATAAAGTAATAAAAGCCCTAAGTTTAAAAATATATATATTTACAATTTACTTCCATAAGTGACACGAGGAGGACTGACAAGACCAGCCACCCAGGCACAGGGACAAGCAGTTACCCATTTAAATATGCTCTCCACAAACAGAGCAAGAGATGCCAAGACAAAGCCATGGAGAGATTAAGTCAGCAAATGCCACTTTTAAATGTAATCATTGTTGACTCCTGTCCCATTTGGTAGGCTGACCTGTTTCCCTGGAGAATCAGAGACGAGAGATATTCTGAGAGAATATTTCTGTAGGTTCACTGACATTTGTGCAGGGCCTTTTATGGTGCTTTGATCCAGTTCACCTGTGCAGGTGAAGAGATGCTATACTCAGGCTCTGGGCTCATCCATTTCTCTACCTTTCTGCTGAATCTGTCACCTCTGAGTTGCAGCAGTTTCTTGGCACAAGCATGCCTCTGCTGCTGAATGGACTGAAAATGTCATGTTTCTTACCTTTTAATTAATGCAAATGGATCAACTGAAATAGATCACAACTTGCAAGATTTCACAAAATGGTTTGGGAAGGAAAAGACCTTCAAAGATCATCTAGTTCCAATCCCCCCTGCCATGGGTAGGGACACCTTCCACAAGACCAGGCTGCTCAAAGCCCCATTCAGCCTGGCCTTGAACACTTCCAGGCATGGGGCATCAACTTCTCTGGGCAACCTGTGCAAGTGCCTTATCATCCTCACAGTAAAAGGTTTCTTCCTTATGTCCAACCTAAATCTGCCATCTTTCAGTCTGAAGTCATTTCCCCTTTTATCACTCTGTGCCCTTGTAAAAAGTCCCTCTCCAGCTTTCTTGTAGCCTCCTTTAGGTACTGGAAGGTGCTCTAAGATCTCCCTGGAAACATCTCCAGGCTGAACAACCTGAACTCTCTCTGTTTTACCTCACAGGAGAGGTGCTCCACCAGGACACCAGAGTAGATAAAAGCAGGTCTCCTGGAAATGAGCCCAACCCTGGAGTTTGGGCTTTATTTATTTACCTATTTGATCAACAGGTCTGGCTGCTGCTTCAGAATGGATATAGGACTCTGATTCGTCTTCCCTCAATCTCTGGAGCTGCCAAGTGAGGGAGCAACACAACCAACAAGATTTGGCTCTACTTCATGTTGCTGTCCAGAGAGTTTGAAACACCTGTGCAGCTGTCCTGGGACCTGCCAGTGAGACTGTGCTGCAGTTGCTCCGCAGCTATTCACACCAGACCCTGCCTCGTGGGTTTGACATCCACTGGCTACTTAGGCTGAATTCAAGGGCCTTGAACTTGGGCAATTCAAGCTTTCTCTCAGGCCAGTGCCAGTGCAGCTTTTCACAGACTTCCATTCTGTGTCAACAGGTGATTTTTCATCCCCAGGTTCAAGCCAGACTAGTACAGAAGTGACAAGCCCTTTGTTTAGTTCTTATGTGACCAGAATACCCACAGCTCAATTACAGCCAAAAAACTACTACCTGGCAAAAAGAGATGCTGACTTTTAATATATAGAATAGTGGCAAAGAGCAGGGAAGAGGGGAGAAAACAGAAGAGAAAAAAAAGGGAGGAGGAATGAAAAAAAAGACCAGAGAAAGGAAAATGGAGGGGGGGAAGGGGGGGGTGTGGGGAGGAGACCTGGAAAAAGGGATGGAAAGAACAAAATGTCTGTGTGGGGTGACTCTAGTAGAGTTCAGGCACTAATCCAGCACTTGTTCACCTGGCATACTGCCCATGGAGAACAGGCACTGCATTAGGTACCAGGTCTCCTGCACACTGCTGGCCTCAGGCTTTAATCTTCCTCCTGCACAGACGGCCCCATGATCACGTTTCGAGCCTTATAAATTATTTACATCAGATATGAGGAAGCAGAGACATTAGAGATGGAAAAGATGCACCAGCCCATCCCCTGGGGAAGAGAGCTGCATCCTTCCCTGTATCACATGAGCAAAGCGGTGATGCTCTGTCTCTCCTTGGGAAGGTGTTTTGCTGCTCCATGCCCTCATCAGGCTGAATTTCTTCAGTAAGTCTTTGCATAAATTGCATTTATTTTGACCTCTAATCCCTTCCTTCTGGCATTACCACCTGCCTGCATCCTCTGCAGCTCTCTGGAGTTCCACAGCATCCCTAAGACACTTCCTTCTTGAAAGTTTTCCAAAGACATGAAACATTCTGCAAAGCCCAGTTAAAAACCTCAAAGAATAACCCAGCAATCGAGTACTTAAAAAAATTAAAATGAAAACAGAAATCAGAGTAATTTTGAAAATGGAGGACTTTCAGCTAGAACTTTGCTCTTCCTGCCTTCACTCCCAGAGTGGGAGGGCAGATAGGGATGTGCTAGCTAGGGATGTGGTCAGCAGGAAAATATTTCCTGAGCTATGGACCAACTGCTTTGTAAAGTTACTCCTGCAGCACCAAAGTAAATAAAGGACTCCAGAGCAGCTTCATCCTTCCTCCCATGATACTCAGACAGTTGGAGTTTGTGGGCTGGGGCAGCACCCATCCTCCTGAATGCTTGGCAAAGTCCAAAACACAAAGCACAAAAGAAAGCACAAAATAATTCAGTCCCCATCCCCAGCACCACATTTTAAGAGCTAACTCCCTCCTGACAACTGAGATAGAGTACATAAAGGAGCGTGTCATGCTTTGAACTCCACAGTAATTCACCTCCTTGCCAGGATTTACACATGCTTTCTGTTGGCTCCAAGAGTGGCCGGCACTTCCTTCACTTACAGAGCTTCATGCAGATGAAAGACTCCTGCTGGGACTCATCAAGATTTACTGCAGTTTTGGTTCAGACCAGGGAAGCACTTACACGTGCTCTTAAACACTGCCGAAGTCAAGGGCACCCGGCTGCATGCTCCCATACTCCGAAGCAATCAAGAGGAACCCCCTTTTTTTCACTGGAATAAAAAGGCATGGAGAATCTTAATTAAAGCTAGATGGAAATTACCTAAATGAGCTGCTTGTTACAGTAACAAATCAGATGGGAAGATAATCAAGTACAAGACATGGGGACAGAAACTGAATGGGGAAAAGCTGGCACTGAGGTTTTGCTTGAGCAAACAAAGGGTGCAGGACACAGGGCTTGCCCACAGCACCTTTGAAAACAGGCTCCGTGTTTTCAAGACACCAAAGCCAGAAAGGAGAGGTTTCCAGGTACTTTTACTGAAGCTTCCCCTTTCAGAAGATGTGTTCTGGCTTGCTCAAAATGGTAGGGACCAAGCCAGTCAGCTTTTCCTCTACGTGTAATGCATTTCCACTGTTTTGTCCTGCTCTGCTTACACAAGCCTATGCTGGTACTGGGAAGCCCTGAGCACAGAGCAGAAGTTTTGGAGGCTCTTCTACACTCCACAACTCATACCTGGCTGGCAGCATCTATGGTGAACAGATTTATGGATATCAGTATTTGGGAATATTTGGTAGTTCGGCCTGTTCAGTCCCCATTCCTGTACTCCCAGAGCTACACATGGGACGTCTGCCAGTCACCACCAACTGCAGCCCCAACAAGGGGGCTGTGGCTGCTCCAGAGGCCTCTGCCACTACATCAGCCATGGCTGCACTCAAGCAGAACCAAAACTGCGCACTGACAACATTCCAGCCATGTGTTACAGCCACTTCAGCCTTCCTATTATGAGTGTGTCAGCCTAACCCAGATAGATAGTGGTTTCTAGCAAGAGCGCTGTGGGTTCCAGGTTGACTGTGCCTTAGTAGCTTCTAGAAAAAAAATTACCTCAGCTGACAAATAAAATGACAGGTTTTGCTTTTTTTTTTCCAACTGCAAACTCAGTCTAGGAACTGAAAGCAAAGATGTGAGCTCTCCTCATCACCTCAAGCACTGGCACCCAGGACATAATCTCGACAAGCTTGCAGTGTGCACGGAATTGGGTACGCTGGGTGTGTGGGGTACATGCCACGATGCCCTGGGTGCACGGGCTGCATGTCGTGGGCGTGCAGGACACTTAGTAAGAGTGTGTAGGGTGCATGCCATGCACACAGAGGGTGCACCACGGGCATCTGGGGTGCACTCCGTGGGAATGCGAGGTGTACACTGTGGGTACGCTGCCGGAGCCCAGCTCACCGAGGTTATCTGCAACAATTCAGAAGTCACAGACAGACACAACTCCTGAGACAATGGACAGACAGAACACATGGCCGGCAGTTGCATGGAAACCCCCCTCCTCTTCCTTTTAGAAATCAAACATGATACTGAAATTGCCTTAAAAGTAGGCACTCAATGGGACAGGCCAGGCTGACAACTGGGAGTTATCAGCTAGTCACCTCAGATGGTCACTAGCCTTAAACATAGCATTTCCCCATAACCTCCCCAATCCTGCGCTGAGGCAACCACCCATTCCCACAGGACAGGAGAGCACTGCATCCAAGGCAAACAGGCGATAAACAGCCACCTCAGCAGGAGCCAGGTAATGGAGAAAGGCATGACTGTGGTGCGATGGCATGTGGACACTGCTGGGGAGCGAAGCCCAAGGGCCAGCTGGTCATCCACTGCCCTGGAGACCTCCATCCCAGCATGACCTCAGGGCACTGGTTGCTCAACTGCTGGTGCAGGGCCAGAGGCTGATGGGCAGGCCTGAGGTTGCTCCACTGAGGTCACCAACGAGGTCGGGGTGACTCAGCATGATTCACGGGGAAAATGGTGAAGAGAAAATGTCTGAAGGAAGGAGGACCCAGTCCACATGTGACAGCAGCTGCAGGTGCCTGGGACCCCCGTGCTACAAGCTGTGATGAGTGCTGGGCTGCACCATCAGAACGCAGGAGGAAGGACATAGAAAAACCTGAAAATCAGGCTGTGGATGCTGTTTCAAGAGGAGGAAGAAGCTGTACATCCCCAGAGGTGCCATCAACAAGAAGGGTGGCAGTGTCCTGCTCTCTGACCCCTGCCACACTACCCTGGCGATGGGGCACGCTGGGGATGCTGCACTCATCAGTCCCAGCATTTTCTGCAGGCTGATGAAGATGACAGCTGCTGCAGAGGGCAGAGGAGCCTCTCCCAGGAGTCACTCAGAGCACAGCCTTGGCCCACTGCCACGCCACAGAGGACAATTATCTCTGGGCATCTCATGGGGAACTGCAGAAAGCAGAGCTGCTGGTTTAGCTCTGAAATAAAGTGGTCTCCCATGGGCAGCATCGCTCAAAGACGTGCCCCATGCTTCCCAGAGCATGCCAGGGTTAAGCCAGGAAGGGTGCACACAGTGGGACCTTCAGCCACAATGTCCTCACCATACTGGGCATAGTTACCACCCTTATACCGACCTAAAGAATGGCTTCTGCTGGACCCCCAGGACTTGACCGCCTGCCGTGCATTACATGGCTGCCACAGACTAGCTTGAAGATACTGTAATTAAAGGGGAAGTGAAGTACCTTGCCACAGTCACAGATAAACTGAAAAACTCATTTGAGACCTCTTAGCAGAAGAAATCGATGGTGCCCATTAATCTCTCTCTGTCAAAGACGGTGTTTTACCAGATTTCTTTTGATCTGAGAAGATGACCCTGTCCTTAGCAAAACACTACAAGAGCATTGTCCTGTGAAAGACACCCTCCTGTGAGGAAAAAAACATTTTTATTCAGAGATGCCTCTCCTAGGAACCTATTATGGAAAGTTTGACCATGCTTGGGTGGCTGGGTGGGTGGCTAGTCTTGCTTCCTACCCAGGAGGCCTCCTAGGAACAAACTTGCCTTTATGGACAGTGCTCAGTTAGGGGAAAGGACAGTTCACCAAGTCTACTGGAGAGTCCCTCCACTCTCCATCAAGAGCTTTGCTCAGATGCCTTGCAGAAGCTGAACATCCCATGCTGTCAGTTCTGCACTAAGAGGCAAAGAGAAAACAAAAAGAAGGTGCTTGGTGGAAGGAAGCTGTAAGGAGAAGCTTCTCTGTCTCTCTCCTACCTGAAAACACCCCAGACAATCCCTTGACTCATTAGTGGCTACCAGGTAACCTCCAAAGATAGAAATGGAAAGAGAGGAAGGAAAACAATCTGTCCTTAAAGGGTTGGGAGGATGGACAGATGCAAGCTCTAAGTCTGGAGAAAAGCTATTGCTGTCAGTAGGAGAGGATGGCTTTTTACAAAATGGAATTGGAAGCAAAGCCTTTGTGCAGTGGGAAAAGAGGGTCCCTGGATGTGAAGCCCGAAGCTAGCAGCTGTGCCTACAAGGACTTCCAAGAGAAGATGCATTTGCACAGCTCTAAGATGCCCTGTTTTAGTCACATGAACAGTCTCACTTCCCCTCCTCAATCCCATGTCCTCCCAGGCACACAGACAATCCTCAGAGCTTTGATCTGCAACAGAACCTTGACATAAGCGCCTCTGACCTACAGACACAAATCCATTTATTGCTGGGCTGGGAGGCTGGACAAAGAGGCATGGTGTCTCAGAGCTGGGTGCCAGGGCCACTCTCTGATTCAGCAAAGCCCTTGATAAGAAATGTCATCCTCCATTCAGTAATTTTAGCCCATGAGATAAGAATCTCTATCAGCCTCAAACATATGGCTGGCTGCAGAGCATGCAGCAAAATGAGATGGGTAATTTATTTGCTTGTGCTAAGAGCACTCCCAGACCCAGAAAAGCTGATGCAATGAAACAGTAAGTGCCAAATTACACTCTATTCTTCTTTGGAGACCTGGAAGAGGCTCCTGTGATATATAGAGGGTTCTATCTCTCTCCTTTAAGCATCAAGCCACCAAGGAGACAACAGTTCTACACGACTAATTGAAGACTGAGCTGCACGGGATTTTCTAAGGTCTGTTCTTTTCATTAAATCCTACTTGTTACACAGGAATTCACACCCACAGATGTGACTGGTGCTCTGTACAAAGTGCCAGTAGATGCCTTCCAGGGGAAGAAGCAGAGGGGTTAAATGACAGAAATACACAGGACTGAGAATGAACTCCAATCTCCTGGTCACTAAAGCAGGACCATCAGCCCACCAGATGCTGTGATGTCCCCTGGCCGAGTCCAACTCAGCACCTCTGATTTAGGTGACCTTGTCTAATCCATATAAAGACAATACTGGCCCAGACACTGCATGGCTTGAGTTGCTCAGAGTAATGAACTCTGTAACCTGAGCACAACAGAAGCATCTGATCCATGGGGACAAACGGACAAAGGACACTCCCAAGAAACGCTTAGCACATTTAACCACCAGATTCTGAAAGGATCTGCTGAGGAAGGCTGATTCCTAGACCACTCTTTCTTATACTCTTTCCTCTCTTAGCTATTATCAAGGGAGATATCAAACTAGATGGCCTCACTCTGCATGGCCACTTCTATGCCCTTTCATCTTCAACAGTGCAGCTGCTGTTCAATGTGTAGCACACATTTTCTCACCGTCACCTTTAAATGGGGGAATTTCACTCTCAAACTGAAGATTAACATCTAAACATCCACTCTGAAACAGAAACTTAGGCTCAACGTACAAATACTTGAATTTGGTTCTTCCAAGGAACTGGGCTAGACCCAGACTTTGATCATCTCTCTGATTCAAATCTGCTTTAGAAATGTAGCAGCTACTCACTTAGTCACAGATAGTCTCCTCACTACGGTGAAATCATTGTTGCATCCTAGACAGTGGTATCCTCCCATCCCCATATCTACCCATGGCACTGGCATTCTCACTGAATAGTCACAGAGGTTAAAAACTTCTACTACAAAGTGATGGTCCTTGCAGCTCAGTGCTGAGACACAAGGGTGACGGACAGCCAGGAAATCTCTGATCTAAAGAAAAGGAGGGGATTTTCATCTCAGTGGAGTTTAATTCAGCGTTTTTCATCATTGCCAAATTTATTAGGGAATATTGTCATGACAACATAGGTCACCATGCACACACTGGCACGGCCTTCACGGCAACATCACACATACCAGCCTCAGAGCAAGAGTCTGATGAACTCTTTCCACCCTCACCACCACACAGCCTTCAGATGAACCACAGAGTTCACAAAGCACAGCAGACGAAAGCCACATGTTCCTCGTGCCCGTGGAGCTGTACTGCTGGAACAGACCAAGTCTGACACCCCTCTGTCATCCTGGCCAGTCCTCTCTTCCAAGGAATGCTACCAGCACTCCAGAGCCCAGGGTCCAACATGGGAGGAGCCATGCACGAGGAAAAACATTCGCTAAAAGGAAGGAAGGAAAGAAGCTAAAAACTAAATCAAGCTTCAACTTCATTTTCCACAACAAATGTTTTTCTGTTTTCTGAAGGCAGTAAATTGAAAACAGGTAATTTTGCTCTGTTTCCTGCCTTTCTCCCCTTGTGGTTTTGGACAAAGCAATGTGATAACCCCATACATTTCAGTTCTCTCTGTATCTCATCAATTTGGAAAAATACATCACTGTCATGCTCTGGAGCTGCAAAGAGTGCTGTGCAAACAGTGTGAGGGACTTGTCATCCTCACTGCCAACAACAGAGCAGCAAGTTCCTCAGGCATAAAGTAAAGGCACAAGGCTCCTCCAGAAACAACACATTTCATGTGTGTGTGTGTGTGTGTGTGTTTGTGTGCGTGAGCAAAGATGCTTGAAAAATTAAGTCCTAGATACGTGGACAACTAAGGCAGTCAAGATTTGCTGATGATTTTTAGATGAAGCCTGTTCAAGGCATGGGTGACGCAGGACACAGGAAGTGTCCAGGGGAACAGGAGAGAGACTGGGGGCAGTAGGAGAAACTACTCAATGCATGGACTCATTACTCATCTCACTTCTTGTCCGATGGATACTTGAATGACGCACGAAGGAAAGAAAATGTTTTAGGTTTGGGGGTTTTTTTACCTTGTTACAAAGCTTCAGACCCACTCTGGAGGTCAGGAAGCTGGCTTGTAGCATCACCTCTTCTCCTTCTTCTGGTATCTTCCCCTGGGCACACTCTATCCAGGCAAAATCTGTCTCTAAACCAAGATCTATATGCCAGGCTTTTCTCCTTTTGAGCATTCCTCCCAAGAGCAACACAGCATTGATTTTCATTACTTGTGCAAAGCAGCCAACTCTGCACTTTCTCCTTGTGTGACACTGGAGATATAAATTTAAGCTCCTCTGTCCCCAAAGTCTAGGGGGAGGATTGCCTGGCAAGTTCAGAAAGTGTTCTGAAGTACTGTAATCCAAGACAAATCGCAGCTCATCAAGCTTCATCATCCAAACAGTGGATAAACCTATGAAGAAAACACAGTTTTATTATCTGGATCAGGACAGATTGACAAAACTTCAGATTCTATACATCATTTCTATTAGTATCAAGAGAGTGACATCTGGTTCACCCTTCAAAGGACACCCCAGCCTTGCAGTACTGACAAAAGAACATCTTGTTGTCTCAAGATTCAGCCAATGGAAGGTACTACTTGAAGAAAGATGAACAAGAGATGTCAAAGAAAGCTGAAAAATCCAGTTCTATAATTCCTGTGGGATTTAAAGATCTTGATTTTTTTTCTACCATCCTGAATAAGTGGGATGGAATATAAAAATCTTGAAATTTGAAGGTTGCTAAATTGAAACTCATTTTGACTTGAAGCACTTTGTTTCAACAGTTGGAAATTTCCCTTTGGAGTTATAAACTTTTACATTTCATATTATAACTGCCATTAGAAACAAAGACCCCTTTCAAATACAAACCAAAATGCAGATGGAGTCAGAAAGCTTAGACGTACTGTCAGTAGCCAACCCTCTCCAAATTTTTACTATACTTTTCCCAAAAAGGAGGATTTACTGAAGCTGACTGTCTCCTGAGGGTGCATACAACTGCACCACAGAACCAGATTAGTGACAAAGTCACAGTCAGCTCAAATGCCAACAAAGGAAACATTGAGCTACTTTAATCAAATTAAGTGGATTTTAATACACAATAAAATATAGTTAGCTTTACATGTAAATTCTACCCTAAGACAATTTCAGTGTTCAACTACAGACTCTCACAGACTAGCAAAATGACTACACTGTGTGTTGATTAATGCAGACATTGCTCTGCTGGGTATAACATACTGCTCCAATGAGGAGGCAGGAAAAACTCCAGAAATCGTATCTAGGTTAAATTTTAAGTTTTATTAAAAATAGCAAATTTTTTGTGTTTACAGAGAGAAACAGAAACACAGCATTTAGGTATTTTATCTTAACTAAAGACTTTCATGATGTCCAGGAGCTCCTCTAGTGGACACTGGCCAGACACAAGCAGCTCAACGTAATGGTCCTGAGAAAGAAAAAAGCTGCCTTCATCTGTGTTCAGGGGACATTTGAAAGAGAGGGAGAAGCAACACAATGGAGATGTCTACAAGGTTTCCTTGGGTAGGAAGAGCTGCAGAAGAAGAGGCCAGCAGCCCTATCCCATTAGGAACAACCAGCAAACTAACTCTGACCCACCAACTGAGAAGGATTGCCAGGGCAGGTGACATAGAAACTAACTCAGATTTAAGAGGCAGCAGGGAATAACTGGTAATTTAGCCTCATAAAAGAAGAGCTCTCTTATATCAGTGGATGTTTGGTCCTACACAGATTTAATGTTCCTAGTTACAGAAACCCACGGTGAAGTGGGGCCCCTGACCATGGCAAGGGGGTTGAAATAGGTGATCTCTACAGTCCCTTCCAACCCAGGCCTTTCTATGATACAGTTCTATGAGAAGCAGGAGGGCTGGTCTATGCTGCTGAAGAAACCCCTTCCTTGGGTGCAGGATGTGGCACAGAAGGTACAAAGCCACTGATGCTCAAACACACCTTTGCTAGGGAAGCCAAGCAGCATGGTTCATTGCCAGAAGAAACAAGATCATAGCTGGTGTGGTGGAGGCAAGTGGCTTTGGCACTCCCTGGGAGCATGGGAAGTACATCCACGAAAACGGGAACTGGAAACAGGCCCCAAGCCACGAGGGTGGCAATGCCATCCACAGCTCCAGAAATGGGTCTCTCTGACCATCTCTTGCTGCTTTCTGTGTTCAGGAGACAAACATTCACAACCCTGTCTCTCCTGCTTCAACACCTGCAGTGCTGTTTCAGGGCCTTTACTCTCTGAGGGACCACACACACAAAGCAAGGTGCTGCACACTCCTCTGGGGCTGTACAATGTCCACTTCCATCCTGTGAATCACATGGCTGGGCTGCTCTCTGCCACATAACCAAGAGCACTTGATGGCCCATCCTCGGCCAGTTTATGGTGCTGCGTCACACATTAGAGAGGAAGAGACAGAATAGGACAAGGTCTATGCCTTTGGGCCATTCATCTCACAGGCACCTACCACACCAACATCTCTTCCTCATAGAAGGGCTTTGCCACTCCCCAACCACACGTTTCCACCTTCTTCCTCCATTTTAACCTGCACAACCTCCAACGTCACCTCACCACCCCTGGAGGGAGGTGACACACTAGCCCTCATATGGGGTGATGAGATTTTCTTCTTCAAAGACCTTGTGGCTGCCATCACCTTTCAAGACCAAGCATCCACGTCAGCACTTTGCAGTGAGCACCAAAAACTGGTCTGCTCTGAAGACACGCTCTCTGTGACACTGAAAATCAGCCACCAGCAGAAGTCACTGAGAAAGAGGGAAGAAGAGCAGTGTGGTGTAAGGAGCTGCAGTGCACACCAGATCTGAGCCTGTATCAGAAGGAGTGTGACCCAGGGCTTGCAGTGTGCAGCCTAGAAAGACACTGCAGAGCTCAGGGCACTGGGAATTATGGAACGTTATCCTCAGGCTGTTGGCAATATTCCCGTGGGCAGGGCACAACGCTGACACAGTGACATTAAAAGCACAGCTCCCAGTAGCATCCTGGCTGCCCAAAGCCCTGGCATGAGGGCAGCTGGGCTGTCCCAAAGCTGACCCTCCCTGGAGGAACACCGCATGCTGACAATCCTGGCACAGGGATTAGCAAGGCAGTGTTGAAGTGCTGAACAGATACAACCAGGGCGAGAAACAGCTTCCCATTAACGAGGGGACAGGCAGGAGTATCTTTTCACACATCAGTCACTGTACAAGGAGAGCTTGCCCTGCTCTCAGCTGAAGTCAGTGTTCAGACAGACAAATGTCTTGCCCTCATGGCTGAACTGCAACAGCACAGGTACACAGTGACCTGTAACCAGGCAAACCCGGGGCACAGTACTTACAATTACATGCAAGACTACTTCCAAACAGCCTACCTAAATGGTAAAAGCAAGAATAATTTGGGTTACAGTCTGGATTGCCTTCCATTCCCACGCTTCCTTGGCAGCTGTTTGTCCCTGCTTCTGCTCCTAAACTTCCCCCTCCTCCATTTCTGCATTACTCATAAATTAGCATAACACACAGCAGCAGGCAGTAAAACACACCAGCAGCACTGCTGAAGGCACTGACTTCAACAGTGGCTTAAGCAGATGTCCTAAGGAAACATCTGGATGTTATTACCAAAAAGCTTTCTAGGTTCCCCATCAGATCAACACCTCTGTTTCCTCTGAATCATTATACATAAGAAACAACATAGAACTGATAATAAAAACACCTCAGTTGGAAATACAGTCAGCTCTCTGTGTCTAATATCTAGAAATTCACCAACGCTAACCCAAACCCCCAATGGGAGCAGCCAGTCCATGACCCCAAGGCAAGGAGCTTGGTGCTACACTCCATAGCCAGCAATAACAGGTTTGGCTGGCACAGAGCTTGAAGGTTAACCATCTCCATGGTTAATCCCCATGGGAGAAAACAATCCACCAAGAGCTGAAGAGGTCAAAAAAGCCTGCGGGACTTTGGAGCCAGTGGCATGCGTCTGTTCTGTCCCACCATGCACTGGAGATACATCTCAGTGTTACTTCTCTCCTGTGAACTACTTTCTTTCCCCCAGCTCTGTAAAACACATTCCTAGCAGCTCTCAGCTTTGTAAAGATTTTTGACGTGTGGCTGGTACAGTGAGAAAGGCTGGACTAAAACTCATTTCAGAATATAAACCAAAAAAAAAAAAAATATACATCAAAAAGATTAAAGAGACGCTTGGCATATTAAAGAAATGGGTGCGCGGAAGCTTTTTCAAGGTACAAGACCTACAGGACTGGCTTAGAGGTAAGAGGCATAATTAGCCCAACGTGAGCTCGCAAGGCAGGTCCATGGTGCTTGGCTCCACAGATGAGGGATGTCACGTACCAGCAGAGAGGCCCTGTTATCTTCGGGCCTTGGGCTGGCACAGCTGATGGGAGCATGAGGTTTAATACTTGTACCCACACTTCAAGAATACTGCTGGAAAAACTGGAGAGAGTTCAGAGGACAACCACAAGAACAAACCCAGGCTTGCAGCAAGGAGCTCAAGGAAGTCAATCAAAGAGAAAGTTAAAAGGCACCTCGCAGCCTGTAGGTACCTGTCAGAAGAGTGCTCTCAGCCTGCCAGAAAAAGGCATAACGAGACCAAAGGTTGAAAGTTGAAGCTCAACAGAAGACAAACCAGAAACTATACCATTTTTCAACACTGCAGGTAATTTACAGAGAGAAAAGTCCTCCAACTGGCACGGCCAAGGATCCAGCACTGGCAATTTTTAAAATAAGACGGGATGCTTCCACCTTGCTTGTCTTGCTCCCCCAAAAATGTATGCTTGGTTCCATTCACAACTGCTGACTGCAGAGTGGAAATTAATTCAAGGAACTTCTGTTATACAGCAGGCCAGACTAAACAAGCACCAAGACCTTAAAGCCTAGAAATCAATGAGGTACAAAGAAAAAGAGGCACAGCTATTGGTGGTACAAAGAACAAGATACCCCATTATCAGTGGCCAGGCTTGTCCAGCCTCAGACATTCCTGCCCCATCCAAAGGTCCTCTGCATCCCATCACTACTCAGATGTGGATTTTGAAGGGCAGCAGAAGTGCCAGATTCATACCACGAGCAGTAAAACAAAATGCTGTTAAACCAAGAAACCCACTCTTGTTTTTTTCCCAGCTAAAAAACCAGGAAAAATCGTATCCAGACAAAAGCGAGTAAAAAAAATTATATACTCACAGAGCAGAAACAACGCATAATGTAAGAAATAAGCATTTTACAGTGAGAACAATCACGCACTGGAACAACCTTCGCAAGGAGATGGTGGAGTCTCCATCACTGGAGGTTTTCAAGATGCAACTGGACAAGGTTGCTACAATCAGCTCGGCTCCCTTTCCCACAAAAGACTGGACCAGATGATCCCTTCCAGTCTGGGCCAGTCTGTGGCTCTGTGAAAGGCACACAAAACTTTCCTGACTGCAAGCACTTGAGCCAAAGGAATGAAGCTCCCAGTTCTGACACTCTGAAACCTCCCATTGATATTTAACATAATTATGCTTGCAGGTTCCCTTTGTGCTTCTTGATTCCAGGATCTTCACATCTGCTGGGTTCCTCTAAACCTCAAAAGCATATCCCAGGACGTAGTCCCTGACTACATATTCTCTCAAAGAGTTGGAAAGTCCTCCCTGCAAAGAGAAAGCAAATTTCATCTCCTGGATGGTTTGTTTAAAGTTTTCATCATCATGGTACTGGTTCATGGTAGTGCATTCGCAATCCCTTCCCTCACTCGTGCCTCTTCTTCCTTTAGGGCTTAAAATGTGGGGGGCTCACTGTGACAGCCATAGGATTAAAAGGATAACTAACCTGTGGCAAAAAAATCAAGGAGCTCCTATTGCTCCCTAGAAAACCTGGAGGCTGCAGTCAAAATCCAGCCTCCACCAGCCCTAAACCTGCAATTGGTAGCTGGAAAATACAGGGGGAATCAGGGATGGGGACGAACTTTTGGGGCTGCAAAGCATAGCAATCATTCCCTAAGACTTTAAGGACCATTGGGTCACCCAGTCTGAATCTTGCATAAGGGAGGTCACCAGTTTCCCTCTTACCTTTGATTTGAGCAGTACTGCTAGTGTTTGCCCAAGCCCCACCTTCCAGGGAGGCATGCAGGCTCCATGCAAAGAGCTCAAGATATGGAGATGGTAAGTCACCTTTTTGATGGCTGGCTTAAATACTTAAAAGCCTTTGGTATTTAAAAAAGGCACTTTAACTCTGATTTATCTGCACTGCATTTGCGGCCAGGGGTGTCTCTGATATAGCTGCTGGCTGCAGGAGGTGCTTTGCCTGATTTCCTCAGCTGTTCACAAAACCAATCTCCAGGAGAAACCCTGGGGCCTCTCTGCGCTCTTCCCCTGCAGACAGCCTGTCTTCTGCCTCCACCCTTTTTTCTGTATTTATAATCACCAAAGGAGAAGAGGAGCTTTCAAAGGATTTAGCACAAGTGCCTGGTAGGGAATTGCTTCTGCGGGTGGCTGGTAAGCAGGAGAGGGGAGGAAAGGAACGGCAGAGCAAACACTTTCATCCCCATTGTTTCCATTCCAAGGTGAATCCACACATTCCTCCACACCCATCCCCCTGCCCTCAACATCTCCTGCTCTCTACCAGCTTTTCCATATACTCACACATACAAGGCTGCCCTTCCCCAAATATCCTCCTCAGATGCCTCACAACCACAAACTCCTGTGACCCTGTGCCACTCTACCACAGTCTCCTTAACAATAATTATTACCCAAGTTACTAAACCTGCTCCTCCGTGCTCACCTCTCAAAGGATAATTCTAACCTGGCTGGCTAAGCAGCACTCACCACCAAGTAGGGAAACCTGGGTTAAAGAAGATGCTCACACCAAATACTTCTGATAGAAACAGGGATCACATTCCACTATCCAGAGCTGCATCTGCACAGAGAGCTCCTCCTGCCTATCCTAGCTGCTGTCTGCAGCACCTTCATCCCACTTGCAAGGGCACAAGTTTCAAGAGCCTTGTACTGAAGCTTCAGCACTTCCACAGACTCTTTGGTATTCAAAAGGTTTATTTTAAAATTGGGTTTGTTTATCTGTAAGTACAGATTCATTTCCAATTTATGTCAGCAAAATAAAGACCAAAATGCAAAACAAAAATGAAAAAAAAACTCACCTGACTTGGAAGCCTAAAAATAGACCTGTGTATTGCAAATAGTGAACTGTCAGGTAAAGGCTGTGGATTGAAGGTTCAAATGAATAATGTGTTTGTTTTTCCTGCTTCAATACTTTCCTGCTGTTATCACTGTACAAATAAGTCAGCACACACTAATTACTCTGATGGCAATTTCCTGGGAACTGGTACTTAAGTATCAGGCCAAATTTATTGTCAAGCATCACAGACTAGTCCTCCCCCTGCACTCCCAAACAAACAAACAAGCCCAGTTGCCAAATCCCCCTGTCCTTTCCTTTCATCACTGCAGACCCACCACTGCCAGCATGGTCCCATTACATTACTCCAACATTAGCTGTAGGATCTGCCCTAAGGGACATGTTTTTCCCAACAAGCCTGGTTAAAGATGCTAACATAGAACACGGATCTGGCAGTGCCAGGACCTGGACTTATATCCTTCAAGGTGTTCAATATATGAGCAAATTGTGGATCCCAATTTGTGGAATCCCAAGCAGTATTTGTGCAGTAAAAGGGGTTTAATCTTGGGTGCCGAGAGTACAAGCACCTTTTATGCAAGGCACACACATCAAGAGAGAAAGAAATAAGGAAGTGAAATGTCTGTGAAGTGTTTTTATAAGGCACCCAACAAACCAGTCTCAAGCCCCTTTTAGCCCAAAACCATCCCACACAAGGCTCACAGTTTATATTCATGGGTGAAATACATCAAAGAACCGCCTAAACAATGCCTGTGGTTTCTGCCACATTCCCCCCCCCTGGTATTTATACAGCCATGGATTTGCACTGTAATTCAGTCAAACGCATTAGAGCAAAGATGAAGGGAGGAGAGAGAAGAGGAAAAAATGCTATTACCTGTGTTACATCCCAAATGGCATTGAATTTCTGTATAAACCTTTGCCGCAACCTTAACCCAGATGCAGGCTATTTGCTGAACAGGCAATATAAACCCAGAATCCTCCTTTGTGGGCTTTTTCAGCTTTCAGGGTCTTTTTTTTTTTTTTTTTTTTGGAAGATGGTTGGCTTACTTTGGATTTATTGTATTATCATTTCTTTCTGCTTTCACTGTGAGGCAAAGGGTTAAGTGACCTTTCAGATCCTCCCTGGATGCAACTCCATGCATAACAAGAAAGCTTCCAGCCCAGTGAAAACAACTTGAAAGAGGGGCAGCGACCCAGCCACAGGCTTAAGTTTCAGGTCACAACACCCCTGCTCAAAACCATCCATCTTCCTTTGGCCACAAGTTTGCAGCCAGTCACCTCCCATTAGTGCGATTCGTCTCCAGGATTTACAGGAAAACATCTTTTGGGGACCCAGCTGTTGTTAGCATCCTCTCTTGCCCACAAGATGAGACCTGTGAGCTAACAAGGGACACTGTAGGTACACACTGATGCAGCATCCCCTTGCATCCAGTAATAAGTGCTAAAAACACATGGATCATTAGGAAAAATAAACAAATAAATAAACCAAACTGCAATTGTGAGCTTTGGTTTCATTTGCTCTCAACTTCTGCAAGGAAATGGGTGTTTACAGCCCCTGTCAACCTGGACACATGCACACCACACTCTGCATGGCAGAATCAAAGCTGTTTGGCTAGCACAGGAGCATCATGCTGCTCGGTTAAGAGCCCCAGATCAAAAGAAAGAGAAGGTTTGGTGTTACTGCACACTGAGCCAGGGGAAATAGTGCATCTCAGGAATGCTACACGCTGGAAGGAGGCTGCGGAGAGGAAGGATGTGCCTGTTCTCCTCTTCTCCAAAAGGAGTTCCCTCGGGCCAGTTAGAAATAATCACCTGTTGGACCACAGAATTGAGGATCATAGAATCATAGAATGGCTTGGGTTGAAAGAGACCTTTAAAGGTCATCTAGTTCAAGGCTCCTGCAATAAGCATGGACATCACCTCCACGCTGAAGCAAGGATGCTGGCAAGCAACCCACTGATGAGAATAGTTAGCAAAAGGTTCAAAACCCAGTTCCACACAAGCCAAACAGAAACACAGCTCCTGGGAGGGGGATCTTGGCTCATCTGAGGGCAAGAAGGACAAAAAACCTGTGTAGCAACCAGCCCAAAGCCTGAAACTTCGCGTAGCTCCTCCCAAACTTCACATCTGCCAGGGGTGGTCTTGCTCTGAACCAATGCTGATAGAGAGTGTCAGGATGGGATGCAAATATAGAAAAACATGAGAATGTGAAAAGAATTATCAAACACTCTCCCAACCTCTAATATTTTGTGCTGTTAACTCTAAAAGCAAGAGTACAAAGAAACAGGCTGTGTGTGCAGAGACCTGGGTGTTGAGACTTTCCCATTTATCATCATCAACCAAACTGCCCGGGGAAGTAGGGCAAGCACAAAGCCCAAGGAGGTTCCCAGTTCAGCTGCAACTCCCAAGGTTTCGATGTGATTAGGCCTGTGACTCTCCCCCAACAAGCTTTCTGGCACTGGGACCAACCCATGATATTGTTTCCATTAGTTCCTCCCTCTCAGCCATGCCAGTGCATGCCAGTTTGCCATGCGAGACTGCAGACTGGATTGGGGAACCGAATCTACAGAACAACAATCCAGGAGAGAGGAAAAATGTCAGCTGGATGGGTTCCCTGTTGTGAGTGTGTTCAGCAACATCCTTTGCTGTCAGCAGCCTGAGATGGTTTCGGGTGTAGCAGTGCAGAAGGATGGCCAGATATTAAGGTAACACTGCTCAGCTGCCAAAGGAATGAACCACCAAATGTGGCCATGGGCTTTTAGTTTTTTAGTGACTAGCTGTATATATGTGTGCTATCAAAAAATCTGGACTGAATTTGGTGAAGTGATCCCGCTTCTCAGCTGACTGGCTTACTGTGCGGTCCTGCAGCACCAGAGGAATCAGCTAGAAACATCGGCTGCAAACTCAAGGCAAGCTGTTTCTGACCAGGTGCTGAAGAGAGAAGCCCATGGCTGAAGTTTGGTACACCACCAGGGACGATACAGGTATGAGCTGAAACACTGTCAAAGGACATGACAGCTTCACCAGGCTCCCTGACCAACAAGCCATGCAGGAGTAACAAGATGCTGATCCCGTAGAGTGCAGTTATCTTCTACTGCCTTGTATATACTCATGTGGGATGGATATGTGTATTTATTTTAGTATTTGCTGGCAGTATTCACACTATGTCCCAAAAAATGCAAATATGTCTTTCGGTGCTCAGAAAGACATGTCTTGTGGGAAGATGAAAAAAAACCAAAACTTGTTTTGCCTCTCCAGCCTGCTTTCAGACTGATGCATCCTGCTATTGAAGAGAAAGCACAGGTAGGATCTGCATTAATTAGCAATACCTTTCAAAAAGGTCCTGAGACACTCATTTTGGGAGGAATTTGTAATTGAGGAATGTGAGTGCTCAGATCTCTCCTCAGTGCATGCAACTATGCCTTTGTTGCCCATAGCACCATGTGCTGGGCCAGCCTCTGTCTTCCACTCCTGCAGCTCTGCAGCAAGGTCAGGGGGATGCCCTGCACTCCACTTGCCCCTCTGGGTTAGCCAGGCTGGGGGTTGCCCTCACAGAATCATTTGGGTTGCAAGAGACCTTTAAAGACAATCTACTCCAAACCTCTCCAGCAAGCAGGGACATCGACTCGATCAGGTTGCTCAGAGCCCAGTCCCACCTGACCTTTAATGTTTCCAGGGATGGCATCTACCACCTCTCTGGGCAACCTGTTCCTTCTTGTCCTCCTCCTCCTCCTCCTCCAAGGAGATGAGTGAGCACCCAAGCTGCATCAGTGGCTGCACCCTGATAAAGCCTAAGCATAAATGATGATGACACAGTCAGTGGGAAGATGTGGGGACAAGATCACAGTATTTTACTTAGTAACCCCAGTAATGCTGGGTAGTGCCAGGATGGGAACCGCCTCTGGGGAGATTCTGAAGCCCAGATCTCTTCACTTGGCTTAGAGAGGGCACAACTCACTTCTCTCTGGCACACATCACTAACCCTCTTTCACTAGCAAAGTACCCAGTTTGGGTTTTTGAGCTACATCAGGGCCACCAGCTCTGGAAGATCCTGGGGAACAGCAGCACCAGAACTGGGGACTGTGACTTTTCCCCTGAAGATGTCTTTCACCACCACACAGTATATGGGGAACTCAGGGCAAGGAGTGAGACCCCCACCTGAAACCAGGGCATGGCTCTGACAGGGCACCCACCCAGGGTCCAGCAGAACAGCCCAGCACACACAGGAAGGGCTCAGCCATCCAGGCACAGCCACTGTGCCAGCTTTAATTGCCACACCACAACTAACAGGGCTGCCAGCCACAGCCAGCGCCAGTGAGAACAAGCCCTGGGGAAGAAACACAGCTCTGTGTCCTGGCTTTGCAGCCTGGCTCCTAAGTGGAAAAAAAAAACCAAGAGGCACAGCTCACCCTCTCCAAGGAATACGCCCTTCCTAATGAGAGTCGACCCAGGAGCTATGCGGGAGTGGCGCCCATTCCCAGGCAGGCTTCAACGCCACTGAAAGCCAGCGACGGAGACAGGCAGCCTCCGAGGAAAGAGACACCAGTGGGAAATTTTGCTTTGATGCCGGCTCGCCAGCTAGCTCCGGCACCAGGGAGAAGGAGGAAGGACTGCCGGCTCTCGCGATGCTCCCCTGCATGTGCATACATGCAGAGCTGAGCTCAGCCAGAGATCCTGGGAGAGGGCTGCAACAACCGCAGAGCAAGTCACCAGCTGTGCCCTGCCTGACTGGGCAGCACATGGCTGGCACAGCCTGAGCCCCACAGTGGCAGCCGACCACCCGCCGTGGGACAAGAAAGCCCGTGGAGAAGAGAAGGCACTGCAAGGACGCTACGAAAGGACCGTGTCATACAACCATCCATCGTCCCAAGATGTCGGTAGGAAAAACTCCATTATCTGTAACTAAATCTGGGCAGAGTGCAGTGCCAGGACTTCTCATCCCAAAGAGGTTACGCTCCAGGAGACACAAATATTTTTTATCAGCCTTGCTCCTGCTGTTAGCACAGTAATGATGTCAAGCATAACCCAGCGGCAACAGCAAGATTCAGGGTCTTGGATTCACCACAGTCTTGATCTAGCTCTAGAAAGCCAATAGTAGCAGTGGGATCAGACTAAATACAAAGATGATACAATGAAAATGATTTCCCACCTAAATTCCTGACACTTGTATCCCTTCCCCCACCCCCTCTCCTTATCTTTTAATTCGGTTCCATAGATCTCAAAGCACTTAAGGAGTACTTAAGTGCTGTTAGCACCCATCATCCTGATGGAGAAACTTCCACTGGGTTGAGCAATCCCTAAATTGCCCAACAACCCATTGGGCGAGGAGAAAGCAGGACTGGTTGAGCACAAGTCTATCCATCCCTCCACGCTGCCTTGCTGCAGGGTATGAGTTACCGGCAGGAGAGCAGGGCGGTTACATGGCACAGCCATTTCCCAGGATAGGGTGTGCCCCACCTTTACAGGTGCTGGGAAGCACTGGGCACTGTCCCTGTTAAGAGGGTAGTCGGAAATACATCACTTTTTTCTTTTGTTTTGCGTTTGTTTGTTGTTTTCCTCATTAGAAATTTTCTGTGTTTAAAGCTCAGGAGTGCAGACTTTCTGCAGAGAGCAAGGGCTGTCAGGGCAGGTAGCACATGTGGCTCAGTTTCTCCATTAAAGAAATAAGATTGATACCTGCAGGTGTTTTCAAGAAAAAAACCACCAAAAATCACTACGGATTTCTGGTCTGTTCTTCTGTCCCAAACCCTCCGTGTCCAAGGTCTGAGTTAAACACCTACACACTAAGGTGACTGGGGGAGGTCGTTTCAGAGAACCAGGAGCTACCAGCGTGTGGACCTTGCCATACAGAGTCCCTATCAAAGCAAACAGGACCTCAGAGCTGCCCAAAGGCTGCAAAGTTGGATCATTCCAGCAGCACAATGCCCGGGGCTATGGCTGAAATGGTGCTTGACTGTTTGAATCACTTGTACAGGTGACCATGGAGGACACCACGTGGTCAGCAGGTCCACCCTGACTGGAGGACCACCAAGACAGAAGATGATGCAAAGTATTTCTATTTGCTATATATATTCTCCAACGTGCTGTCGAGCAGCTGCTTCTTCTCAGTCCAGGGCAGTGAATGTGTTAGGTGGAGAGAGCAGACAGTAGTCCCTCATCTTGCCACAGACTTATTTGCTCTTCTTTAATTCCTTCACTTGCTCTAGTGGACCCATCTTGTCCATCCCATCCTCTCATCTTCCTCAGATTAATTCATTTGGCCTTCTTGTAAACTCTTACATTACTGTACAAATGAACAATTAAGGGATTATCAGCATAGCAATTGAGGATACTGTGTCTAAAAGTCACACCTTCAGAGAGGTCGAACTTGACCAAGAGCAGACTGGACAGGGACTATCTACTGGTGATACTCATGACCAAAACTGAGGCTGATACAGAGCATGGAAGACCACTTCTGCCCTGGCTCTTGCTGTACAACTGTGGACCATAGGCATGAAGCAGTTCAGTGACTTGGCCCAAAATCCAGAAGCTGGGTACCAAAGCACGGCACCTGAGGATCCCAAACATGGGAATGGAGGGGATAAGAAAACCTCTTTACCACTTAACTCTCCATCACCCAGTCCTGCCAGGAAAGAGGGTTTTAATAAATATTTCAAGTACAAGTGCAGTTAATAGACTCTGTCCAAATGCATCCCAGCTGCTGAAACAGAATTAGTTTCATCTCAGCTTCTAGGAACAGGCTGTCTCCTCTTTGGTGTTGTACAGCAGGTGAAACCTTGGGGTCCTCAGCTGATGGCTGGTCCCCAGCTAATGAACTGAATTAGGCTGCTTCCATTCTCACTACAGACCCTTCAAAACACTGTCCTTTAAACAGAGACCTTGAAGCTACCTTTAGTAAAACCTTCTCCAAGTTTCTATGCCTCAATTTCAACTCTACCAGCTTCTATTCGGTCAACAGTGCTATTGCACCCATGGTGCTCACTTTTTCTGACAAATTCTCCAGCTGCCCAGCCTGTGCATCCACAGCTCATACACAGCACTTGTCTTCTCATCAGGGATCCAGTGCTACCGGTTCCCTCAGCTTCCCAGGCCCTTTATGTGAAACTCCAGTAGCAGAGCCGAAAGCGGTGACGGCAGCAGCTGCTGCAAGCAGCCAGGTTATGCAGAGCACCACATTCCTCCTCTGGGAACGGGCAGCACAAATAAACCCAAAATCCGATTTTATTGCATCTTTCAAATTCTTAACAAGCCAACAAAAATTACTGCTGCCTTTTTTTTTTTTGTATTATTATTTCCCATTTTTAAAGTGACAAGGTTTCTAAAATCAACAGTTAAATTTTAGATCCTAGGATACTGTTAGATGCATCTGGGGATGGTTAATCAGAGGCACTAAAGAAATAATAACAATAATAATAATATGTAACTACAACAACAACAATAACAACAACAACATTAATTCCCCACCAGGGTATATAAGAGTTAGGGAGTGAGTGTCACCCTCTTCCCTGCCCAGAGTCAAGAGCAAAAGAACATCCATGAGTTTCTCTGCCCGTGCTGGCAGTGGGGCAGTGCTACACAGGCAGGGTTGCCCAGGACAAGCAGAACAGGCTCTTTGGAAAGGAGGTAGGAACATTCAAACCTCAGCCTAGGCCATTTGCAGGACTGAGGGCTTGTCAGGGAGAAAACAAAGCCTCTTTTTGAAGCAGGCAGCTGCCCATAGCAGAGGAGTCTGGGAAGAGGTGCGAGTAGGATGGGATGCAAGATGGGATGCAGGGCAGGATGCAGGATGAGATGCAGGGCAGGATGCAAAGCAGTGTGTGGAGCACATCCCAAAGGGAAGGACAGCCCTGCTCCAAAGCATTAGCCTAAGCTCTTTCCTGGCTCCAGCCTTCCTTCCCAGCACTGTGCCACACACATCTGTGTGGGGAGGGCCAGTGTGGCAAAGAGCCAAGTCAACAACTCAAGAGGTGCAATTATCATTAAAGCCAAGCAGACTGGAGCAGGGGAGAGGAGATGCCTCCTTGCCAAATGAATAGGTTTAATGCTGCTCACATTCCTGCATTCCTCTGCTGAAGTGTAATGAATAAACCCTCACAAACTGCTAAAAATGAGGTGGTTTTGGTTAAGACTTGTGAGTGTGTGTTTTGTAATCTTACACCTTTGCAGACAGAGAGCCCTGCTATGCTGGTAATCTAGGAGCTGAGGTTTTCCAGACCTGGCTTGTGTAGCCAGGCAGAGACATCAGCACATGCCTGTTTTATGGGAACAGCATCCCCATCACAAGTGGGGAGATGGGATAGAAAGCGCCTGGAGTCAGGCAGATCCCTTCCTAGGCAGGAGTGAAGCAGGGGTCCCTGACCAAAGCACACACACAGAGCCAATTCTGATGACAGAATGGGATAGGATAGCATAGCGCAGGACAGGATAGGATTAGAATGGAATAGAACAGATTTAGATATAGAATAGAATATAATAGACCATTTCAGTTGAAAGGGACCTGAAACAACCATGTAGTTCAAAAGTCTGACCACTTCAGGAGTGACCAAAAATTGAAGAATATAATCAAAGGCACGGTCCAAATGCCTCTTAAACACTGGCATGCTCAGGGCACTGACCATCTCTTTAGGAAGCCTGTTGCTGTGTTTAACCACCCTGCTGGCAAAGAAATGATTCATAATGTCCAGTCTGAGCCTTCCTTGATGCAGCTTTGGACCGTTCCCACACATCCTACTACTGGATCCCAGGGAGAGGAGCTCAGCACTGCCCTCTGCTCCGTCCCTCCTCAGGAAGCTGTTAAAGAGCAATGAAGTCGCCCCTCAGCCTCCTCTTCTCCAAACCAGACAAGTCCAGAGTCCTCAGCCACTCCTCACAGGACATGACCTCCAGCTGTGCCACCAACTTTGCTGCTCTCCTTGGAATGCATTCAAGGGCCTTCACATCCTTCTTAACTGGCGGGGCCTAGAACTGCACACAGAGCTCCAGGTGAGGCCAAACCAACACTGACCAGAGTGGGATAATCACCTCTTTTGCCCATCTGGTTCTGCTGTGTTTGATGCGCTCCAGGATGATGTTACATGCAAAGGTTTTCCCTGTCTTCACAGGTTTATCTGCAGAGGATCCTGTCTGCGTCTGGAAGCAATAATATTATTCATTCATGGTTCTACTGAAAAAAGTAGTGGCTCCTTAGCTAAAGGTCAAAATCCATATGTCCCTCTGCTCAGCCTTGACTTCTCCAACCTGCCTCTGTCAGCACAATCTCTCATCTCTCCTTTCCTGCCTCTTCATCATCCTCCAGTTCAACTTCAGATTTTCCTCCCCATGGGTCCTGTGGTCCCACCCATGCTCCCATCCTTCTCTACCTCCCCTTCACCTTCACCAGAAATTTGTATCATTATGATGGTCTGTGTCCTCCTCCATGCAGAGTCTCCTGTCTACTCCAGACTTGTCTCCTTATGTTCAAAATTAAGTCTCAGGACATCTTTTGAATGCTCTTCCATCCAGCATCCAAATCTGCCATTGTCACTGAAGCTCTTGCCTCCCCACATCACAGCCAACACATCCACCCTTCCCTGAGACCCTCCTGACCAGCAAGAGTACTACCACGTGGGTCATGGCTTCTATCCCACTTCATCTTCTCAAGGATACCCCCTCTTCCTATCTCATCACACAAGAGCTCTGCAACTGTCAATGCTTACCCCATGCCCTACAGTACCCACTATCTGCTATTGACTCTTATAATGTTGACGATTACTTAGGAACTTGGTCTCGTGGGCCAGTCAATGGAAAATGCCTTTGATATTTAATGATATTTTTTCCCTTTCTGCCCCTTGTCTGGTAGAAATTCGTCTCAAATGTCTGCCAAAACACCTCAGCGACTTCATCAAAACTCTCCTTTGCTGTGACATTTACAAGAAAACTCAATAACTGTGAGGCTGCTGGTGTTCTGAGGCATGTCTGTCAAGATGATCAATAGAGTCCTGGCATTTTCATTTTACTCTCTATATGCATGTACAAATCACAAGCTCCTGTCATTGATCCAGACCATGAGCTCCTTGGGGGATGGACTGCCTTTGATTCAACATTTGTACAAAGGACAACAGCCTCTGGGGCACAGTTAGTGCTCCTACTGTCACAGTGGGGAAAACAGCACCTTTAAACACCCATCAAGGTCAAGAGATACCTGCTTGCACTGGGTATGATCCCCAGGCTTACAGCAGACAACATGATCAAGAAGTCCACTTGCATAATATTGTCAGAAAGCCACGAGTTACCTGAGCACACTTCACAGTGCGCCGAGACCCAGGTGTCCTGTTGTTGCATCTACTTGCAACAACATCCTATTTGTTCCCAAACAAAGCACAGCACAAGGTGCTTCCACCAGTTACTACCAACACCTCCTGACATACCACTCTTGGTAACATGGAAGGCATCCCACAATGATTTCATGTACATCAAAGACCACAGCACTACCTTTGTTTGCAAGCACAAGCTCCATGATGACTACTTAACTATGACTGCACTGCAGCGATGTTCTCTCTCCCAGACTGGAAACTGTGGAATAGGCTGGATTGGAAGGGACCTTTAAAGGTCACCCAGTCCAACCCTCCTGCAATGAGCAGGGGCATCAACTCGATCATGTTGCTCAGAACCCCACCCAACTTGACCTGGAATGTTTCCAAGGATTGGGCATCTCCTCCATCTACTCTACTCTGGGCAACCTCTTCCACCATTTCACCATACGCATTGTAAGAAATTGCTTTCCTTACATCTAGTCTGAATTCACCCTCTCTAGTTTAAAGTCATTGCCCTTCATCATTACAGGCCCTGCTAAAAAGTCTGTCCCCATCTTTCTTATAAGCCCCCTTTTAGTACTGGAAGGCCACAATAAGGTCTCCAAGGAGCCTTTTCTTCTCTGCACTGAACAACCCCAGCTCTCTCAGGCAATCCTCATCAGGGTCACTGTGAGACCAGATGAGCTGCTCTGGATCCCTGAATCTTTGCCATCCCTCCACTTTTGTCATCTAAAGGTCACCAACACCAAGCATCCCTTGCTGCTGTTCGGCCCCAGGAGCAGCCTTGAGCAAGACCTCAGAGTGTTCTGGTCCAAACTCTGCCAGTAGCTCCAACCCCAACATGTGCACTGGCGTCTCTGCTACCCAGTCAAGGAGATGCCCAAGTGGCCAGGAAGACAAACTGTGAGTATCACATCTCACGCCCTGGGCAGCTCTGACACAGAGCTTCTACCAAACTGAAAGACATAGGGGGGAAAAAAGCAAGCCCACATGGAGGTGACTTTCCCTCCACTGCCCAGGAGAGACTTGCAAGTTCTTCCACCAGGCCCCAGGGCTGGCCTTGCCGTGGGCAGGGCTGAGCCTGCCGTGCCCAGCCACTGGTGCCAGCAGCCCCAAGCAGGACCCACTGACTGATGAGAATCCAACAGCCACGTGGGACCTGCACTGCAGCACAGAACGGAGATGCACACACAGCAGGGATGGGTTTGTTCTCCCTTTACACTCATCCATTATATGAACTTGACCTGAACTAACACTGCAGTGACAGAAGCCAGGCATAAAGCACAGACTTCACAGACTTCAGACTCACAGGGAGAGCTCTCCTACCTCCCTGCTTCAGCGCTACTCGCTGGGGCTGGCTGCATCTCTGCAGATTCGGGATTGACTTGGCCCATACAGACAGACACCACAGCATCTGCGCTGCACAACACAGGCCCTGCCTTCCCCGCTGGGAAGCACTTCCCATGCTCACATCAGACATTTTACACATGTGCACATGAGAAAGTTTCTTGGGCAAGAGCTTACGTCTGCCACCTTGCAATCACCTACGCTGCAGGTCAGCAACAGCACTGTTGATCACGGTTTCTCCAAGGAGTGTAAGGCTGAAAACACTGTTCTTTGAGAAACAGGCATGACTGCGTGGTTGAACACAAACAATTCCTTTGTTTTTATTAATGTTATAACTTCACATCATAGGCATTTTCAGGCTCCCTGTGATTATTTTGTATATCCAATGCTACACAGTTCACAGGCACAGCCAAAGGCGAGAAGGTCCCTCTAAGGCTCTGATGAGTAAGGATTTCACATGATCTTAGTGGGATGTGTCCAACCAGACATGTGCAGACAGACCTGGGCTTGTTCTGCTTGTGCCCAAAGCTGACTGGGAGTCAATCCAGCTTAAGACAAAAGCCAGAGCCACATTAGTACAACACTCTGCCCAAGCTTATATGACCAAAGTGGGTGCCCTGGGCAAACACCAAGCAGACCTTTGACTGTGCTGTCCACAACAGTTATATGAGAACGGAAGGGTTATAAATCACCTACAGCACAGAAAATTCCTAATAACCGTAACTGGTAACTATTAGAAAGAACAGATTTAAGTGAACAAGTGTGCTACTCTACCCTGGTTACATGGTGGATTTCAAGCCATCTGGTCCTAGGGGAACAATTTTCCAAATTATATGGATCTGTGGAAAATAACAAAAAATGCAACTCTATTGTCAGAAGGCTTCAATTCCTTTAAAAGGATCCCACAGCATCATAAAAAACCCCATATTTAGGAGCTCACAAGGTGAGGAAGGCTTGGAAAAGCAGTTAGAAGGAGAACAATGAAAGGAAACCCACCCTTGGGTGGAAAAGAGTTGTTAAAAACCCAATCACTCAAACCTCCCCCAACATCAGTGACCACACTGGTATGGTTTGTGAGGAACAGTTTGTTCAACAAAAAGAAAACTGTTCCGAAGGAAGAAACTGAATTGAAATTTAGCAAATACAAAGAGAAATGTGAATGTACAAAGAAAGGCTTTAACATCCTGAATGATCATCAAAAGGCACCTCCAATAACAAGTGTCTCATACAGGTGGGAAAACAACATTCCCTGCATCACCAGTGTCCTCATGTACAGATGGCATCTGGAATGCCCTATGCAAGCAGTCACCAGGCTCAATCATGTTTAGCTTGAATACATCAGTGAACACATGAGAATGAAGAGTATTTCTACATGCACGCAGGTGACAAGACAATCCTACACTGAAATAAAAGGAGCTGATGGTCTACCAGTCTGTCCCCTTCTATTGAAATAAAATTTTACCCTATGCCATGATTACCTGCAGAGGACTTGGGTTACTTTCAAGACCGTTTAGAGGTAAAAAAATCAATGACTATCTATCTATACCTAGGTGCTTTCGGGACTCTCAAAGCAGCTGACCTTTTTGGAGAGAGAAAAAATCCACAAAACTTTTTCATCTTTTAAGTGATGTGGATGCAACCTTGATGGGTGAGGTGGACTGGGGTGAAAGCTCCACAATGTGTGCAAGTATAACACTTCATACTGAAAAAGACCAAGTAACCTTTCCTTACTTCCTAAAGCCACTGCTGGCCCTGGTGCTCCTCAAACCCCTCCAGATGCTGATGCAGTTCACTGACCAGCAGAAAGCTCACCCAGTACAGACACAAGCTTACTTTCCATCAGCACAGTGAGCTGTGGGTGGATCTGTGCCGGAGCAAGGGCTGAGGAGGGCTGGAGGCATGAGCGGTGCCATCCCCATGGTGGCAGGAATGGTGACAGCCCAGCAAAGCCCTCCACAGCCCAGCACACAGCCACAAGCAGCAGAAGGGAGAAGTGGACAAGGAGGAGGAGGAAGAGGGGAAGACGATAACAAATAAAACACTCGTTTTGGGGGAACTGCCTATAATTAAAACCCCAAAGCAAACACAAACCTGGCATCTGGAGAGAACAGTGCTGGGTTCTGTTTTGGATTTGCCTGGCATTTATCAGCCTGGTTGGCAAGACACTTGTTAAGTAGCTCATCCTGAGGGAAAATTCCTCTGATTTTCCTAAAAATTCCAAGCTGCTTCAAACAAAGAAAACTATACTCAGGTATTGCCCATACCCAGGTTTCCTGACCAGATAAACACATTTATTTTATTTCTGAACAAATATTTTGCCACTCCCTACCTCTGTGTGAAGAAACCAGCTAAGGGAAAGGAGGACACCTGCTTAGTCCAGGGGAAGAGAATCACAGTATGCACACAATGCTTTGAAAAGTGCACAAAACACTCAGGTGGGAAAGTAAAGTAAGTGAACAGACAGGAAAGTTGCTCTTGGCCCTGGTACTGGCTATGGGACTGTGAAGCTCTGGTCGCTCCTGGAGGTACCTGCAGCTGTTAACTCCTGCCTTGCAACCTGTCTGTGCCCCATGCTGGGCTTCCTCTCCTGTTCATTAAACAACACTGAAACACCCCTTTTGAAGTGATTTGCCAGACAAGGCTCTGACAGATTTGAACTGTGGCTCCAACACTGCTCTGTCAATCCAAATTAGGGATGCTGCCTCCTGATTAATATCCAAAAGAGGTTCCACCTGGACAAGGTGATGCTCAGGCTTCAAAGGACTCTTCTGGCTGTCTCCATGCAGGGTGGGAAACACAACCCATGAAGAAGGATTGCACTGACAAGGGTATTGCTGGGTGAGAGCTGGTATCTATCATCACTGCTATCCCTATCCCTCAGGATATCACTCAGGGAAGTCAGCATGGTAGTACAAGGCTGATGTGTTGCACAGAAGCCCATGATGCTCCTACCCAGATGTGTCAACTGCACACTGGGAAATGGAAAGCAATCTAGGAGGAGGAGAGGGGAGAGCTTGCACAGAGGGGAAAGGTACAGCAAGTGGGAAATTTGGACCTATTCCCAGTTTCCAAAGGAGAGGGTTCAGCCAGATGAAGTACATGTTTCCGCTGCAGAGCTTCCCCAAACTCCCAGCCTCTGCTGCTGATTGCCCCAAGGGGCTGGCACTTCGATGCTCAGCACTGCAGGGCCCTGACAGGCAGCAACGCCTGGGGCCCACGTGCATGCCCTAAAGTCCCTGCACCCATCACCATGTAGTCTTCTGGACATCCCACTGCAAAAGTATCAAAGTGACACGTGCCAGAAAAATAGCTGAAATTGGTATTCCTACCCCTTTAATCACCTTTTAATTGACAAGGGAAAACAGGACAGACCCTTAATAGGAGCTGTGCTTGAAAACATCAGAGATGTGATAGGCTTTTTTGTGGTAATCTTCCTTTTTTCAACAAGTGCCTTTGAAATCAAAAGCAGCCTGTGGGAAGACTTGGGAAAACCTGAAATAACAGCAATGATCCAACCAGCATGCACTGCTCAACAAAGTAAAGGCAAAAGCACTGAAACTCAATGAAGTTAACAGCACACCTTGCAGGTTTGTAAGCAAACAAAAAATTAAAGAAGCACAAAGCAGAAAGACTCAAAATTATCAAAAAAGATGGGCAGGAAACAGAAGGATAAATTGAGAGAAGGTAAATCTTCCCTGATGGCACCAGCCACGGGTACCACTTCAGCAACTTCCTTCAAACAACAACATTATTTCATTAACGCATCCAAGCACACTAGCACAGCCCTGCCACCACTAAAACTTTTTATAAACCCCTGTTTTACCACACTAAATACCAGAAGTTTATGGGCAAACCTCCTGGCAGGCTCCTGCTCAGAGGGCAGCAGGCTCAGCACTTCACCCAGGGAGCTCTGGCAGACGCTCCGGCTATGGGTCACTATCCTGACTTCAGACTCCTCGAAAGACATCAACCGGTGGAAGTAGAGTGTTGTAAAAAAAGCTCAGCTCATCCAGGAAAGATGAAGTCCTTTTCAGTCTGCAAAGTCTCCCATCACATATTTTTAAATCACAGTTATGCATGAGGAGGAACCCAGGCACAGGGCTGGAGCACCAGCTCCTGTGTGCATCCTCCGTGGCTGAGCATCATGGGGAATGAGCAACAAGCCCTGGAAGCCTGTTACACAACACAGGTTGTTTATGTTTTTAACTAAAATGGTAAAAACCATGTTACCATTTTAGAGGTAGGGAGGAAGGGTGGATTCACTGCAAGCTAGGATATTAACCAGCCAGAAAGAAGGTACGCTGTAGCTGCCTCCTCCACACCATAGTACCCCAATATGACACCAAACTCACGTAGGTGGATTAGTGATTAACTCTCTATGGAGGACAGTGAGAAAGGAGCTGGAGGAGGTGCTTCAGGCACTTCAGCCCGTGGTGCAGCCCATGGCGAGGCAGCTGTGCCCCTGCAGCCCATGGAGGACCACAGGGGAGAAGAGATCCACTTGCAGCCTGTGGAGAAGACCCACACCAGTGCTGGTGAATGACTGAAACAGGGCTGTGAACCCATGCTGGAGCTGGCTCCTGACACGGACCTGAGGACTCCTGGAGAAAGGAGTCCACACTAGAGCAGGTTTCCTGGTAGGATTTCTGACCCTGTGGGGGACCCGTGCTGGAGCAGCCTGTCCCTGAAGGACTGCACTTCTCAGAAGAGTGACCACACTGCAGCAGTTTGTGAAGAGCTGCAGCCTGTGGGAAGGACTCGCGCTGGAGAAGTTCGTGGAGGACTGTCTCCCATGGGAGGGACCCCATGCTGGAGCAGGGGAAAGACTCCTCTCCCTGAGCAGCGGCAGACACAACCTGTGATGAACTGACTGTAAACTCCCTGTGCTATCCGAGGGGAAGGAAGTAGAGCCTGGAAGGAAGAATAGGTGGGTGGAAGGTCTTTGTAAGATTCATTTTACTTCTCATTATCCTGCTCTGATTTTGATTGGTATATTTTCACTGGTAATAAATTCAGTAATTAAAGTCTGTTTTGCCCATGACAGTAATCAGCTGATGATCTCTCTCTGCCTTTATATCAATTCATGAGCCTTTTGTTACTATTTTCTTTCCCCTCTCCCCTTGCAGAGGGAAGTGACAGAGTAGATTTTGGCATCCAGCCAGTGTCAACTCACCACAAAAATGAAGGCTGGATGGGAGATCCTGAGAAGCTCTTCACCAAGGCACCCAAGTACCTCTGTGACAGCCATGTCACTTCATTTACCCACCATGCAGCACTGGCTGTGGGCATTTGAACTGCAACTCTGCAGCATCCAAACTGGGATGGATGAGCCCTCTCTTGGCTCTATCACACTCAGAAAACAGCTCTGATCTGGCAAAACTTAACAGCCAAAAGTTTGTCCCAGGACTCTACTTTTTACCACAGGCTTCTTTCTTTCTCTCCCGAAACAGAAGCACAAAGGCAAGGGTTAAGTCCAGCCTGGGATGCTGAGCCCCTGCAAATGGCCAGAGAGAGAGATGAGGAGGAGAAGCATTTCCCTGACCCACCTGAACCCAGAGAGAATCTCCTGCACTGCTGCACTCCTGCAACTCCTCTCAACAACTTTATTCACTAACTGCAAGTAAAGCTCCAGAGGGATTGTCAGCACTGATTCAGAGTCCTGTGAGGTAATTCCACATGATTTTATTTTTTACTGGCTGCATATTTCTAGCTAAGTCAATAAATCCAGTCATTGCTGTTACACATTGTCCTCAGTCTGACATTTATTTTTGCTCATGGTAAAAGAAACTGCAGTTCTTTCTGATTAACTCCACAGAAATGCCTATTACTCAGACAGGAGTCTGAAAGTTGGCTTGAACTAATCAGCAAATTGGTTTAAAACAATTAGGTTTTGAGGATGAGCATCCTCTGGCATCCAAAATGCAATTCTGAGGGGTTTATTTGCTTCTAATGTTATTTTTTGTCTTACTGTACCCATCAGGTTAATCCCAGGCAGGACAGAAACATCATCAAACCCAGCCAGCCCATCATGGTATAACCCAAAATAGCACCATTAGTTTCCACAACAGGCTTCTCTACAGAAGCAACATATCCTGTTCCAGTCTTGGCTCTCTACATGCCTTGTGATTCAGTTTTGAGGGGAAGAAGCTCACAAAGAAGCTGCATGAGTTAGTGCAAACCCCAGAAGTACATCCCGCAAAAAGGCAGTAGAGATGGCCCTAAAGGTGATGGCACAAGTCAGTGCTTTGCCATAGAAATACAGAATCATAAACTGTCCTGTGCTCAAAGGGACCCACAAGGATCATCGAGTCCAACTCCTGACCCTGCACAGGACAACTCCAAGAGTCACCCTGTGCCTGAGAGCATTGTCCAATCAGATCCTGAACTCCGGTAGGTTTGGTGCTGTGACCACTTCCCTGGGGAGCCTGTTCCAGTGCCCGAACACCCTCCAGGCGAAGAACGGTTTCCTAATAACCAACCTACACCCCTACCACCATGACTCAGCTTCGTGCCATTCTCTCAAGTGCTATCACTGCTCACCAGAGAGAAGAGATGAGTGCCTGCCCCTCTGTTTCCTTAAACTTGCAGCAGGCTTGGCCAGCTGGCCAGACACAGCTGTTTGCTGGTGGTCCAGTACAGGACAATCAACCCTTAAAACAAGATGAATGAGTTTCAGCAAGTAAGCACAGACTACCTGACAGAGGGACACAAAAACATCCTAAGAAAGACTTACAGCACATAAAAAAAGCCAAGGCTGCCAAGCCAAAGAGTTGCACAGTGACCTTTCGTACACCATTCCCCCAAGTCCGACAACAGAAGAACATGAGGCTGTAGCTGGGCTTTCATGAGAGCACAGTGCCTGTGTTGATGGTTTCAAGTTGGCTCAGGGTCAGTGCAGCTTCTCAGTGGGAAAACAGCCCTGAAGGACTCAACACAAAGCACGACAACTCTCTTCTCCTCTCCCTGTTGTCAAAGCATCACTTGAAGCCAGAGCCTGAAAATGTGTTACCTGGGAGAGCAAAGCAACCGCATTAGGGAGCAAGAGCACAAAGCACACCGTGACATTTACAAGTTGAGTTTGAGCTCACTCATTTGTATTTCAAAGGCCAGGTTGACACAATATATTTTTCTTGTTCTAGCTTTGGCTGTGAAGGGAATAATACACGATTTTGAGAGCTGCTGCTACTGTGTCAGCTTTCCCGCAGAGTCAGATACAACAACATTCAGCCGGCTTTGTTTGGAGAACATAAGGACCAATCTTGGAAAATCCCCCTTTGGCTGATATAAACAAAGCCAATTTCAGGAGGCTTGCTCATGTCCATACACTCACCCATCCTAAACTGACCCATCCTAAACTTCCTATGGCTGAAGTGAATGAATATTAATCTAATCGTGTTGAGTGCCTCCCCTCCTTCAGTAAATTCACACTATGAAAGTTTTCCATCTTCAGAGCTCTCACTGACTGATGGTAACATTCAGTGACAAAACAGGCTCAACAGTTTAATACCTTTGTGGCCTCCCTTACGCTGTAAAGTGTCCTCACTTGCAGGAAAGGATCAGTATTTCTGATCCCACCACCAGCAGCAACCCCACCAGTGCTCATCAGACACACTCCTCTTGGTGACAGTGCTCCTCAGACCAAGAGCTGCCTCTTCAGCCCAGAAACCCACTGCACTACTGAGTAGAAATCCAATTTACAAGTCTTCCCTGTCATGCCAGACACACCAAGACCCTTGCTGGAGGTGGCAATATCTTGCTCTGGCCTTACACCTGCCTCAGCTGACAACCCTGAAACTGGCAGCCAAGTTACACAGTCCCTTTTTCTGCAATAATTTCAGCCTCACATCCTCCTCCTAATAAACACCCAACTGTCTCAAAGGAACAACCCATCCTTCTTGCTTTTCATATTTTATGCCTCCTGTTTTCAGGTTATAAGTCCAGGAACTCCAGAGCTTCTTGGAAACCTTTACCTGCCTACAGCAAAGCCCACTGCAATTCAGCTGGGCCAATATGTAAAACTGACAAAGTCACAATGGGCCAAATCTCCATCCCCGTGGTAGACACCATCACAACAATGTGGAGGCCTTAAAGAGATGCCATCATAACAAAGACCATGAATGTCCAAGCAATAGAGATCACCTTCTTCTAAGCAGGAGCAAAAGATGGGAACATTAAGTGGGCATTTTGCTCCACTGGTTCCTTCAAGTCAGAGTTGGACATTTAGTTTCACTCTTCCTCCAGGACTGGATCCCACAGTTAATTCTGGCTCCTTTCCTGTCCCCAAACATGGTGACGCCGTCAGAGTCCTTCTACTCAGTTTTTGGGTCCACACACGTGACCCGAACAGGCACACTAGGAAAGCAAAATAGCAAAGTTAAGGCGTTCAAGAAACCATGGGGGGAATCAATTTGCCCACTTAATGATCTTCATATCCAAATCAGAATTTTCCTTTCAAGTTTGCCATCCAGTGCAGTTTCTCACATCGATCTTCTCCACCCACCGACGCACTCCACGTCTGCCCTGGCTGCTGTCTCCAGCCTTCATCCATGCCCCTGACACTCTAGTCACAGTCCAACATCTCTCCCCCTCTATTTCAGGGCAAGCTTATCCCCATTTTTAAAGCCATCTTCTTCATACACACATTGCCCACATTTGTGGACCCATGCTCATTTGCACACATGCAGCTCACGAGCGTGCATAACTCAGGGATCTGGAGACTTCCACCCAGCAGCTCCAAAGCCCCCACATCCCTCACCTGCAGTCACCTGAAACGGTGCTCGATAATTTGTGTCTTCTCTTGCCTGATGGAGCAATGGCCTTGTTTGGGGCTGAGGGGAAGCAAGACAGGTCACAGAGAGACCTGGCAATGGACCGGTTGGACCCAATATATCCAAGCCAAGACCCCACCACAAAAGTGAGAATTATTTCCTTGTTGACAGCACAGACACTACAAGCTTTATATAAATCACATACAGTAACACATACTCACACAGAGCAATACATAAAATATATATACAGTACACCCCAAAATAAAATCAAGCAGTATGGATGCCAAAGAAGGGATAAAATTAGCATATTAGAGAAGTGGCAAAATCTCATAAGATAATGGAAAAAAGGCCTATTTTGAACAGCAGTGAACACATTTCAAAAATATTGGGTATTCTTGGCTTGGAGCTCTACATACCACAACATACGACAATCACGTCAGATTGAAGAACAAGAAAAATCAGCCAGAAGGTCCATGGGAGATATCCCAAGAAAAAGAAGGATTGCATGTGGTAGGGCGCTGCAGCAAATTATTTCCTTGGCATCACAGAGTGCACCAGTGTGCTGTCTAGTCCAGCCTGCTGCTGAAATGCAGCTTTCTTAAAGTCACACAGCCCTTACATGGCAAAATGTAGCATAACCTCAGAAATAATTTTTCAAAATATACTCCTTGAAGGTTAGCCCAACATTAATGAGACAAAAAGCAATGTTGGCAGGGAATACCAGGATGCCATCCTTGAGACTTAGCCCAGAGAAAGGTGAAATGTCAATAATGTCAAATGGATACAAATTGGAACTAAACAATACTGTCATTAGCTCAATGACTTCATAACAATCAAGTTACAGTGCAAAAGGAGACAGAAAATAAAATGAAAATGGGCCAGACAGTTTTTACCACAACTGGATAATGTGTTCAAGGGCATCGAAGGGGACACACAAACATCCTAAGGTTAAGAAACAACCCTGGGAAGACTTAACAGATCCTCTAGAATGGAAGAAACTAATGTATGCAATGTAGTACTAATCTGTAATAAAGCCTACTATAATGTTAAACAAGAATGAATTAAATTCAAATAAAGGGACTATATATATTGATTAATAATAAGTGCAAAATGTAATCACAATCATAGCACCCAAAATTAAGACCTACTACCGAGATGGGGACAAGCATGGTGCATTTGAAGACACATGTTCTGCTCCACACTTTATGGACATCAGGACTTTAATGCACTTTACTTGGCTAAAATCCACCCCCCCGCAACTTTCTGAAGTGAAATCTGTGTCCTAGACACCAACACAGCTCTGAGCATCGTTCACCCAGCTCATCTTTCAGCAGAAAGTTTTCCTAACTCTCCTATCCTTTTCGGCGCCGTTTTACGGGATTATTTGGTTATGGGCATGAGGGATGAATTGCAGGCACAGGGTAACTCAATCCCTCTCTCCCTGGAGGAACTCTACTGGCAGCTTGAAGTGAGGTGCTGACCTTGGTTACTTTACCCTGTTTTTTTTTTTCCTGCAAGCAGCCACAACAGAAACTTCAAGCAAAATTGTCCTGAACTCTCCTGGAGATTTGGAATTCAGTCCAACATGCGTGATATTTGAACTTCATGAAAGGAACATCTCAAATAAAAAGGTTTGCGGTGGTGTGCAGCAGTAAAATTGATTTTAGAGCCGTAACACACCAGCTCATCAAGAGAAATACAAGCATATTCATTAACTCCCAGCATGCTGGCAGTTTCAAAGATGCTACCCATGGCCAAGATCAGCCGAACACAAGCATTCATTTGCTGCTGTAGCCAGGACACAGCTCCAAATTTTATATTTATTCTCTGTTTCAGGGAAACAAGGACTTAATAGTAAACTCATTTTACATACAAGCAACAGAGACATCAAGAAACTAGAAGGTGAGACTACTCTCTCCCTAGCCTCAGCTGTCTGGAAGTTGGGCATGTAACATAAGCCAAAAGTTTGGAAACTTTCCATGATTCATAGAGGAACAGCCTGGTCCAAAGCATTATTTTTTCCCACTCTTCCCACAGAATCTAAGTGGTGTTTACATTGGAAAACCATTTTTTTGATTTCACACCCAACCTCACCTGACTCCGAACCACAGCCATTCAGGAGCCATGAAATCCACCACACAGCACCTCAAACTGACACAGTCATGCTGGTACCTGTCCACGCGGGTCAGCATTTTGGATGCCAAGTCACACTTTTGGACATTTCTAGTCCAGCTGTCTGACCTGCCCAAGGTCACTTGAGAAGTATGTTGCAACATCAGGACCAGGGTGTTTCACACTCAGGCTTGAGGCCTTCCCCCTTTTAGAAAATGAAACTGCTTTCAAAGCCTTCATTTTTGCTCTCAGAAAACACACAAAAATTAATCCCAAGAAGCATCAAGATTTTTGAGTTTGTGGTTTTTTCCACAACTGTTAAAGAAATATGAAAATTCAATTCAGCAAGACAATCCATTTTCCTCCATCATCAACCTACGTGGTATGGAACTTCCCAGCAATCAAACACAAGGAATGCCCCTTCTGCCACTTCCCACCTGGTTCTGCTCAGCTGCCCAGCAGCCCTGCCTGCACCAGTGGCACCATCACAGCAGAGAACATGGAAAGGGCTGCAGCCTCAGATGTTCATCCAAAACACCAAGGCATTGGGAATAACACAAAACAGTCAGAACCATCCAATTCATGCCCTTTGGGACTACGCCCTGTTAGGAAATCTTCCCAGGAAAAGATAATTTGTAAAGCACTACCTATACAGTAAGGTCTAATGTGTTAATCCACGTCACAATGTATAGCTGATGCCTTCCCACAGAAGAATGCAATCCAGCAAGGACATACGTATTCCTGGCATGTCATTACACATACTCAATTAGAAGGAACATCAGCTCTCCCTGTCATGACTACAAGGAAAGACAGGATGGAAAACCACCACCCATCTCGTTCCAAGTCAGCAGCTCCCAGTCTGCCTGCTTGAAGCAGTAAGGGCAACCCATTCCTCCATAGATGAGCTCCCTTTACTGCTGTTAAAGACCTCTCAGGTCCTCTTTTTTGGGGGAATCCAGTTGACAGATTCAGGCAAACAGACCCGAACAAAAGAGAAAGAAAAAAAATCATACCCAACACATGCAGCCAATTTGGCAGTTTGGACCCTGTGTTTTCCTGCCCAATTTCTAATCCCCCTTTCCATGAGGGTATATTGGCATCATGCACCCACCAGCTCCATCAGTGTGGACCCCTCAAGCCTCTAGGCTCCAGCTTCCATGCCAGCTTCTCTGGTGATAAAGGTGATACTGCTTTGGTTGCAACTCGCACTGGGGCAGGCAGTTATGAGTCAGTGTTACAGCTAGGAAGCATTACCCCTGGGGCACTGGGATGTTAGCAGAATATACCACAGTTTTAATAACTAACCCTCCTTGACCTCAGCCCCCTTTACTCCATATTGGTTTTCAATACACAACTTCATAGTTCAGAAATGAACTGAGTTTTCTTCAAAAAGGCCAAATTTATTAAGGAAAAACATCCATGTAAGGACAACATTCCCAATGGAGCCATCTCTGCAGGACATGCTGCAGATCAGACACTCAAGATAAAAATACAGACAATACAAACCACCTCTGAGAGCAGCTTTTTCATGCGTGTGAGTAAACCATCCATAGACACCGTTATTTTAGGAGGAAACAACAGAACCAAACAAACCACTGATGCAAAACCTTAAAAAAAAAAAGACCAGAACACCTGGTTCAACTAAATATATGCAGTCTGCAAGTGGATGCCCTCCATGAACAGAGAATCGCACAAAATGACAGAATGGGTAAGGCTGGTAGGGACCACATGGCCACACACACCACGCAGTTTCCAAAGGAGACTGTACAGATCTGTACTGACGCTGTGCTCTCTCTAGACACAGACGTGTCACCACTGAATGTGGCAAGTTGCCGACTGGCCCAGACGACCCTGGGAGCTGCTGATGAGAAGCAGCTGGATCTTGAAGAGAAGTCTGCAAGGAGCTGAGGGGAGATCAGACTGAACAATGTCACACGTTTTTTTCCCCTCGATTTATATCAATGGCTCTGTGAGGATGCAATGCCTGAAAACCTTTATTCAAACACCTGGGTGCCCACACGGGCAAGGATGGAGCCTGCAGAGAGCACAGGGCTGCCCAGAATGCTGCTCCCTCCCCACCTTCCTATACAGGCACCCGTGTACGCACTCTGTCAGGAAAATCCACCCACGCCAGAGATTTACGTCCACAAAGGAGAAGAGTCCTTCACCTTTATTTGAATACAGGGAGAGAGTCCATCGGGGCACACACCCGTGGGGTTTTCTCTCTCGAGGTTTCGGAGGGCAGAGCCTCCCTTTTATCCTAACTCCCGGCCGCATGTTGCCCTTTTCCTTTCCCCACTGCCGAGGTACTGGGAAGGTGCAGCCTTCCCGAACCGCCTACCCCATATCCCCCGTTGAACCTACTGTTTTACCCCAAAGTTCAGAAGTTCAGGGTTGTGCAGACCCATGTCTATTTCAGGAGCCAAGCTGTCTGGGCGCGGTAAGGAACCTCCTGCCCAAAGTCAGTAGAGGCATTAAGACCCTTTTCAAGGACGTTAACACCCATCAAATTGTTTGAAAAGACATTAGCACACATCTTTCCTCTCACTCGTTGCCCCTGGAAGTTACTTTAAAGAAGCAAAAATGTCTGAAAAAGGCAGCAGCTTGAACAGATTTTTATCACCACATCCTGCACATATCACGTGAAATCAGAAAGAGGGAGGTGCAGTCCACGAAATAAATAAGCAATTAACCCTCACAGTGAAAGAGTCAACGGCTTGGCTTTGGGGAAGGGGGGGAATGGCAGCTGGGGAAGAGCTCATTAACACCGGGAAAATTAGTGAACCTATCAATGAAATGAAGGAGGTCACCTGCACGACAGGAGAGCACAGGTGAGAGGTGGGGGGAGACCGGCCATCTGCGGCTACAGCTGAGCTGACAACATCCATGTGCAGGTTCAAATCACAGCAAAAAAAAATTAACTTCGTTAAAAGCTCTGGTTGGGTTTAAATCCAGGCTGGGTGTAGAACTCGACTGCAGCAGAATCGGGGCAGGAGGGGCAGAGCAACAACTCAGCTCTGCTCCACCCTGCACTCAGCATCGGCAGGCTGGCCATGGAGTGTCCTGAATCCACGCCAGTTTCAAGCTAAGGCATTGTCACCGCATGAGCAGACACCCCTTGAGCTGCAGCAACCAGTTCGATTCATGTATTGCTACTGCATCAAACATTAGGCAAAGCACGGCCTAAAAGCCCTTCCAGGTGGGTTTAAGCTAACCAGTCTCATGTGGTACCTGTTGGGGCAGCAGCTCGGCAGGCTCTGCTCAACCAGGGTTCCTCACACTGCCTTCATCTAGGAGGGTTTAAGCTGCAATTCACACACCTGTACTGGGATCGGCATTGACTTAAGTGGGCTGCTGTGAAACCTGGAGGAATCAGGGACGTCACAAGGGCCAACCAGGGAACCCAGCTCCCCACCAAGACAGCAGAGCCAAAGCCCACCCTTTCCTCTCTGTATCTGGGCTTTGCCTCTGTCAAACCTAACGACCTCGCAAAGAGGGAAAGAAGTTATCTTGGCCTGTTGGACCGAACTGCTTTTTCTCAGGGCTGATCGACTTGTGCCATGCAAATTACCCAGGGTGGAGGTAAACCAAGAAAAGGGGCATTCAGATGGTTCCTTTTATGTTTCACAGATCATTTGCATCCTTATTCTCTGCCTTTAGGGCAACTCTCAGTTGACTGAACACCTGCTTTTAGCTGCCGGGAAGCAGACAACAAACGTCCTTCTCCACCCACCCCCAATTCGCACCCCTTCCAAGTACCTAACGGGTGTCACTGAGGCTTGCAAAACCCTCCTCACTTCAGGCAGGCTGCTCATTTTATCTTGGTCAAGATTGAGATTGTATAGATACATACCTCGTTTTTCACAAGATGACGACACTCTTCTGCTTATCATGTCTCAGAATCCCAAAGCATCCCAGGTCAAGGAAATCCCAAACTCAAAGAAAGCAGAGAGCCTCATGCCAGGCCACCAGCTTGGTGACTTCGCATCTATGAGCCCTGAATATTCTTGCTGATGTCCACGGTGTCAGCCCAGCACAAAAGTGCTTCAAAAAAAAGGAGTGATAGAGAAAGAAAGCCAGATGGAGTGAACTTAATGGTGAAAAATTCAGAGAGACCTCCAGGGGGCAAGTAAAAATGAAGCTGTTCCCTGGGAATCACTGATACTGCAAAAATCATCCCCCCTTCTTAGACACAGCCCTCGGATCTCCTGTTAAATTGCTCATCCTTAACATTAATTCTCACGGCAACTCCGAAGAATCAGTTTATTCCTGCTCTCTGGATGGAGAATCGAGACACAGATTCAGAGCAGAGACTAGTGGCAGAAGCAAGCATCAAATACAAGGGCACCGTGAGTCCCTGCAACATCTTCTGGTCCCCAAAACAGACAGATGGCAGGAGGCGCATGTGTCAGGCTCAGGCAAAGGGCAGTGACCACATCATTTCACTGTGACAGCTTCCCTTGCTATAAAAAGGAGAGATTCTTCTCTCCAGGGTGGCAATGAAAACACTCCAATTATCAATAATACAGAAAAGCTAACAGTAAATTGCAGAGAAAACACTAAATAAATTAATAACACACGCACACATTCCCTTTGCCCACTTAAAACTAAACAAGAGTGATGTACTACAGCAAATTATGTTTGTTCCTTGACTTAATAGTGACAATCTTGACAATGGACCATCAACATCAATCCCTCTTTCTGAACAGACTGCCCTCAGAGAACATATTGAGGGCAGAAGTACAAGCATACCAAAAACCTTCCAGAGTTCTCTCTGCTTAGGTACAGCACCTTGTACATCTAAATTGCAACCAGTGTGGATATTTTTCCCCACTGCAGTAGCGATCACCCAGCACAGGCTGAGCACTCTGCAAACACAAGCAGAAAACTGTGTTTCCATCCCTCAAAGAACTAGGAAGGGAAGCAGAGGAGCTGGCCTAGCAAAGTCAGGCAGATATCTGGGGGGGATTTCCCCCGGCTGGGAGATGCAGTGATGTGCTCTGACGGAGCATTCTAATCACAGACCTGGCATGCAGGTCCCAGCTCTTCACAGAACCACACTTGGGGGATGCTGCATCTCAGCCAAGGTACCAGGATGTGGATGCTCCTGCTACAGGTGTCAGGCTCCCATGGGGAGATGGCAAACATTGTTCCAAACCTTCCTGTGGCTGAAAAGCCACAAGCCACATCACTCAAAACGCTGAAGAGCAGAGCAGCTCCAGGGCTGGTTCCCAGGAGGTTACAGTGCAGCCCCAGCAGCCTCTCTGGGTGTTAATGCAGCGGCTCCTGGGGCTGGAACAAACTCCTGAGGCTGGAATCGTCCTGCTGATTCTCACTGGGGCTGCAACAGCCAGTGTGAGATGACCCAGTTGGACTGAAACCTCCTCAGCAATCATACCCTATCCTTCAGGAATGCACGTATGCTGCCAGTCAGGGTGTATAAATGCCAAGAGCAGGCTCAGACAAGTGGCTCACAGATTTAAGCTGTGTCCAAACCTTGAAGAAAATTTAAGGGCAGCTTAGGAGAGGCCAAGCTGTCATGCAGTGGCTTTAGACACCCCAAGCCACAAGCAAATACCCTGAACTCCCGTCCTCCTACGCAGGGAACAGACATTACACATGCCTTGCAGACCCTGCATCCAAACAAGCTGCCCCAGCTGTGCTGACAGTGCAGAGAAACAGGTATTGTAGGGAATTATAAAAATATCCATTTCCCTCCACTGACTCTAAAAGGAGGCTGGGGGGAGGGGGAACAACGACTGGATCAGTAGCAGGTAATTGCAGCAGAGTTCTCTAAACCCAGAAGAGTAAAGTCCCCTGCTGTGAAGCCCAAATACAGCCAGAAACGAGGTCTGTGTGATGCACAAACCTCAACATATTCCAGGTAGTCTCTAGCCCTTCTGAGACTCCCAAACACAACAGCAGTCTACATCAGCTCTGAAAAGGCAAAATACAGGGAAATCTGTACCGAAGGGAGATCTGGAGGATCAGCAGAAGAGGTCTCACCCAAAAGGTGCAGGGAAGACCAGAAGGGCTTCTATCTCCAGGCTTATGAGCGCTGAAAAACATCACCACTCACCTCATTTCCCAGGAAACCCTGGCATGGTCTGATCTCCCTTTGACACGCTCCTCCCTTCTCCTTTTTGCAGTCAACTGAGACCTACATGACATTACGACAAAAGAAATGTCAGCAAGCTCAATCTTGTTCCCTCCCTCCAACCAAGAAACTTCAGTTTCCTAATTTTTCAACATAAGGCTGCACTGGATATATAAATTGTGCCTTATATAAATTACAGCTTATATATAAATATATCTATTCAATATATATTACCTATTTAAATATATGCATATATACATACATATATATAAATATGTACGTTGGTGAAGGGACATGGCCCCATGGGAGTGGTTGAAGCAGCAGCACACTCGTCTGTAGCCACCAGAGTTCAGGCATCAGTGATGGAGCCCTACAGCCTGTCCCACACTGGACACCCACAATGACCCAGCAATGTGGTGTGAAAATGAGCATGCTGAGGTCCTCCTGAGATGTTCACTGCCAGCTCTAGAGCAATCCCTCAAACACTCCTAAGGAGTAGTGGGAGGAAACAGACTGAAGTGCCAGGGAGTCTGGGTGGCCCAGAGCTGTGAGGAAAAGGGACAGAGGCAGCAGACTCCTGCTCCATGACCCAGAACATCCCAGTGTCATCATGAAGAGGACACGGGTTTTTCCTCGTGGTGACCAGACATTGCTGACCCCCCTCATTACAGCCCAAGAGTCACACAGGACAGCCAAGTGGAGACCTCCAGTCTGTCCTCAGGCTGTTCATGTTCTCAGTGCTCTGCCGGATGGGGGCCCTTTGCAGACTCTTCTGCCACCATCCAAGTCCCCATCCTCTCCTTCTCAGGCCACAGAGCTCTTGTTGGCACAGCCATGAATCACAGAGCCATATATCAAACAGCTTTCTATTGCACAGGCTGCTGGCAGTGTGAGTTTGAGGCACACCAGGGAAGGGGACCTTTATTAGCATCAAAATCGCCTCATCACTCAGCCTACTTAACCCAGCCACATTTGCACTGCTAAATTTGGGAGAGTATGAGAAGTATTCCCTCATAACGGGAGGTGGGGGAGGGACAAGCCAGCTTCTGGCCTTCTTTAACTCCCTGCCAAGTGCTCTGTAATTCCAAGTGCATGTCAGGGAAGCCACCCCTAGCTGCACAGCAATGGCCCAGACCCAGCAAACCTGGAGATTTGTGCCTTAACCCCTTCCAGTCAGAGTCTGGGCTTGCCTATTTTAAGAAAATTATTGAGTCGGGCTTTAGGAGACAGCTCCCACTGAAATAACAGATATCCAGGAGGTATGTGGGGGGGAATTCTGGACACCTCCACACATCAGACAGTGCGTTTGAAGACCCTGCCCTGAAGGGATGCAGTGCTCAGCCTCCTACCAACTAGCAGCAATCCTCACCTTCAAACTGATTTAAGAAGCTGTGAATGACTATTTTTGGGTGCAAAATAGATGAACTACCCAGGAAAAACAGCATCAATAGCTGCAGCGGGAAGGGGTCACCATCCCTGACAGCATCTAGAAGCGTTACCCTGACCTGCAGCACAGGCACCTATAAACAGTTATCACCAGCCTTTGCTTTTGAGATAATAGAAGCAAATTAAACCTCTCTCTCCTTGTTGCTGGCAGGTACAGGAAGGAAATGCAGGTTACAGTAACCTTTCTGGGCCTGTCCTCCATAAACACCATCAGCACCTGCCCCCTTCTGCTGATGCCCAGAGAAATCTGCCCCTGGAAATACAACCCATGGAACATCTGGGGGCGTGTTGCTGCCCACACCCAACAAATAAACATGTTAAATAATCCCAGAGGGTGCCAAGTCCGGTGGTGTACATGGTGAGCCAGAAATCTTCCCCAGCATCCACAATGAGACGTTCGAGGGAGCTTTTGAGGAATCCAGGCATGAGCCTGGGCAAGCGGCCGGAGACATTTCCCAAGCAATTCACAGGCACACCAAAAAAAAAAATAGGCTTGTTTTCCGTAGAAGTGGGCATCAAACGTTCTGACATCAAGAAGGATGATTAAAGACAGCTGAGTTGCAGGAAAGATTAAAAGAACTAAATATGCCCAACCTGGCTAAGCAATGAGTAAGAGGAGACGTGATAAAAGACTCCAGGCATCTGAATGAAGGGAGTGGCGTGGCATTAAAGGACTGAATAAAATATCCTTCTGAGAAATGGATCCATCAACGATCTCTCAAGAGATAAGGTACAAGCCTCATTTTTTAGGCATTTATAAAACCGGTCGCCAGAACTGAGGTTTTTGAGGAGAAATCCACATTGCCCCGAAGGGAACATACACCAAAGCTTTTTATCTCTGCCATGGGGTGCTGCAAACAAGGAGCTTAATGCCACCAGGGAGCACAGGAAACTTGGGAAGGGGCAAGCGTTTCATACCACCTCACCCCAGAAGCAGAGATATGCCTTTTCACTGTAAAATTAAAATTTATATATATATTTGATTTTTCACTCCTTATTTTTAATTCAGCAGCCCTAATCCATAATATTTCAAGTTTAGGGAAAGATTAAAAAAAAAAAAAAAAAAAAAAGGAAAAAACCACCAACCTATTAAAAATGACCATGTCTGGGGATCTTACAAGTACTAGATTTTTTCCCCCACAATAAATAAAGATACATGGCATGGTACCAAGGAGGCAAGAGCCTGGATTGAGCTGGGCAGTTCCTGGCAACTGCCAGCCCAGAAGCTCTCTAGACACAGCGAGACACAGCATACACATGAGCAAGATGACAAACCCCTGGGAAGTTTTTCAATACCTGGCTCTGATGAGATCATACCCTTCAGTGAAAGTACCCTCTGACCCTCTGGAACGCAGGGACCTGATACACCTTATAAAGATCAGAAGTGAGCCCTACAGCCTGAGTAAACCACCCAGGAGGAGAGATAAACCTGTTATGCTGGCTTTGCCCCAAAAAGCCGTGTAATGCACACCCAACTATCAACTCTGTGAAGCCAAAGCAGTGGGTTCTGCATAATTTCACACCATGTCCAGCCATATGAGGGTCTTCTGAACATCCCCCCCTGACACACAGGGGTGCACCCCAGGGAAGGACCTTGACCTGGCCAAAACTATTTCCTGAGTGCAGACATATGCACGGTGAGGTTTCTACCAACACCAGCTTATCAGTTCATCTGATGTGCAGGGGGATTGCAATTAACCCCAAAATGTTCTTTCAGGTGCTTCTGCCCTGATATTGCTGATGCAACTCAGCCACAAGGTATGACTTACAAAGCTCAGTGGTATTCCAGATTTGGGTACCCAGAGACTTCTTCCCCAGCTGGGAAAAGCCAGAAGACTTGTCAGTGGTGTAATTTTAAATCACAGTTATATTCACACAATGGCCATGTATCCTGTCCCAACTGCCCCTGGCTCCCCTGACCTGGTGAGCCAAGTCAGGGCAGTCGAATCTAAGAGGAAACTAGATAGGAAAAAACCACAAAAGGTAAGTAATTTTCTTCTAATTAATTCCCTAAACCAGTTCAGTGGGGCTCAGGCAAGTCCTAGAAATCTTTCCCCTTTTGGCATGAGCGAGATCAGCTGAACTGCAACATGTGACTGCAATCCAAGGCAACCTTTGTTTGCACGACCAAGACTGGATCTTTTTAATTTTATTTTTTCCCCCTTTCCCACAGCAACCTCAAGTTTGCAACTGCCTTTCTCCATGGGAACAGGAGATCCACCATTAATTGACCAGTGAGTTTTATTGCAGAGTTGAAACAGGATGTTCACAGAGGATTTTATTGTGGGTTTTTTAATAAGTGGGACATTTTAGTAGGCAGTGTATCTTCTTGCTTTATGCTTGCTCGTTTCTTTGTGAGCCTGAAGTACAAAACCAGGCTGCCAGATTCATTTTATATACTGAAGAAACATGATTTTGTTCTACCCAATTATAAAAAGAGAACATAAAAAGACCCATTCAAAGTGGAGGAAACTGCTCCTTACATTTGGGATGAAAAGGGAAAATTAAAACATCTAAGATAGGTTATTATACCTTCCATCAAACCTTCGTCTTCCCACAGAATCAGCTGCTTCCATCACTGCAGCAATACTGATGCTGGAGATTACCTGGCTCCGGGTATCTCTGTCACACAGAATTAAAAGTTTGCAGGCTGTATTTGGACAACTCCCTCCTTTCCTTTTGATTTTAATTTTGGGTATCCCTGCTCAGGCCATGACTGCAGTTTTACTCGGCTCTCATCATGCATTCAGAGTGACAGCCACACCTGGCAGACCTCACAGCAGGTGTGGCAGGAGGGCACAACCCCTCTTTGACCCACAACTCATCCTTCCAGGAATGACTTTGGAGTCTGGAGAAGCGAATGTAAAATTTTGATTCGTGCAATTCCCATTACAGGGAGTGGAGGCTATTTTTTCCCATTCAGAGAGGTAATAAGAAACAACCCTGTCCCAAAACACAGATTAGTTTCTACTCAGAAGAGTGGATTTGGGATAGTCCATGTGTTTTAAAAAAAAAAAAAAAATGCAGAGCTCCCACAGGATGAGCCCCAGGAGGGAGCTCTGTGCTGGGAAGCAGCCAGTTCTCTATGTCCTTCCCGAGAAATGCATTTCTCATCCTGACACATACATTTTGGTACACCCACTCCGACTCAGCAGAGCCTTTGCCGGCATCCATTTTCCCTGGGTATTTTACAAATGCTTATCCAGAGCCTCCCATTCTCACTCTCTCACATGGCAGTAACTGCTATTCTATTTTTGCTCCGGTTTTGAAAAGGTGCGAGAGAGAAATGAGTGTTTTTCAGGTTTCAGAAAGATGGGCACCTCTGTCTGTGCTGGCAGCCGCTCCTTTGCCGAGGGAAAGGGGATGCGCTTGCCTGGTGCACAAAGCTCTTGGAGAGGGAATGGGGCAGGATGTAAGTCCCTGGACTGCTGCTGGCAGTCTGGAAAGAGTTACTGCTGGGCCGGGGTGAAGAATGCAAGTGACGCAGCAGCATCCTGCAGGGAGAGAAGGGAAAACGTAAAAAAAAAAAAATTAAAAAAACCTTACAAAACCTCCAGCTCTTTGGCTGAGGTTCAGGATGACTACACTTTTACTGTAAGTGTTTAGTAACTCAGACTCACATAACCCTCTCTGCCCACTTGGGGCCACGAGATGCAGCTTACAAGCTACAAGAAATGTTTCAAACACACACACACACACACACACACACACACACATGCCCAGCCGAATCCCTGTCCAAGGGAGGACAAAAAGCCTTTAACAAATTAAGCTGCATTTCCCATTTAAGCAGAGATCCATTGCTATTTATTTAACAATTTTAAAGTGTTATTTTAGCCTTCCTGGTTTGTGTGTGTTGAGAGATTGTTCCTGGGATAGGAGCCAAAGTTGCTTAAAGCAACCGGACAGCCGGAGAGGGAGATAAAAGCAGGATAGAAGAGAGGAGGAGGAAGATGTCAGGGCAAGACCTCACTTTGGTCACAGCAGCCCCCAACCACAGAGCTGGAGGGAGGTGAGTAGAAAACTGGGAACAGTGATGGGGAAAAAGAGCTCGGGTGGAGAGCTGTGTGCTCTGTCACCATTGGGTGGCTGTTGAGGCTCCCTGCTTTCAGCACCCTGAGCAAGCGTGTGGGGAGATGAGCAGGGGAAAGCAAAGCTATGTCAGCCCTGCACACACCAGCATCCACCCCAGGAAGATGCCACAGAGCTTTACCATCCAGGCAAGGTGCTGATCCTGCCTGAGAGATGCTCTTACAGGAAAACTGACCAGAGGATGGATGACCCACCTGAGCACAAACACCTGCTCAGAATGCCCTGCAGTACCAACAGCCCTGGGACAAATGCATCAAGGGAAAAACAACAACATTAAACATCTCCTGTGGGTATCAGACAAGTCCCACTCGGTTCTGCATCCTACTCCTCCTGCCATGACTGTACTTCCAGGTTGGCTTCCAAGAACATCTCTTTTGCATGAAGTACTAGTCCTGTGAAGTCACCAAAGCCAAGATTTAATCCTTACACATAATTACATTCACTGCTGTTATTAACATAACAGATCTGTTCTTTGAAAAGGGACTTCTAAAGAGGAAGCTGTTATTAGTTTGTCTTCCTTAAAAACACTTTAAAAATCCTTTTTGCCAATGTCTTTGCAGTCCTCCTTTTTACCAAACTGTCCTCTGAAGTCCAGCAGTTGCTAGAATCTGCATTTCCTCATTTAGAGTTGATGCTGTTAAGTCACCTGTATGGCACGCTGGGGCTTCAGGAATGCAGCACCCAAACCACCCACTGTGTTTTGCAGAAGATGGGTTTTCTGTGTGTGTCCAAAGACACATCCCTGAGATGCCACTAGATCTTTGCTGATCCCACTGAAGAGCTCTGCAGCTCCACTATCAGCAGTCTTGCCACACCAGCCCTGCCACCAGCTTGCCATCCAGCTTCATGTGGTGGTCACTCCTTCATTTGGTGATACTATATGGAACTGTCTGGGGATTTGACTTCTTCCCAGAGTAAGCCCCTGCCCGTCAGCCTTGAAAAGGCAATGAATGGCAAACTACTTGTTCTCTTCTTCACTTTCTCTGTACCCTTTTTAAGACAAATTACTGTGCTACTTTTATTTTTTAAGAAACCAAGATCAACACAAGTCAGATTCAGTGCCAGCATGTCAAATATGTTACAAGCAAGCACAGTAAGCATTTGTTTTTCCAGGGGAATTTTAGCATCGACAAGACTAGAACTGAAGCCTAGATCTTCCTAGCAAGGCTCACATCTTTATCCTCCAAGACCGTGGATACAGGTGCTGTTCTTTGAGCTGTGCAAGGATGCAGCAAGGCAAGGGAACCCTGCAAACCACAGGGGAAAGCTCTGCAGCCTACAAAAATCAATCAGGCGTAACCTGTAGGTCTGCCTATCTACGATCTTCCTCTTCAAGGCACTTCTGTATCCCTCCAGTGATTTCAAAACCCAGCACACACTGTTTCAGCTTTGATGCTCTGCGTTCTCATTATCAACCAACCAATACCAGAATATCCTTTCTTCTTGCACTAAACCCCCTCTTTTTCCCTAAGGGTAGAGCTGGTCAGACAGAACAGACCAGGCATTTAGCATTTCATCATAAACCTAAGTATCAGCTTGAATCACCAAGGCTTGCACAGCTCCAGCACATTCCCATCGGCTGCCAACACCAGCCCGGTAACATCCCCGTCAGGCAGCAGTTGCAGGGGTATTTGGTTTAGCATCCCCAGTGGAGGAAATCATCAGCTTACATCACAGCACAGAGTGACCAATTTGTGGTCAACCAAACTACTCCCAAGAGCCAAAAAAGCCAAGTGCAATGCAGTAATGACAGAAATTTGGATTCAGAACATCAGGAGGTGTTGAGACACTCAGCCTCAGCAGGACTGACAAGGGTAGAAGCCATGCCAAAATCTGGATGCAAGGGTTGCAGAAATGCTGGGCCGGGAGGGAAGTCAAACAGCCACCAAGCCCTGAACACTCTCTTGGCTTGTCTTTGTGGTGCTCTCCAAGGCAACACCGGCGCAGCCCTGCCAAGAGCAAGCAGGACTCAGCTGCAGTTCCCAGCGACAAGCACCACTTGCCCCATCACTCGGGAAGGACTACTGTGCTGCTAACAAAGAGGTTTCTAATGCTTTTTGGGTCAGCTCCAGCATCACTCATTCTCCTTCACCACCACCACCAGGAGCTGGAACCTACACTTTGAGAAATGCCAGCCTACTCTGCTGCTAACCAGGCATGACGGAGGCGATGCACTGGAAGACCGTGTCTGGAGAAGCAATTCCCTGTATGCACTCTTTGTCTAGTCCTGTCTTCAGACATGGAGAGACATCATGTGCTGCACTCTTCACACCACCTTCCTGGATGTCTCACATTTGCTGTGTTCCCTGCAAGTCTCAACTCTACCAGGTGCTCACAATCCCAATGTTTAAGAGTTCCTTTCCTTGCCCTCCTTCCTCCTGCATGCCATCTATTGCCCAAGAAAACTTGTGTGGCCATACTTTGAAATAAATTTGGAGACACTTCAGCTTTATCTGTACTAAGAGAAGTTCCTTGTCCCAGCTCACAGTGTGGACACAAGTTGTGGCTACACAACTGACCACACAGTGAGCTGCAGCAGAGTCAATACCAGGAGAGCAGAGAAACTTAGCCCCGAAACTACTGCTGAAGACAGCATCCCGTCAAACCATGGCTTGACACCTGTGGGCTGTTGGGTTTTTTTTCCCTAGGTTTAACATATGCAAATCTTCCAGCTATTCCTGGTAAGTAAATTTTCCCAAACAGAAGCTTCATCTTCCTAAGCTGCTTGCTTTCATATTTAAAATAGAGGGGCTGAGACTGGATGCTGTGTTTCAAACAGGATTTTTTATAGGACAACAAAGATTGAAGAGCTGGAATTATTACCTTTGCCATTTTTCTCTGGGCTATTCAAGATAGGCCTGTCTTGTAACAGCATCCAACTGCAATTCACAACCAGCTTGTGATTCACTGCAGCTCACAGATCCCTTTCTGTAGTTAAACTGCTCATTTTGAGAGTTACTGCTCATTTTGGATATGTGCATCTGTTTTCTAAGAGTGCTGCTTTGCACTTGTCTTTACTGAATTTATTTTTCTTATCTTTAAACTTGCAGCTCATTAAGGCAACTGTAAGAGAAGATGTTATCACCTGAAGTACCTGCAATGTCCCTGGTTGCATTTCATCTTTTGTGTCATCTGCAGTCTACCATCTAATCTGTTACTGACCCTGAAAATGCCTTCCTGATCCAACAGAGAACTGTTTCTTTTAGCTTCTTAAGTACCCACTTATGATGATTTCATCTTCAGCGCATTTCCCAAGTTTGTTTACTGAGCTGTCGGGATTTCCTCAAGAACTACTCTACAACCTTCAGCACTTTTTTGGTAAAGTCACTAAAATACCAGACTTGGTATGAGATTGCCTAGTAGTTCTGCAGGCTCTCCATCCTTCAGGAGAACTTGGCACACCAGGAGGTATCACAGCTAAGGGCTGGCAATTCAAGACAATACGAGTTCTAAAGTTACTTGAAATTTTCTTTAAAGTCAAGTCAAGCAAATCATCCATTCTCCATTTATGATCAGCATTGCAGTTTTTCAAGTCTTACCTAACCAGCTCTCCATTGCTATTTCCTTTGGCTGAGCTGAGACTTCAGGGCTGCAGGCACTTACAAAGAAAAGCTCATGCCCAACGGGTTAAGACTTGTTATTTTCATTAACTTTAAATCATAAATATGATTTCCACTTGAAAAAGGAACACTTCATTTAACAGACACAGTGGATCTGATGGGTAATGCAGGGTTTTGAAGGAAATTAGAAAAAAAGGGAAGCAAGGGGAAAAAGAAAAATAACACTTCCAGAAAGTTTTCCGAAGGAAATGAGTAACCACTTGTTATTAAATGATAAATCACAGTCCTCGGGAAGTGGCATTGTCTGTGGTCTATTTTTAATGAGAAAATACCCCTGTCACTGGCACAAGGGCTATATGGGACACGTCTGTGGACAGTGGAAGTGTTCACTGGGAGCCATCATCTCAATGCTGCTATTCCCATCACTTATCAGCAACAAAAACAGGATGAAAAGAACCTGGCTCAGAGAAAAATAAATGCACCCAGGGCAACAAACAAGGGCTATTGTTCTCCATGGATGGAAGATGAGAGGAAACACAGAGACCAAGTGGAGGCTGAGTGTAGTCTTAGGCTTTGCTTGTTTTCCGTGTGTGAGGGATGCACATGAAGCCACAAGGGAGCAAATCTGTGCTGACCCCAATGTCTCTATAGGGGGTCAGGTGACCTCCCACATGCACTAGCATCCTCTTTGTCTCCAAGATGGGAACACGTCAGGCACACAGCCACAAGAAACCTCTGGGCCTCTTTTCCCCAGGGTTTGCCACCGACACAGAGTTTTCTGGGGAAGCACCTGATGCTGCAGCACCACTGATGCTGAACACTTCAGAGCTGTAATTAGCCTCATTTTATGCTGATAAATGAGTCCCAAATTCCCGTGGCAAAGTTACTCACCAGCTGGGAAGAGGCACACAGTATCAAGGGAAGGGAAGCAAGAGACAGCAGAGCTGGCTGGAGGCTCAGCTATAAGCACAGCCTCAAAACCAAATCAGAGGGACCACGAGCTCCCAGACCTGGCCATCAGGCAGCAAGACTCCCTGCACCCTGCTGGAGGGACCATTTCTGGCTTCTTCTGCCAAGCCCAACTCTCCCAAGTCCCAGCCAAGCACTGACGAGCCCGAGCCACGGGGTTCAGCTGCAGACCCGTGTTCCCCGCGCGCTCAACCCACTCTGTCCCAACACCACACACCCCCACAAATTTTCCAGACTGCAACAGTAATAAGCAGGAACCTATGGCCAAAGTGCTGAAATGCTATGCACTATGCCTAATTTTACTGTGAGGATGACCAAGCTTGCTCAGGAAGATTGTGGAGTCCCCATCTGTGGAGATACGCAAAAGCCATCTGGACATGGTCCCGGGCAACTGGCTGCAGCTACCTACCACCTGCACAGGTCCCTTCCAGCTTCAACCATCCTGTGACTTTTTAATTGCAAAGCCAACTCCATTGCAATCCTTCACTACCTGCAAAACAGACTCTAATTATTCAGCTTCTCAACTATTTCTGACATTCTTTCCATAGATGAGGTTTAAGCCTTTCCCCCCCTTCCTTTTAATAGGAACGCAACCCCACAGTTCACAGCAGATTATAAAACCTGCACACACACATCACTCTTCCAAAACAGCATTTTAAAGTGTTTGTTTGAGGTTTTTTTTTCCTACTACCCATAAACCACCACCCTGCTGGTCTCACTCATTGTGTGGCATTTTTCAACGAAGCGTAAAAATGGTATTAATCATAGCTCTGAAAAAACACAAACTTCTTCTCTGAGGTTTGAAATAACCATTTGGAAGAAAAACTTCCAGGAGCCAGAAGGACTGACAGAGCTGGAGACTGAAGTCCTTGTTTTCAAAGGCCAAGTGTATCCCAATATATCCCTTGGACAGTTGCCCCAAGCCAGAGTTATAATACTTTATTCTTCAGTTCAAGTAGCAAGAAGGAGATTTGGTACAAAATCAGGACAAACACCTAAAGAGAATAGGGAGGAAAATGTGTGGTAAATCTAATGGGAGGCCTGAGCTCTAATGGGAGGTGAGAGTGTCTGAAGCTTCAGCTGCCTCTCATCTCCAGGGCGTTACAGCCAGAAAGACCAGATAAGGGTACCTATATCTCACAGGCAGCACCTGAGCATCACGTACCGTGTGCTGGCACTCACCCATGGCACAGCGTCGCTTCAGCCACAGGCAGAAGCACAGAGATCTGCAAAGGCTATGCCAAAAAATAAAAATCATTATAATCTTTATGTCTTCTGGGCAAACACCACTGGAGAAAATTACCTTCTACATAAATCAAGCTCTTTATCCACCTCTGTAGATTCAATGCTTCTCATAAAAGGGGAGCTTCTGTCAAAGATGGAGTCAAGAAAAAACATGAAGCTCTTTTTAAAGATAGCTGCTTTAGCAGAGATTTGCCAAAGGCTTGGAATCCCTCTGCTTCAGTNGGAAAGGACTTACAACCATCATCTAGTTCAACTGCAACTACTTTGTGTTAGAAGAGCAAGACAGAGAGAGCAAGAGAGAGGGAGAGAGAAAATAATTAATTATTTTCTCTTCTTTATAATCAATAATCCCAGACTCTTGTGCTTGTTGAAGTTCCCTTCTTATTCAAAGCCTATATGCCTCTGCCTGTCTCAGTTACCAATACCTTCCTTATCAGCACATTTCATTCTTTCCCATTCTTTCAAGAGCTCTGCAAACTGAAAAAAAGTGTAATATCTCCATACTTAAGAGACAAAAAAGGCTGNCCACCTCTGTAGATTCAATGCTTCTCATAAAAGGGGAGCTTCTGTCAAAGATGGAGTCAAGAAAAAACATGAAGCTCTTTTTAAAGATAGCTGCTTTAGCAGAGATTTGCCAAAGGCTTGGAATCCCTCTGCTTCAGTGGTAAAACATTAATAATTTAAACACCTTCTTTTAAATTAGGAAGGGCACTAAAAGAAACTATTGAAAGAGAAAAACCATCAAGCTTGCCACTACCTCCAACTCAAATACTGACATTTTCTCTCAAACCTCAAAACTAGTTTCAGCAACCTGGCAAATGAGAAATTTACATTTTTCTTACCTATTCTTCCCTCACATCTTCTCCTCTGCCATTAATCGTCCAGGCAAAGCAGTTGACCACAAGGACAGGGCACACTGATCATCCTGGTACAGAAAGCCCCAGAATGCTGTAATCAGGGGCAGGGGTGGTGCAAACAGTTGTAAAATGTTTCACAGAGCATGGCAAACATTTCGTATTTACTGTTATATGGATGGGATGGGATGGGATGGGATGGGATGGGATAGGATAGGATAGGATAGGATAGGATAGGATAGGATAGGATAGGATAGTTGGAAAGGACTTACAACCATCATCTAGTTCAACTGCAACTACTTTGTGTTAGAAGAGCAAGACAGAGAGAGCAAGAGAGAGGGAGAGAGAAAATAATTAATTATTTTCTCTTCTTTATAATCAATAATCCCAGACTCTTGTGCTTGTTGAAGTTCCCTTCTTATTCAAAGCCTATATGCCTCTGCCTGTCTCAGTTACCAATACCTTCCTTATCAGCACATTTCATTCTTTCCCATTCTTTCAAGAGCTCTGCAAACTGAAAAAAAGTGTAATATCTCCATACTTAAGAGACAAAAAAGGCTGGCAGAGATAGGTCTACCTCACTATCAAGGCTTTTGCAAGAGCAGGAACAATGTGGCAGCCCAAGATCTCATCCTGTCTGCACAAGCCCCATCAGGGACCCCAGCCCCTTCAGCAGCAGCTGGCCCGGGTGCAAGCCTCTGTCCTGGTATCAAGGTGGCCAGAAAAAGGCACACACTTGGAGACACATCCTCCTCTCCTATGTAGATGTATGAACTTCAGATGACCAGTCCAAATTTGCAAAGATGTGTCAGCCAGGGCGCTGCATCCATTTACTCCATACCAGGTCTTCTCTTGAAGAAAACCTCTTTGATTTGAGTCCCCAGTGCAGCCATGTAAGCATCGGAAAAATGCAACCTTATGTCTCTCCAAAGGATGCTTAAACACATCCTGTTCGTCAGGGGGAAAAAAAAGAGGATTAGCTATTCAAAACCTACATGTCAGGCAATTTGGTGACCAAGTGCCTTCCTCCGATAGCTGTTCTAGACAGTCATGAACTTTAAACTATTTTTTGTCTCTGACTCCCAGCAGCGCCTAAACAGTGTGAGCTAAATATTTATAGAAGAGTCACTGTTTGTTTAAGTTTCAATCCATACTCCCTGAGGTCCAATATGCCCAGATCCTGAAATGACAGATGATTACAGAAGAGCCTGAAAACACTGCAGAGGGGACACTGACACTTACCAGATCTTTCATCTGGACACTTTCTCCGGTGGTTGTTTTGGGAAGCCTTTCTCAGCTTCTTTCAAAAGGAGAGGAACCGTAGCTCTTGCCAACCAAGGTCCATATTTCATCAGACCCTTTGGTACAGCTCTGCTCAATGACACAGAGACCGGGGTTTTGGGGGGCCCTCATCTGTGCTCCAGAGCTAGGCATAGGGACTGCTGCTGGAAATGCAATTGAAGCACCCAACCTGCTGAACAGCAGGCACCAAGGCACAGTGAGAACACCTCAAACACCTGTGCCACAGGTGGGGCACAGACAATGTCTGTCACTTCAGCTTAACAAGTTCTACCCTGACCCATCTCTTCTGGACTCAGCAACAGCTTTTCCAATTTACCATAGCGTCCCCTCCAATGGAAGAAAAAAGTCCTCCGATACCTTGCTAAAGAACTAAGGATACCCAAACTTTTTGCCTAACTGAACAACCTGTCAGAAATTGAAAAGACACCTGTATGAGCCAACACACTATTGCTATAAGCTAGCCAAGTCCAACAAGTCATCTGCTCACATGTGGTGTTACACAGTTTCATGGGTGAGGCACGAAAAAAATAAGACTGTGCTTCATCCCCTTTAATCGTGTGTGACCAGGGTCGTGCTTTTGGAATGTAACTGGGGACTCATCACCACAAAGGAGAATACAAGATGCAAGGCTGTCAAGCAGGCACAGTCCTATGCCAACACATCCCAAATGAACATCTCACCCTGTAGACCTCAGTGTCCAGCTTGGCAAGCTTCTAGAAGAACAGCAGAGGCCGGGAGACAACACCCAAACAAACACACTTCCAATGACCACCCAAGGCTGGTAATTCCCTTTGTTTTTATGGTTTCACATACAAGCTCCTGCATGAAGAACAGAGCACAAGGTGCTTATTCCCCTCAGATGGGTGAGAGGTTGCTATGTCTTTGCTCAAGTCCAGCTACCTCAAAGCAGCACCTGCTTTGAACAGCCCCTTGGATGACTGCATGTTGCTGAAGAACTCAAAACCGCCAGTGACAGCTGTTGCTGTGCGCATCCCATCAAGATGAATTCTTCATCAGCACTGCAGCAAGATGGGACTCAGCAACGTTGCTCCATCCTGGCATTCTCCAAGAGGATAGCAGGACTCATCCTCCCTTGAACAGCGTGTTTCAAGGCATTTAACCCCAGTAAAATAGAAAATGTGGTGTTTCAAGGAAGAGAATGACTTTTGTCATCAGGTGGATCTCCAGGACAGGTTTGCACACTGCTATTAATTAGGAGTCTGGATATCCAGCATGAAGGCCTGTGCATGGATGAAGAACCAATCATGGAAATGTCTGTGCCAATGCCACGCGTGCACTCACAGCCCACACTCACCCTCACACGTGTTTTCTATCCAAATGTGCCTATGCACACACATGGGAAAGTGCCACAAAGCCTTACGGACATGCTCACGTGTACATGCATGGGAATAAGCAGAAGTACAGAGGCCCCCCACAAGCCAGCCATGCTGGCAGATGAGACTAAAGAAACAAGAAAGCTGGAAATAATGACAAGCACTTTCATCAGTAAAACTGCAATTACATGGCCAGCACACAGACTTGCATCTCTGTGGAGCAAGCAAAACTACTTATTATAGAGATGCCTCCACTGTGATCTGACTTTTAAAGAAAGCTGCCCTGGCTTTCCCATGTTTTATTTCTCTGACTCTCATTCCCTGTTATTGGAAGCACAGGCATCACCCCGCACATCACCACGGCTGCTGGGTCCACTGGAGCCAGCCATGGCTGGGAGGTTGAAGGCACAAACCTACAAACAAGGGGCCTTCAAAACTGCAGTTGGTCTCCTCCAGCATCATCCACACATTCAACACCATGGAGTTGGCTTTACTGATACTTTATGGAAGAAAATTTTACTAGGGCATAGAAGAGAGACATTTTTCTATTTTAATTCACCTGGCCCCAAAAAAGAAAAATAAAGGGGAAAAATAAGAAGAAATACAGCCCCCCTCTTTCCATTTTTACATAAATATTGGATCTGAGCGCTTTATGCTCCTAAGAAGTTAAAAATAGGAAATAATATCAAGTCTGTGTACTGCATCTTTTATCAAAGCCTTTTATAAACATCAAAACCAGTTCCTCTGCACTCTTTTATGCTTTCCTGCTGTCACTCACATTTCATAAAAGGGGTCTACAGAGATACAAAGGGTAAGGCACTTTCCAGTACTGTCAGAGAGTCTGGGACAAAAAAACAGCTTTTCCTCAAAGCTCTGAAATCTAAGAGCAATTTTATGACATAATGTCACTTTTAGCACAAGAGATGAATAATAGATATTCAAAATATAATAGCACTTTTATAAGTAAACAATGCTTTGCAGTGTCACAGCTTTTCAGCAGCAGTGTCAAGCCTTTGCAGAAGGATCAACAGCACAATCACCGAGCACCACCGGGAAGCAAGCACTGCAAGAACACACACATTTAACCGAAAGGCAGAGTGTCTGACCAAACTCCATCTGCCTTCTCTAGAGACACACATCCAGATGCCCTCTATAAAAAAAGGGAGGTAGGGAGATTAACAAGGTGACCCAGAAACTCTTCACTCGACTTTGACCCTGCCACCTCTGAAAGATGGGTGATAAATCCAAACCTCCTCCCCACCTGAAAGATGAGCAGGCTTACACATCTATATTCAAGAGATATGAGCACTAATTAACTCCAACATTAAAAAAACACATTTGAAAGATGATAGCTGCAAGAATATTCATGACTCTTACCCAGCCTGTTTATATAACTGGATATGAAGCAAATCCTCCATGCAAACCTGACAGCATCATTTAGCTGTTCAGCATCTTTTCCACAGAAGGCAAATTCCATAACTTGTGGTCACCACTATTTTTTTCCTGCCCTGCACATTAGAGTTAGGAATTCGTAGGGAGGAAGTGATAAACCCATGATAAAAAAAATTCCAGTGAACTGTCAGCATTATCCTAACCAAAAAAGAATTTCCTCCTTAGTCATCGACAGGCAGGGTAAGCCAGCTCCCCCGTGAATTACAGAAGAGCAGGGGAAAAGTGCTTATCTAGGAGATTACTTCTCTTCCTAGTACCTTGGTACTTAATTTTTAAGAAGGGCGAAGGTCAAATGAAAACCACCTGATGGTGAGGTAAATGAAGCCCTGGATAAAACTGCACAGGGGCCACCAGAAAGAGCTGCTCTTTGCAAAAAGCTTAATGAAAGCCAAGAGATGGTGCCAGTGGGGAGGATGATGGCAATTCTGCATCCATGTGCCACAAGGATGCTGCCAGTGGGAGGAGGGCACATCCAAGCTGTGGAGGGTCCCAAGCCAGAGCAGTGCGGGGTTCCCAGCATCGCTCAGCACCCCAGGGAATGCCCCCAGCGAGGCAAACTGGGGTGCTGAGCCTGGGCTGAAGATACACTTCTTATCTGAACAGTAAGAGACCCAGTTTCCAGAGGCACCAGGGCTGGAATGCAGCTGTGCCTCATCCCCCAACTAGTCTACAATAATCATTATAAATATATGTACTTTTTTTTGTTGCACACGCTCGGGTCCCATTTTTCCTGCTGAAGCCTCGGGTCTCTAATCCAACCTCCTGGCTTTGACACTGCAAAGGTAAAGAGGAGGCAGTACAAGGATGGTCCCTGCAAAAGCAGAGCGAGCAAAACCACAAGATACTCAAAACAGTGCCAGGGAAAAACTAGGAGGGCAGGTGAGAGGTTTGATTCTAGCTCAAGAAACATCCTGAGAATAAAATATTGCCCAAAATGGCATTTTGTGTTTCTGAACTGGGCTCCACACTTCAGGACAAGAAGATTAGGCAGATGCCCTCCCATGGGGGCAGACTGGCCCCATGGCAGCCATTTCCGCTCAGCAGTTTTTGTCTACTGCCCCATGTGAGCAAGCAAACAAGCTTGGATATGATTAAATCTTAATCAGAAACCCTTCAGATCATGTCCCGCATGCAGCTTTGGGACAGTGCAAGTCCTGCCACCTTTACCAAGAGCCCCTCCAAGGGCCTCTCACAGCCCTGGGATGCCAGCCAGCTTTGGAGGCTTTACATTTTCGTGGCATGAGACAAATTTCGCTAAGAGTTCTTCAATACTAATCCACATAATGCTGCTCAGCAGATGGGAGCACAAGAAAACAGCCTGTCAGCACCTTCAGTTCTGCAAAGAACCCCTCAAACCAATGCAGAGGATTCAGAAGCCAAGCAGATACCTCTTGCTTTCTTGCTGGCATTAACAATATGTCTCCTGATAGGTCACTGCTTCTTTGCAACCTGAAGAGCACAGTAAGTCAGCAGGTAGTTCAGTATTTACTGTGCACAGTAAGTCAGCACCTGCAGATGCAGGCACTCATGGAAAAGCAAAGATCAAACATAAAGAAAGATTTTTATTCTGAAAGTAATGACTGTGATGCTTTGGTTAATACAAAATTCCAAGAAAGGTCTTAAAGCAATCAGTAGAGGATCATTCAAGACATACCAGCAGGATCATTCCAGATACTTTAAAATATACAAATATTTGTTTACTTATATAAATAAACAGAAATATGGCCTAATGTATCCCCAATTACATGCCCTGCAGTAAAGGGCACAAAGTCTGGGCACAAATGGCATTCATTAATAAGTGCCCCAAGAGAGGGACAGCCCTTAAGGAGAGAAAATGGCAGGCTGCAAAAGGGGTTTACATTTTTAGCATAAACTAAGGACTGAGATCCACCATTAATTCACTTTGCTCGTGTTGGCTTTCACTGCTGCACGATGAGCAAAAGTCAACTTGTGCAGGATGAGCACAGGTGGATCAACATCCTTCACCCTGGGCACCCTCTTCTCCAACTCCCCCATGCAGGACAGGGGAAGAAAGATCAAAGCAAAATTTCAGCATCAGCAGCTTCAGCATTTTCCCTGAGCAGAGGCAGACGTGAATTCAAAGATTCAGATGTAAATATTTTAAAAAGTGGTAAATGGACTTTTGTCAGCCAAAATAAGAATCTTTTAAAGCACTAGCATTTGCTACCCCCAACTCTTGCAAATCCAGCCTGCTGAAGTGGTGAGGTTGCCCACAAACTGAAAACTGAAACTAGTTTCAGCCCCAATTCCAAAAAACCTGGAAGTAATTTTAGAAGCAGGAAACCAAGCAAGAGACAACACCTGTAGATTAAAACCTCTTCCTCTGTCAGGCTTTGACACATTCGACTCACAAAACCATAAAGAAAGTAAGACTCCCTTAAGAAAGCCTCATTGTCAAAATTTTTTATAGCTTTGAGGTTAAATTTTATCCTTAAACCAATAAATACTTCCAATTCCTTAATTTGCTGCCAGCTGGGTAGAGATTTAAAAACTTCTGCAAACCTGCAATTTCAGTGCTGGTCTGTGCTGGGCACTGAAAAATTCCACTGGGGTGAGAGTGAGAAGGGTTAGTCATGACAAGAACATCCCTGCAATGTGCCAGGGCTGCTTTTCACTGTCATCCAACCATCCTTAATACCAACTTAGTCCATCAATGATTTTCATAATCAGTTATGTGCTTTTCAAACACACACCCACATACATAATCTTCACAGGCAGCCAAATAGAAGCTTTCTGTATTTTTTTATTATTATTAATAAGATGCATCTATGTACAGACCAACCCCCTAAAGGACACTTGGATCCAAGGATCTGCAACCTGACTGAAAGCAAACTTTTGCTACTTTACCAGCATGTATCTTGAATGCTGACGGTGTTCATTTTTTAATTAGCACCTAGGGATGCAGCTGGCAGCCCCCCTGCCTGGATGCTCACGCTGACCAACAGGAAAGAGCTCAAACTTCTTACCCTCTGAAGCTGCCCCACATCTATGCAGGATGAGACCTGCGCTTAACAAAACCTGAGATGATTTTTCCTCCCTGTAAAGGACAGCTGTACATTTGCGAATTAAACATCGTTCCCGGCCTAGCTCTAATTCTTGGGCCTCCCCCGGGTACCCCAGGTGTGCCAGGTGCCTGCTAGACTCTGTGTGACTACGCAGTCTCACTGCAAGAGGCAATGCGGAATGCAAAAGTCAGGGTACATCTACCACGGTCTTCTCCTTGCTTGGTGTGAGTGCAGACCCTACAATGCAGAGGTCAAGCACCCTGGGCTTTGACCGGGTCACAAGCAGGTTTTGATCAGTCTCCAGAAGCACCAAAGGGCCTGGCAGCACAGGAGCAGAGCAACTGATGCCCCATTCCCTCCTAGTTATTTATAAAAGATAAAGCTCATTCCACTGCAATGTGCTGCTGACAAAGGACCTTTTCACATCTTACAGGAACAAGTGGAGATCTGGTTAGCAATGTCTTTATCAAACAGCTGACTACAAGGAAAAATAAAAATAAGGATTTTAAATATCAATGGTGTTTGCTTTAATTGCAGATAAAAAGAACAACTGCAAGCTATTCAGTCCTTCTTACGTGCTTTATAAGTTGTTAGGAGCTAGTTAATAAAACACCAGGGATTTCGGTGATGGGAAAGCTGTTAATTCAGGTTAAGGAAGGAAAACTCCTATCTGCAAATGAAGAGCTTGTTCCAGGGGATGTCTCTGCAGCAGAGCACAAAGTCCATGCGAGGAAGCAAAGGGGTCCGGCTCTGCAGGGCTGAACCTCGAGGCAGTGCTACTGGAGAAGGCTCCGCCTTGGCACATGACCACGGAGCTTGACCATGGACCATCCCTACCAGCCTGGCCGGATGCTGCTGTTCACCTCCAAGTCCAAATCCCTCTGCTAGCTCCGGCCTCTCTTAAAAGCACAGCACGCGCCTGACTTTGCTCATTGATAAAGCAAAGAACATCTTTATCCCCAGTCTTTGTCCACCATCTCCATCTGGCCTACGAGTCACAGTCAAATTGAAGAGCGAGGCAACTGATTATGTTTCCCACTGAACATGCTCTATCCACCCTGCCCCCTGCATTTCCTTCCTTTGATGCAAAATTGTGCTTACAAAGCAAGAAGATGAAACTTTTAATGCCTCACAAATGTTATGGGGAAAGCAGAATAAATGTACAGCAAAGCACTCTCAGCCCTTTTCCTTCAGCACCTCCTCTTTCTATAGTAAAAATTAAAGTTAGATACAAAAAGCTAAATTTTTGTCTACCACGTAGAAGGAGCAATCTGTTCACCAGCACACCTGAGCATTTGACCAAACCAGCATAAGTGCCAAAAAGAATTATTTTCACAGCAAACCGATACCCACAGACACCAAAACAATGATTCAATTCTCTGCTAGAAAGAATGGAAAAAAAAAACTTGCCACCTTCACAAAAACACCTAACTCATTATAAACGACTGTAAAAATGCAAATTTGGTTGTTATCACCAGTGCTATTGAGTTATACACATCTATATGGAATAGGCATAGTTTTAATTTTAGAGATAAAGGCATCTCCTTTTATATGAGATAAGTCATCCTCAAAGTTACATTCCTCAGCAGAAATTCTGTTAAACTAAGAAGAGAAAAAATGTGTTTAACACTTGTGTCATCTTTTTTGAAATGAGACGATGAAGCCCAATAAGCTGACCCACACACAGCTGGTGGCAGCTGTGGGTTACAAACACAGCTGCCCAAGAGTCCAGAAGGATCTGGGTGGAGGAATAAGGAGCACCAGATCCATCCTTTCTCTCATGTATGAGGCTATGGTTGGGCATCAAAACCTTCAGAAGCTGACACCACTGATCCATGAAAACCTACATCTCAAATTGGGTCTGTCTCAACAAAGAAAAGCCAGAGTATGGCACTTCAGAGTATGGCACCAAGGACTTTGGAAGGTCTTACCTTTAGCGGAAGCTAGTAAGGAAAAAAAAGTGATTGAACTGAAGATCAAGAAAGCAAACTGGGCAGTCAGTGAGAAAACCATTTACATACCTGCTGGACAGAAGTGCTGCTGCATGGGAAAAGCTCTGGGAAAAGAGAAGATAACTTCCAGTTGGGTAAAGCAATGACTCCATTTCAAGAAGATGCATGGGGAGGTATTCCAATAAGTGACTGTATGCTATAATCCTCAGGACAGGGCCAGAAATGACACAGGGTGACCCAGGAAAAAAAAAAGGTAAAAAGGTGGTAGGAACTTCCAGATGCTTTTATCCACAGCCGGTATTCTCCAGAGGATTTTGTGGGTCCATATGTCCATGCATCCCATGATCCTAAAAATCCTCGGGAGCTACGAAAAGGACCAGACTGCCAGGCTCCTCCAAACGTTATTCCAGACCAGTGGGACGCATGGGGTTGGGACCTTCAGAGAGAAGAAAGGGACAGGCCATTACACAACAGCTCTTACCACGTTGGACAAGGTTTATTCCCATGGAAACTCCTATCTTTTGGTTTATTTTTGCACACAAAGCAGGTTTTAGTGGTTTGGTTTTTGGTTTTTGGTTTTTTTTTAAATTTGCATGATTTACTTAAATGAATGTAACAGTGAGCATAGGCTGAACATCGAGCCACCACCTCCAGATGCCTCATAGGTGCTAGGTGATGTGAGAGGAGGGGGATGACAAGTCAGCAACTGAAAAAAGTTCTCACCTAACCAAGAGATCTTTCCAAAACTCTCTTTCTTTTTGTCAGGTGAAAGGACAGAGTTTTCCTCCCCTCCCCTTTTTTCCACGCCTTCTAAACCTAATGAGGTATTTTCTTTACGAGGGAAGAGAAGGATGGAAAGGGTTGTAAAACAGCAGGTCAGCAGCATCATCCGCATTCCTGACTTCAGTGGAAAATGTCTATCCACCACCAGCAGAATCACACCTTCAGCAAGCCGCATCAAGGTCTGGCCCAACCCATCAGTGACATAGCAGAAACACTCAGCTCTTGAGTACAACAACCCACTGTGACCTCCGACCAGGCAGAGCCACACTTCCCACCTCTACCTTCAGAGAAAATAAACACATCCCAGCAAAGTGGCTCAAAATACCCAGGGAATTAGTCATAAAGATTCTAGTACTTGACATATATAAACCCATCATAATCTGGGGGGTTGGGGTTGTTTGTTTTTTCAGTTCTTTTAATCTGATCTTACTAATTGTGCTGGGAATAGAGTTGCTGGGATTTTTGTTTGTTATTTTAAAATATGAAAGCTGTCGCATAAACACAGGCAAGTGCCAGGCCCGGATATAATGCCCAGCAAGTGCTGAAAGGAAACTCAAATAAACTCTTTGCCTGACATTGCTTTCTAGTTCATCTGTAGAAAGAAAACAGCAGAGAGCAGCTGAGAGCCAAAAGAGGTTTTTTCACTTTGTTTTAGCTGCAGCAGCACAGGAAGGTGATAACATTGTGTGTAATGTAACCAAGCAAAGGAGTAATGAAAGTGCAAGCAAATAGATCAAATAGCACAGGGTTAAGGAAAAGGTGTGATAATCATTTGTTTTGCTAATTGTGTCAATAAAGTCCTATCTACCCTCAAACAGCGGAAACGTCATCAGATATTTAAAAGGGAAAAATCAAGTGAATAATTAAACGTACAAAAACCTGACATTTTTTCCCCAGATGTTCTCTTTAAAGGGTTGATTAGGAGAATCACATGTTTATTTTAAATAAAATTCCACTGACTTTGATCATGTTTAAGTCACGTCACGTACAAAATCTACTTTGAACCAAAACTTCTTCTTCCCTTGAGAAAAAAATCAAAATTGCCTACTCTGCAGGAAAGATGCAACATTACCACAACCCAGGCTAAGCTGGCTCACAGGGACAACACGATAACCCATGAAAATCTGGTGTCTGCAATGTGTTTTTGTTGTTACAAAACCCAGCAAATCGGTACAAGGCAACTGGAAGTCTGCAGACAGGCTCACAGATGGAGTTGCACTTGAAGTCTGCTAATTCACGGAGAAAGAAATCTGAATGGCCTTGTCCTTGCTTCTACTGTTTTCCCAGTGATGGGGAGAGTTAGGAAATGAAATATTCCCTAACTTTCCCCCAGTTAAATGAACTGAAGCTGAAGAAGGTCTGACCCAAGTCCCTGAGCTGCTGAAAACATTCTGGAAAAGGATTTGAATCTCCCAAAATAACTCCCATCCCACTAGTTACACAGCCAATCTCAGCCCCTCTGATATCTATACGACATTGAAAATGCCTAATTTTCAAACCTAATTCTCTACAAGAAGAATACCTGCCCGAAATCCTCAAGCTAACTGTTTTCTCCATAAACCAATTACCTGTAAAATATGAGTGCACAGAGATTAATCTTTGTCTCCAGAGAAATGAGGCTTGTCCCACCAGCCTAGCCCCTGGCTGTGCTGTGCCTGATGCACCAGCAGGGCTTTTCTCCAGGCTCCAACATGGGTATGTCAATATGTACTTTGCTCAGTTCTCCTGGGAGATGGGCCCAGCAGTCCTCACTGTCCAACAAGCAAAAATGTAATTTTTTTGTTTTCTATCTTTTATATTCCCCCGCCATCCCGCATATACCACACCACTCACAGCACTCCCATCATCTGCCTTCAAGGCCAGCTGGATGGCAGCAGGACTCACGGGCTATGCAAGAGCTCAGTGACCAGCATCTTGCACAATTAGGTTTTTACATAAACATATGGTCTTTTCTAGTCAGACTGTAACAGATAAACCAATGGCAGATGATTAATGTTCATTTTAAGAATCTTCCTCTGTGGTATGGAGGAACCTCAGTACCTTCCACCCCTGGATGTGAGGAGAAGACACTGTGTCATTGTTTCCCTGTTTGAAAGGCAGATGAAATTCAAACCTTTGTGCCCAGCACATGCCTGAAAAGACAATTCTCCAGTTCTCTGGACTCCACCCTCAAAATGTGCCAGATTTTCAAGACTGAGCACACGGCTTGCTGGGAAGAACATGACTCCACTCCAGCTCACTCCACTGCTGCTTCCCCATCAGACTGCAGGGTCTTCCTTGCAGACTGTCCATGAGCATTGCCCAACAGTTTAGGTCTTGCCCTCAACAACTCACTGAAGGTCATGCAGTAGGTTGACAGCAAAGCCATGCAGCACATCCAGATTTTTCAAGTCATGGGGCAGCACTTGAAAAACACATTCATTTTCCCCATCCCTTGACAAGAAATAACTCCATTACTTGTACACAACAAGGGTTGAATCACTCGCGCACAGAAACACCACGCACTGAGCACATGTCAGCTCTGAGCAAACAAGGCATCACCCTCAACACGAGAGCAGCACCCTGAGCCCACGGCTCCCCTCCAAGGGCAGCAAGAACCTGTCAACACCAGCTGGAGGAAACCAGCAACGAGCAAAGTGTGCCCTGCATCAGAGAGAGACCCCAAATGATTAATAAACACACAAAAAGACTTGTTCCTCATTAGCCAAAAAATACATGAGGAAGAGAGTAGGAGTCCCGCCTGTTAAATTTTGAATGTTTAAGAGTCCCAAGTGCAATGGCTCATTTTACAAAACAAGGGGTGTTTTCTGTGCTTGCGTTTTATTTTAAGGTAAGGGCTGGGTTTTTTACACTCTAGCATGTTCACTACAACCCAGCCATGTGAGTTAAATGCAGTAAGGGACCTGTTAAACCTCATGATCACTGCAATAAGCTCCAGCAGTGACTTTATTATGGGCAAGAATGCAATTGGGGCATTCATGTCTGCTGCTCCTGCCACCAGGCACTGTGAGCAGTGTGTGCTCAGTTTGCTGACACAAAAATCCCCTCCTAAACACAAGGTGAGCATCCCAAAATGGCTTTGTTACATCCCCATGCAGAAGAACATATCCAGATAGAGACTGCTTATCAAGGTCAATGTTACCCAGCAGAGAATGAAAAGGGGAAAAAAAAAAAGAAAACAATTCAACTTTTCTGGTTTTTTATAAATCCTCCAGTGAATGGTTGCAGGTATATTTGCTGAAAGGCAGCAGTTTGCTGCAGTGGGTATCTCAGCTACCACGAGGGAATGCATTTCTCCTGGGTTAGTGAGCCAAAGCAGGCTCAGCACCAGCCCTGGCAGAAAGAAAGAGGACAGGATCAAGCCCAGACTGTCCTCTGCAATAACATCCAGCTGATTAATCAGCTCAGGTCACCTCCAAAACCTCTCCTTGGCTTCCTGTTCTTAAGCATGAAATTTTAGAAGAGCTATAGACTGAATGTGACATCGCAGTGAGTGTGGCAAAAGCAGGGAGTTCCGCGTCAACAGGACTTGTGTTTTGTATCAGTGAGGAAACATGAACTTGTTTGCTTTATGGAATTATGGAAGAACACCAGTTAACAGTCTCTTATATCATGTGCCTATAATATTTACATCCTTATAAAAGATAAATAAAACCCCCCAATTATTTCCAAAAGAAACACATAGGAAAAAATTTAAAGCCCTCTGCTCCTTTTTCTCTTCACTCAGCAACACCAAATTTTTGGAGTAACCTGGCTGCTTTTGAGGGTTTCACAAGCTTGGCCAACATCCCAGGCAGTCCCTAGAGCTGGGGCTTTTGCTCCCAGATCAGAAAGAGCAGCTATGGCGGGGACGCGATTAATGAGAGGAGGGAACTTGGCAGATGCTCCACCAGTCTGTGACCAGGCAAAGACACTGCACATCCAATGCCTGAGTATTTTAGGAAAACAAGATGAGGGCAAGAGCCATTGATCTTGCCTCACCCTACAATTTTTCATCCTAAAAATCAAATCCTTTCTGGGAACTCCAACGAAAAGGGGAAGGTTGAAAAAAGACAAGCACAGAAGGACTGCCAGGTAGATTGGGAATTCCAACCCACACTCCACCCAGAAAAGCATTGTTTGGTAAGGCATAAAAGTGCAACACAGAAATGCTTCCAAGAACTCTTGTAACAGTTTCACAATAAAGTGTACATTTTAAAATGTAAGTCTAGCTATTCCATTGAAGGTATCATCACACAAGTTTGTGTCCCTCGCATCCACCCAGGACTCCTCACCCACACTCAGGGTGGGTCTGCCCACCAACCTGAACCAACACCCAAGTGACCTACAGGCTGTGTATTTACAGCTCAAGTTCTCACACAAAATGCAGGTCATGACTATGCTATTTTGACTTCACAAAATGACTCCACATGAGGATCACAAGCTGGGATGCTACAATATGAAGCACTGCTGAGATGCCCTACAATTAACCCCATTCTTTTAACCATTTTTGAAGACAAAAAGCAAAATCCTAAGCGAATGTCACACAATCTGACATTTTAAGCACCTAATGTCACCTTGGACCATTTTCAAAGCAAAATTTAATAACCCTATTCTCTGCCTGCACCAGCTGACACAGATATATTAAGAGAAAAGAAGTATTTAAAACACTCCCTAAGGAAAAGTGGGGGGAGATACTCTCCTGGTAAATGGCAGACTGTTACATAAAAAGACCAAAGGAACAAACTGTAAGATGAATATTAACTAGCCTTTTTATAGTATTCAAGACATGAATGTCTCCCAACTTGGGTGACAGTACCACAGAAAAATAATCTTATTTTATGCTATCAAAATCACCTCTACTATGGAACACAGCATTCCACACATACTCTCTTGGCAGAAGATGTTTTACAATGAACTGAAGGGTGTGATTCTTAAGAGATACTGGATTGCCTCACCTGGAAAAACTGAAAGGCTACAAAGTCCTCAAAGAATGACCATTTCAGCCTTGAACCACTTGCAGCTCAGACAATGACCACACTCCTTCTGAGATGCAATCAGGCTCCTTGGGTAGGAAGAATATCCACCCAGACCACTGGTTGATCCAAGAGTGTGGGATACTCAGTAACAGACTCAAACAAAAAAGACCAGTCTGACCAGCTGCCAAACACTGATGGCACAAGATGCACATGAGGGAAAAATCAGACCTGCAGATCCACTGAAGTGGACACAGTAATGCAAGGGACACTGTGCCTGTGAATGCACAATAAAGGACACTCTCACACCTGCTAGGTTCAGCAGAAAGGAGGGAGAAAATTTATTTACATTTGACATGTTTTATAAGATTCTGAACTCCACAAGGGATTGGAGGACATGTCACTTCCTCCTCAATCCCACTGGAGAAAAAAAGATGCTCATCAAATTTTCTCTTATCACAAAAGGAATGAAAAACAGAATAGACGGTTAAATAAACATCGGCTATTGTTTACATAAAACTGTGTGAATATTCTCTGACTCCAAGGTTAAAACAGAAGGCTTAGCAAAAAACAGAGCAACAGGACACCACTTCAGGACAGCACTTCTTGCCTTCTGCTCTCTCAGGGCTGTGCATTCTGGCTTCAAAGGTGTTTTACAGAAATGCTGATCCACAGGCTAATCTTGCAGAGATAAATTGTAACCCTTCAACTGCATGATGGAATGGATTTCTGCAGCTTTTTTTCTGTTTGTTGGCTTGCTCTCAATTAAATCCACGGTCTCTATCAACTTCAACTACCACAAGAAAGTCAAGATCTGTGCATCAAAATGAAAGTCGGGTTCCCACACCTGGGTGGAGGAAGGGCCCTTCCATCCTACTGTTCACACCCGGGTGGGTACCATTTCCCCTCTCATGCTGCAAGCAGGCTCAAGCATGAGCCTCTTTCTTTTCCCTGGTCCCTTATGCGGGCACACAGCAGCTCTCCCATCAATGGCTCTCCCACCTTCTCATGTCTAGCACCAAAGACCTGCAGGTGCTCTCACATGTGTGACATGGAGTTGCTGCTCCATCTCCAGAGCTGCTCCACTGCATACCAACACACAGCCCAGTGCCAGGTTCCCTCATTGGGCACTGCTGCAGTTCACAGAAAATTGGGGAAATTCACTGTGGACTCACTTTGTGCCTTGGCCAAAATGATGCACAGCTCCCCACACCTGGTTTGGTCACCATGAACCATCCCAGTTTCCCAGAGCAGGGCTCAGTCTGAAGCCTGCAGACACTTTTTGCTACCTTTTATTTATGGTTTTCAGTCTACAGCATTAGTTACTAGCTTACAATGAAAGGAAAGAAAAATCACTATGCCAGCTGCAAAAATAATCTTCCTGCTCATTACATTTTCAGTTCTTTATCTTAGACCTATTCTTTAAGCCTTCAGGATCTAGGCTGCCACCACGCAGGCTAACAACACGCTTTGTAGTCAAATAAATGCTGAAATTCTCACAAGACTACATCGCTCCAGGACCAAAGGAGTTGTGCTAAAACTATAAAAGTGGCTAACAGAGAGATTAATTGGATGCTATTAAAAAAAAAGAAAAAAAATAAACCACAGAGCAGAAGACACCAGCCCTTTACTTTTCAAAGATAAAATCAACCAGTTCCAGGCATCTTGGTCGCAGTTGACATTTGCTTTCATCAACCCCCCACCACTGCAGCCTCCTGAAATCCCTCTATTAAAATGGATGTGCAATTGTCCCCATTTATGCCATCACTGTCCCCATTTATGCCATCTATGCTGTCCCTGCTTCAGCTCTGAAAAGGCAGAGTTGGGATGATGGGCTTGGTCCTCTGAAGGCACTGGGGGGACAAAAACCGAGCCAATGGCTCCAGTTCTGGGGAAGTTTGATCCCTGTGGCACTGGACCAACACAGCTCCAGCCCCACAAACACCAAGTTGACTTGCTGGCCCACTGTGGCCAAAAGGGGACATTCCTGAGCCCCTCTTTGGGTACCTCTGGATCTCAACTCCTCAACCCAAAGGAAATCATACTCTGCTCTTGCTGGTAGCGTTTATCGTGGGCAAAGCAAATCAGCCCAAAGTTACCGAGAAGCAGTGAGGGAGTGAAGGCCAAGAAGGAAAAATGACATTTTTTAAATAAGCTTAAATCACCCCTTGCAGGACTGACACATTTCCAGCTTAATATCTGGCTCCTTTAAAAGCTGAATCCTTGGTGGCTGCCTCCTCATGCAAGAATAGGACAGAAGCCCAGTTGTAATGGCTTTTCCTGTGCACTGTCACACTTGGCTTGAGGTCCAAGCATCCCCGTGGAGCCCAGGAGAAGCCCCACGTGCTCTGGGGCTGGCACAGGGCTCCACAAAGGCAACTGAGGTGAAGATTTCAAAACAGCTCTGGGAATACCAGCACAGAAACATTTTGGCAGATTAGGCTCTGTCTTCCTGTTACTTTTTTTGAAAGGTCCTACTTATTAAGGGCACATGTTCAATATTCAGTAAATAATAACAGAAAGTGTTTGCCATTAAACCAAAGCCCAGGGAATAATCTTGACTCATTCCAGCTGTCAGATCCAAATAAATGCCTGCCCTGCTGTTACAGGCAGCTTTAACATGCAGCTCAGTGATCAGGATCTTCATAAGGTGAAAAAAAATACTATTATTAGAAAAGATTTTGTAACCGTGTAGGACTTGGCTTCATCTGAACATAGATGTTGCACTGGTTTAATTAAATAAACATGGAAAGGTTCTATTTATTGCATCATACAGTTACACTATTAAGTTACAGCCCAGGACTCATTTTTCTGCTGATATCCACGAGTAAATCCTTTTTCTGCTGATGCAAGGATTCTTGATGCAGGGACTGCACTCCAGCTCTACCTGTCCCATCCCACGTGTTTGTGAAGGGATATTTTGCTCACTGTCTTGTACTCACAGAGCAGTCCTGACCATGCACCAGTTTTCATTCTACTGAAAAAAACAATTCAGTCCTACCAACTCTCTGTTCCTACCACTCTGCTTTCACCTCCATCCTTGGTGATTATTACTGCAGCCACCTCAAGAGGAAAAAACAAGACCTCTGAAAACATGTCTGGCTCCTGTATAACCCTCTCCATGTTTGCAAAACAAGCACAGAGCCCAGCAGCGACAGGGAGCTGCAGGGAATCAGCTGTTTGCTCCTCAGCCCTGGAGCTGCCTCCCATCAACCCTGCACCTCACACAAACAGGGCAGCAGCCAGGGTCCAGCTCAGCTGCGTGGATGGATAACCTCCCCAGGCTGGCATCCCCATCATTTTGATGCCTGAATATGCTCACAAATTCAACTAACCTCCCTGTAACCTGGAGAATTCTAAAGTTGTATTCCAAGACTGACAAAGTATTGCACCTCTTCTCATTCATTTCCTATATCATAGCTAACAATATTTTGCTAACAATAGCTAACATATCATTGCTAACAATATTTTTATTTTAATCATGTCTAGGCTCTTAAATACTTAAATGACCTGGTTTTCTGAAGAGCTTACATGCTGTGAGAAAACTAAGGAAAAAAGAAGGGATTGTTTTATCACTACATTAGCATCTAACGGCTTAGTGATAAAAGAAATTCCTAGCCACATACCAGTTGCTATATGGGAATGCAGTTAAATAGTGTATTTACATACAAAGCCTGTGAAACTCAGGAGGACTTACAGTCACAGAATCAGAGATTCACAGAATGGTTTGGGTTGAAAGGGACCTTTAAAGGTCACCTAGTGCAACCCCCCCAACGAGCAGGGACATGTTCAACTCCATCAGGTTGGTCAGAGTCACATCAATCAATGTTTCCAGTCCAAAAGGTCTCCTCTCTTTTGCAGGGATGATGCTGCCCTGGAGGGTGCAGGGTTCTCCATGCACACACCCCATGGTTTGGCATTTCTGTCCTCTCTGCTCTTTGCCACAGCCCCACTGATGGAACCACTGCCACTCCTCTGAGGGCAGCAATGCCAGGTGAGCGCTCTTTGACTTGCTCCAGAAACAAAAAAATTTAATTAAAAAAAAAAGCTAGGACAGGATGAAGCTGTTTAAACATCAACTTGAGCTCAGTGGATAGGGAGGGAAAACCTGGAGCCTGTACAACTGGTCCTGCAGCACTGACTGTCCACCAATTCCATGGCTCCATTGCCAAGACTCAGCCAAAGGCTCCACACAGCCTCCCTGCAGAAGGAAGGCGCAACAGACAGTCTACCAAACTCAGAGGTGAAGTCAGGGATGTCTCTTCCTGGCTGTGCAAATCCTTAACACCAAAAGCAGATCCACCTGTCCCCAGCCACCTGTCCCTGGGCCCAATTGTGAAGCTGCTGCCTGAGCTTATGTCTCTCCTCCCCAAGATCTGCTGGAGACCAGCCTTTCTTAAGCATCTGATTTACCCTTGCCAGGAGCAAGCAGTCCCACCTCTGCCTCTCTGCTAACTTCAATGCAGTCAGGATTTCTCTCTCATGGTCATAATCTGCTCCAGGGACAGAAGATCTGTTTTCATGCAGATGCCCACCCATCTTTTATCACAAAAAAATGGAGAGAGATCATTGCGGGGGGGACACTATCTTTCCTTAACTGAAGATACTGTTAGCCTCATTTCATAAGTCCTCACAGCTGTTTGGCTGAAAAAACTGAAATAACTTCTTTCTGAAGACTGCTCATCAAGACACCCTTTTTGCCAATCTGCTTCCTAGGCTGAGTTCAATTCTCCTGGAGATGATGCTGCAGCAGAAATCAGTGCCCTTTCCAGACCCCTTTCCCCATTTACTTAAGATGGCAAGTGCAGAGCTGGTACTCACAGTAGATAACCAGAATGTGGGATAGAGTTGGTAAAGAAGCTCCAAGGTTAAAGAAGAAGAAAAGGAGGAAAAAGAAGACATTGAAACACATCATCGGTAACACATCATAAGAATATCATAGGTAGTGCCATACTGACAACTGAACTTCATGATTTAGGGCTAAAAACCAGCAACATTAATTAAAATATTATAGGAGACTAAATTTAATCAATTTTTTTTCTCAAGACAATGACACCTCCTGCCCTCCTCTGACCTGATGCTGGTTATTTGGGAGTCGGGCTATCAGGTCAGACACGTTTGTGGCTGATGCAACCCTGCTGCAACACTGCGGTGCCCAGCGCTGCTGCTGCAGCTGACACGGTGCTGATCCCCTGCCTGGTGATCCGCGGCGCAGGGAGGAGGGCGGCAGCTGCGGTGTGATGCAGCAGCGATATAAAAAGCTGAGGACAGCCTGGAGAGTGGAAGCCAACCTGCGCCAGCAGCGTGCCGGCATCACCTTTCACCTACATCTGCCGAGCCGCCTTCCCGATAAGAGATTACCTTGGGAAAACAAGCCCTGTCGTGGCTGCTCGCTCCAACTGGTCCCGGGATCAGAGTTACGTCCTTCTAGGACAGTAAGCTAAGGGCAGGAGAGGGGGACGCCGTGCCCAAAGCCATTCCCAGTGATAGGGGGATCAGAACAGGTTCTCCTAGGAAAAGAGAACCTCTTCCCAGCCCCGGTGGTTCCTGAAGTGCTCAGCACCATTAACCCCTCCAGAGGCTGGCTCCCTGCTGGGGGCAAGCAAAAGCCCAGCTGTCACAGGCAGGGGACCGATGCTCTGTTACCAAAAAGGGGCACCAGGGAACAGCACCAGCATGTCAAAAAGCTCCAATGGCTTTTTCAGCTCCAATTCCCTGTCTCTCCAGCCTGGGAGAAAAGCACAACAGACTCAGGACCTGAGAGCCAGCAACAAAAATCTGGGAAATTTAGAGAGAAAACATCAGAAATCATCAGCCCCAGAGACAGGTGCCAGAAGACACCATCAAGAGAATGTTTAGAGCAAAATCTGGTCTTGGTCCCATCAAAATGCTCTCACTGCCTCTTGTGCTGGATCAGGCTGTGCACGCCTGGTCATAACCAGGTTTTGGTCTCTTCCACATCCTCCCCAGGGCCCAGCTGGCTCCAGCTGATGTGCCCACTGCAGCTCTGCCATCCAGCAGGATGGAATTCCAAGCTATCAGAAGTGCTAGAGCTAGCCTTTTAGGTGTCAGAAAACGCAAGAAAAGACTATTCCAGCTGTTTATTTGCTAGGTTTTTGGTCTGCCTATCTGGGTTCACATTAACAGCAATTTTAGATTTATTTATTTATTTTGCTATCTATCTTTTTGAAGTCCTTCTACAACCCTTTAAAGTCATTCACATACTATCACTACATATACGTTGACACACCAAAACAGTGTCACAAGACTCTTAGTTATACAAAAAGCACCAAAAGCTATTTTTTTCCCAATGGATAAACTGTGTATCAAAGCAGACAGGTATATCTGGCAGAAAAGTCAGAACTCCTTAGAAACATGTTTTCAGGAAGAAAGTGGGAAGATCACTGTAGATATTACCATTTTTTCCTACTTCATAAGCAGCATGGGTTAACAAAGCTAATAAAAATGACCTGGAAACCTAAACTGAAGTGCCTTGGCCTTGATTTTGATCTTGAAGCAACCTGGCCCAAGCTCAAGAATAATTTTTAGTATTTATTTTTAGAACACATTACCTTCAAACCTCCAGACCTATGCTAGATACCTTTTCTATTTTTTCCATGAGGCTGAAAACATGATCTGTGAAGCCACGTTTATCATGAAAGACTTGTCCATCATCCCTATCTCAGTAAAAACTTTTCCAAGGAAAGAGTGTTCTTTTCACAGCAGACGTGGGCTTTCCCACCACCTACTACCAGGAAATGCATCATGTCGATATCCAAACATGCCAAAGCCAGCCTGCTCTTTCCAGAGCGACACCAAAGTTCTGGCCTTGAGTTGACAAAGCCCATTTTACTGGTAACTGTTATTCTCACTGACACAAGGCAAATCTGTGTAAGAACTCACCCTCTCAAGGCTACATTTCCTCACCAATGCCAACCTCAATCCACCTGGGTAATCAAGTTGGATGCAAACACCTTATTGCAAGCAAAAGCTAAGTATCTGCATCAACTCTGAGCACTTTAACTTCATTTGAGGAGGTCTAACCACTCTCAGCTACACCTGGAATCATGCACAGCTGCCACATGCTTCCCCATGCTTCCCCATGCAGTTCATGTACCAGAAACACCACTAGTAAGGACCTGAAACCAAGGGAAATTGCTGGTTTTCCTTGAACCAAAACAGTTCCATTGGTAGAGATGTGCATCAATGCACCCAAACTGATATGAGGGCATCCAATCTTCCTGTCTTCTCATGAACACTCACAACAGTGTAAAATCATTGAAGACCACACAGGGCATTGGGAAGGATGAAAGGAGTCTGTTCTCTTCCAACCCTAACACAGCATAATGAAGTGATACAAATAGCCCCACTTGTGGGACACTGGGAGATGAGAGATTCTGTGATCCTCAGCTGTGTTAACGTCACCACTTCCTGCCGCTCTCCTTCTCCACGTGCCCTAAGAAAGGGACCTCTGTGAAATTGCCTTCTAAATCCAAGCCCTCAAGCATGCAGCCCAGAAGCCTGTGATAGTTTATTGTATACTATTTCAAGTGGTTCCTTTGCACTAATGTAGTCCTTTTCATTAGGATGGGCTGGGGCACATCAGGCGTAATACCTAAAGATCACAGCTCTGCGTATCTAAAGGCACCAGGAATAACTCTGAAGAATGTGAACCCTCCAAAGACCATGTGATGAGCCTCCCAGTGAAAGGGATGTTTTTTTAAACATGGTGACAATAAAAATCACCAGAGGGGATCAAGCCCAGCCACCACTCTTAGTTAGCATCCGGTTCTCAGATGTTCTGGAGAGCAGACCCATGCAGTTGGCAGGAGTGAGAGGACACTCCTGCTGGCACCTATTACTGGCATGCATATTTGCTGCATTCTCCATCTTAATTAAATCAACAGTTTAAACTAATTCCTCAGCTTCGACTTGTAGCAGCTGAGAAGCTGACACGGCTCCCCTTCTGCCACCCAAGGCAAGCATGGCAGCCTCCACCATGCAGAGCGAGCAGCTGACAGAGATGACAACATCTACCATGGGGACTGCATCACTGGGAGATCACCTGCTACAACCTCCAGAGGTCCAGTGTACCACAAGATCATTGCTTAAACCAACCACTTACTTCCAGGTAGATACATAGACATATTTTTTTATCTCAAATATCTCTATTCTTGTGGTTTTGCCCCACCACTCTATCTAGTGGGGGGATGTCTGGATTCAGGGCAAGGCACCAGGTCTTGAGAATGGTCCTTCCCACCTCCAAAACTGAAAATAATAAAAGCTGGATGAAGAAAAGAGGGGAAAAATAAAACAAACACCCACATCATCACATCATGGTTCATGCACTGTTTCAAACAGCTGCAGCAGAAATTCTCCTTCTTTTTTTGCTCACTTTTCCCTCTTTTTTTCCCCTTTCCTTCCAGACACATGAAATGAAGCATGGAAAGCAAGGGCCCCTGTCAGCATCTGCTCTGCACTGACAGTTCAATCCTCAGGGCCAGCCAGTGTGATGGGCCTCAAACTACAGTCACCACAGGTACAACTGGACCGATAAACCCCTTATCTATGGCAGAGTAATGCCTACTGCAAACTGCACCACTGCAAACAGCTTCTCTGACCCTCCACAGCAGAGTCTTGTCCTGACTTCAGTGCAAGAATAGCTGGAGCTGCAATAAACCCACAGCACTGAGGAGCACCCCTTCAAAGCCAAGTGAACCATGACTCTGCCTAAAAGCTTTGGTGTTTCACTCCAGCCTCTGTGACCCCCACTTAAGAAGAGGCAAGTAGTTTAAACAAAGAACTGCAGCACTAAAAATCTGAAGTTTTGAAGAAACTTTTTTCAAAATCAGAAAATTTGAAGTAAAAATTTCAGCTTAGCAGCAGAAGGTCTATTATGAACAAAACCACCACAGAATTACAACTGTATCTTCTTAGTCATCACTGACAAAATTATAACCCAAAATAAATAAGCCATTATATTACACGTACTTTTTATAACATATATTGGGTTTTTATACTCTATATAGATCCTTTTGGGGACAAACTTTTAAGCAGGGCCTGTTGTGATAGGACAAAGGGCAATGGTTTTAACCTAAAAGAGGGTGTTTATATATATTAGATATAAGGAAGGATGTTTTTTAGAATGAAGGTGCTTAACACTGTAACATGTTCTCCAAAAAGTGTTGAAGCACTGGAAAAAGTTGCCCAGAGAACTTGAGGATACCCCATCCCTGGAAACATTCCAGGCCAGGCTGGATGGTGCTTTCAGCAACTTAACTGAGTTGAAGACATCCCTGCCCACGGCAAGGAAGTTGGACTAGATGACCTTTAAAGGTCGGTTCCAACACAAACCACTCTAGGATTGTATGACACTGCCAAACAATCCTGTTAAAGAAGACACAATCATGAAAAATAAACAGTTTTCATTGTTGGTCGTTTTAAGTACTGCCTTTTCCCACGGCCACCAAGCTTGGGGCTTAGTACCAGAGCTGGGTGGAGGTTGATTTTAGCTACAGCTGGTCTCACTAAAAAATTCACCTGTCTGCAGGTGAGTGCAGGTGAACTGGGGACATCAGCACAGCAGGATTTCAAGGGCAATGGGGCTCTGCTGGCAGCTGGAGGACAAAGTATTTCTGGCAGACCTAAAGATGTCAGGCTGCACCAGCAGTAGCAGGAGACCTTGGCTCCGAGGTTCTCTGTCCCACTTGCGAGCTCATGTCCAAGAAGGCCATGTTTGAACAGAGCCTGGTAGAGGATCCAGCTGTCAGAAGCAGAAGGGGAATGACAAACCCCTCTTAGGTGAGAGAACAGAGTGAGCTGCCTGCGTCAGACCTGCACAAGTCAGTGGGTAGGTAAGGGTATGACATATGCTGTCTGCATCATGGAAACAGGGATTTAAGGACAGCACTGACACAAGAACAAATGAGCATCAGCTGGCTATGAATGACTCCAGGCTGCAGCACAAAGGTCCCTGGCCATGCCAAGCTGTGGATGCCTTTCAGCAGCCACAGGGCAGGCAGCCCAATCAGTCTTAAGATGCAGCTTGATAAATTTGTTAATGAGATTATAAGCCTTGGCCGCTCATGAGGCTAAGGAAGAGACCTTTGTGATCCGTGCAGCATTATAACCTCACTCCTCCAAGGACAAGAACTCCCAGAGCTTTCCACTGATTTTTGTTATTTCAGTCAGCACAAGCAAGGCTCCATCACCCTTGTCCACTACCAAAAGCCCTTCAGATGCATGCTGCAACAAATCCAGCATCTTCTCAATGTATATAGAGAGATGTTACCCCTACCACCTCCCAGTGCATCTCCATCCCACTGCCCTGTCCCTTTGCTACACCAGACACTCTAGTTTCTTATTCCCCATATAATTCCAGCATTTGTTTGGGCTGTCCTTGGAGATTACTGCTCAGTGTTCTTCTAAGCCATTTGTTTTCAAAGGTACTCAGATACTTTGCCTGCACCTTTGATAGGTTTCCAGCTTCAGATCCCTGTGTTTAGATAAAAATTACTTTCAAGTCCAAGATTCATAGTCCAGCCTTTCAGCTGCAGATTTTCAATGACCAGATCTCAGCTAAGCCAGTAAATGCGGCTGCTGCCTTGCCAACATGTGACACCATTTCCTCCTGGACATCCCCAGTGGCTCTGATACAACTGCCAGGATACGCGACTGGATTCATTTCTTGTATTCCACTGCCTTCTAACGTAAGGCCAGACTTGGGAGCTGCACGGGTGTTCAGGAGACCAGAGGGTTTGTATCAGCCAGGGCACCCCCAGCTCCCTGCAAGGCAGGGAGGTCTCTCCATGCGCATCTGCTGAAGGGTCCCACAGGCGTCACAGAAAATTTGGGAGCCCAGTTCTGCCTTCATACTCTCAGCCAAGCAAACGGGAAGGCCTGTCTGTACACAGACACAGCTGCAGCGCTGCCTCCACCTAAGCTGAAATACATGTCACTGGCGCTGAAGACTTATGGGAAAACCTGAGCACAGGTGCCCCAGCCTGCAGGAAGATCAGGGACAACCAGCTGGAGACAAACCTCAAGCTACCCCAGCACAATAAACCACAGGATATATCCCCTAAAATGCTCCAGCTGCAGCTGGTCAGGAAGAACAAGAAGTTCTGCTTTTAATCCAGATTCAGGTAGCACTCCAGTGTACTCTGGAATATATTGAGTCTGAGTTTAGACAGGTCTTGCTGTGCGTGGCTGGGCTGTTCCAGGTGGAGGAGGTCCAGTCTCTCGGAGAAGCTCCACCTTCAACAAAACCTCATCAAACATGGGGCCCTCCCACCCCTCAAGAAAAACAACTACAGCCAATGACAGCTCCAAAGTGCTGAGGATTACTTAATGTTTGGATAACCATTTGCAAGCAAGGAGCCCTGTGAAAGCACAGGGAAATATGCAAATATAAGGCAAAGCAGAAAAATCAGCATATTATAGAGGTTTGCCCTCATTCTATCAAAGCCTGGCAGCAGTGATATGTCCCCTGCTCCAGTAAAGCTGTTGGGATTGTGTCACCTGCTCTAACACACTCTTCTACATGCCAGGAGTGCATGAATTTAATTAGCATCCCCATTTCATTTAGATTTTGTATAAAGGATGGGGATGTTTGCAAAGGGAATCCGCTTCTAATTTCAGACCCCTGACCAGGCTCAGCTGGATGGATATTTATTTAAAACATTATCACGCTCCCTGCCTGCTCATAAGGCAGGGCTTACTACCATCACAGCATCACAGGTCACAGCAGGCAAGGCTGGCTGAGGCTGTAACCCAAGGCAGCAACCAGGCAGGCTGGGGGCGTGATCCTATGTTAAAGTGCTGGATTTGATTTGGAAAATGTCTGTCTGCATTCCAGGTCAGCACAGCAGCATAAGAGCACTTACTCCAACATCTGCAACGCTACAGGTAATGTGGCTAAAAAAGATAAAGAATTAAATATCAAGTCAGCTAAGACTTTTCATATACAGAAATGCTGTAGTATTTTAAAAATTAAAATTTCATTTTAATATACAAAGACTTCCTTTCCCCCTTAAATCTCATAAGCACAACAGGAGAAAAAAAATAATCCATATCCAGAGACTTGCAAATTCCCTATGCTCACGCCTAAAGGCATACCAGGTCCTTTCTACAGACAAGCAACCAAGGCACCTCACGTTTGCCTTGGCTGGATCCATACTTAAGATGTCCCAGAGGCCTGTGAAATGATGAAAAATAAATTAAAATAAAGTTCAGAATACAGCCACAGACACAACCTCTCTAGTTCTGCTGAGGAAATGCAATCAATTTGGAAAGCATACTAAGGAGGCAGTGGGAAAGAAAAGAACAGAAAAAAGCTTTTTTTTCTGCTGAAGAAATTTTATTTTTTCCTGCTTTGGGCTGCACAGCAGAGGGGCTGTACTCAGCAACAGAGGAGTGGATAACATAACCTCCCATAAGTGATATCTGCATCACCCAATCGCACTGCCCTCCAAAATGCTGCCTCCTCTTTTCCTGCAGAGAGGCTGCAAATACCATCAGGGAAGCAAAAGATAACCTTGTAGAGGAGGAATAAAACCCAAACAAAACAATACAGGAACTTCACAGTGCAGATTGTTGCCCCATCTGAGCAGTTTAAGGTGTACAAAACCCAAGGGAAGTGGAACTCAGATCCAGCACTAGGAACTCTGAGCTGTCACTCCTGGATGAGGATGCCACCAGCTCCTCACTGGGGAGGAGCATGTACCCCATCACCAATACCTGTGATAATGAAAAACTAATTACGGACGTTGTAAGGAAAAAGAACAGCCTCATATTCTAACAAACAACTTTGCTCACTGAAGTTAACAATCTCTGTAACATTTTTCTGTGTACCACTTTTCTGTGTGTGAGCAAGCACAGGTGTTCGTCCACTTTTCAATTCTACACTCTTTAAGCAAAGAAAATACTAAAAAGTATTTTTAAAATCATACAGAGACTAAACCAGCAGTTCATATTGGTAATATAACATAAAAAATGTCAATCAGTTACCCCATTCAAGAAACGAATCTAATCAGTTAGAATAACAAGACAGACAAAACTTGGCTCTCAAGGAGGAAGCTGCCCTTTCTGGGGAGACCCCCTCTGTCACCCACAACCTGACGCATTGCAGCCTCTCAACCACATTTTTGAGGATGTCTGATGCCTCTTAATGCTGCTGCCACTGCCGACAAGACCAGTCCCAGGGACTCAGTTTAATACTCTATTCCTGGCCTCAGTATAGTGCATGAAAAGAGCCAGGGGCAGGTATATTTTATTAAATGAGTATTGATTTTATACATGTCTTTTGAGGAGATCTAATCAAAATGAATCTAAGATAGGAGGAATCATGGTGCCATCTGAATCTGAAATTACAATGAGAGCTGGTTGACAGAATAAAATGGCAAAACTGACATGTCCTCTAAAAATACATAGATTTCAAATGTCTTGGGGTCTTAGGCTCAGGTAAACTGTAGGAATATCTCCAGGGAGATGGCAGCTAGTTCACTTCACCTGTAGGTGCTGGGTGGCTGCCACCCTGCTGAACCCCCTTCACAAATCACTTTGAGATTCTCAAAGAGCAGGTGCCCATTGCAAGATGGGCCATTCCAAGGTTGTCCCCCCGCTGCCAGTGGTGCAGAGCCGCAGGGGCACAAACAGCTGCTGGCACACGGCCCTGCCCTGGCATTTCCCCTCAGCTGGGAAAGTGCCAGAGCCCACCCTGCTGCCACCGGAATTTGGGGGGTTTTGAAGAGGGTGAGTGGTGGTCAGCTGTCTGGGAAGCAATGGGACTCCAGGCTTGGGTAAGTCATGGAGGCGAGGAGGAGGACACGGGGCTGCATTCTTCATGGGTGAAGGAGCAGAGAAAGGACTCTCACTGTTTCTCTGCACATTAGTCAGCACACAGGAACACAAAAACACCCCAGAGCAAATCTTCTCTGTAGTATTAGGGATTATGACTCAGAGATTTTATTCCTCTCCCCGTGACTCATCCAGTGCAGCCTCATGGCCCAGATTCAGAACAGCCTAACCTTTTTGGGCTCCCTCTGCCCAAAATCCCATTAAATAATTGCCCTTTGCAGTCAGCGGTGAAGAATTCAGGGGATTTTCCCTTCCTTCCCCACCAAAGCAGGGGCCAGAGGGAGCAAGTGCTGCACCCCAGGACCACGTGCCTGTGACGATGCTCAGCACTGGCAAAGCCAGCACAGCCCCGTGACCAGCTGTGAGCACAGGCACAGCCCAGAAGGGGATAAATGTGATGTTATCCATGGCACAAAGGACAGCTGGCTGCCAAGTGCTTCCCAGGAGGGGCAGGGTTGCAGTTTTGGAGAGGTGGCAGTCATTTGCCAGTCACAAGAAGGTGACAAGATTACAAGAAGCATCTGGAAAGGACCCAGTTTAACTCCTGGGATAGGTTAGAGTTTGCTGGGAAGGAATCCAGAAGCAAGATGGTGGGGTTACGTGAGAGGTTTCAAGCTAGGAAAACCACTCTATGTCTCCTCTGCACTTTCTGCATCACTGGTGATGAAAGATTCCTCACGGAATAAGGCCCCTAAAACCATCCTGTGCACCCTCCCACCCTACTCACAATTTTTATAGGAAAAGGATCTGTAGCTGCAGAATAAGGGGAAAAACATTATTTTGCAGAGGATGTAGCCAGGGCAGCCCCATCCCACAGCCAGGATCCGCAGCAAAAAGTGATCCGGGCTGGGCTGAACCAAAAAAGAGTTTCGTGGCCCCTCTGTGTTGGGATAATAATAGCAGCAGATGAATTCCACATTTCAAGCAGGGGTAAGATATTAAACAGAGCCTCTGTAGAGAGATTAGGTAGAATAAGAAAAACAATAAATCCTTATGTTCTTGGACTTGAACTGATTGGCAGGGAAAGCCAGGGAGTGGGGCCTCCTTTCCCCCAGCACCACCACAGTGCCCTGCATAACCAAGTGCTTTGGGGTTCAGCAGCCTGCCCAAAGGATGAGGACTACAAAATATAGAGTACAGAAAAAGCTGAGAGGCCTTCATCCAGGTCCATTCCAAAATCACTACATTCCCAGACTGCCACGCACTTGTGAGGTCCCTGCTTGTGCTACCCCATTCACACCAGAAAGACACTGTAAGAGCACTCAAGCTTGAGATGTCAGGTGAGAAGCACCTCTTACCTCCTCTTACCTCTCACGTCAATGAAGCGGTGAAAAAGCAGCAAAGAAATTGTTTTCCCTTACAGAGCTGTATGGGGAGAAGTTACAAAAGCATGAACTCTTTTCCAGGCTTCTACAGGAATGATTTTAAGTCTGAAAACTGGAAATAAAGATTAGTAAAGGCAGGAAGAAGAATAAAGAGGTGGAATCTGTTACCTAGATTTTTTTTTTTTTTTTTGCTTAAGGCTATTTCTGTTCTGCATGCTCTAGAGGAAGGCATTGACTCCTAGTGTAATTTTCAACCTTTCCACAAAACCCTTCGAAGCTGAGGTTCTCACCTCCCAGCCTAGCCTGGGGGCACCTCACATTCCTCCTGTCCACCTCACCTCTCAGTACCACTCTTTGTGAGGCAGACACAGTTTCAGCCAGAAGACTGAATATCAACAATTGAGATTCCATCTAAATACCCTCTTCTTTTAAAAACAGTTTTTAGATTAATGACTTAAGACGACTGAATTTACTATACGGAGGTCAACCCAAGTTTCACCAATGGATGTTGACGTCCTGTGGGACAGCAAGTAAGCTAAAATCTACAGTTTCATGTTTAAAATCACACCCTGTAAATGGTATGTCTGCTGTTTGCAAAGGATCCAGTAAAACTAATTGGTGCAAAGGGACTCCCATATTCTGCAGAGGGAAATCTACCCTGACATAGCCACATTATCTGTTAACAATGCCTCATTTTGCAATAAACCCCAGCTATAATACTGCATCATATCGTGAGGAGATAAGCATAACTAATGCCAGGGCTGTTCATGCTTCCAGTTATCCATGACAGTAATATAAAGAACACAACTATGAATAACATTTGTTAGAAAGAGCTCTTAAATGTACTTAAGAGTTTCTACACCTTATTTCCTTATCCAGATTATTAAATCCCTTATGTAAGCTCTGGTGACACTGAAAATTAAGTCACCTGTCTAGAATAAAAGTCACCTCACCCTTATGCAACCACGAGTCACCTACATCAAGGGGGAAGGCAGCAGGAGGTACTGACAGAAGGACGAACACTGACTCCAAAATGACAAACAAGAGCTGGGAGATGACAGGCAGCAAGTGACCAAATGAGGAGAGAAGGTATTTCTGTGAACCACACACTTCCCCAGACATCTTTCCATTAATGATGAATATCATAATTTCCCTAAATAATGCAAAGAAAATTAGTTTAATCATTTAAAGGCATCATCAATAATAAATGTGTCAGCTCCAGACACTAACCTTGTCGTTCCTCCATCCTCAGGGATTGCTTTAGGGAAAAGAGTAAGATTGCTGTCACTTTTTAATTTTGGAAAGATGCTTCAGTATCAGAATCAGGAGAATGAAGGAAGTACCTGAGACCGAGGAGTGGCAATCTGAGCCCCTGCTCGGTGTAAAAGCTCTTTGCACCACGGCCGCCATTCCTGTTCGATAAAGCAGCAATCAAAGTGCTGCTCTTGTTTGCTCAGGTGAAGTGCTTACAGCAGAGGTATGCACCGAGATAGCTGGGGGCAGATAAGAGGAGAGCCCAGTCTCACCTGCCAGGAGAAGGTCCCACCAAGGACCTGCAAGGATAAGGAGGAGGCTGTTCTGGGGGCAGCACATCCATCACCTGCACCACAGCCGGTGCGAGGGCCATACCACATCTGAGTGTACCCAGCTGCTGCACCAGCATCAGCAGCTGGATCAAAAGGCGGAGCAGAAAATGATGCACGGCCACCTTTTAGTACCAGACTGCTCAGGAATGAAGAGCAAAAGAAGATTTAAGAGCTTTGAGCTCCATCGCTGCAATGCTGCTGGCAAAACCCACCATGCACCCAGGAGCAAGCATCCTCCACAGCACAGGAAAATGTGGATAGATTTCCCAGCTCACCTTGACCTGGGTAGCATCTCCTCTGAGCCATCTGCCACCTCATCAAAACACAAGTCACACCTTCCCTGGGGTGTGGAATCTGCTGCTCTGCCATGACAAAATCATTATCCCAAGATGCTGCTGCCATGGCAACCCCAGCCACTGAAAACAAAGGTAATGAATAAGTTGTGCAGGACTGGTTGGAGGAACTGGGCCCATTTGGGGATGTCCTACTCACAGTATGAAAGAAGGGAAAGGAAAAGGGTCAAAACCCAAAATCATGGGGACAACATGTTTCCAAAATGCACACTTCCCAGAAAAGCCTTTTGCCTGCAAGTACAAGAGGGATGCAGGAAGCAGGAGACTAAATCTGCATAAAACTGGCATAGTTTTGACTTCCAAAGCCATATTATGACATCCTCAAAACGAAAGCAGGGTGACCACCAGCAGAGACAGAAACCCAACTGCCCAGAGCAATCACCAGCATGTGACTCAGTGTCTCACAGCAAGGAAACCCAGCCTGCTGCCTCTGCCAAACTTCTAACAGGGGCTGGGGTGGGGCAAAAGGATTGTGCCACCAGACCATGATTTCTATTGTTTCAACTTTTCTCTCTTCCCTTGCATTCAGAATCTGTGCTATTTTAAGCAACTATGCTAAAAAAAATACCCAGAATGTAATGCCTGTTTGTGCTGCCCATAAAAATCTTTTCCACTGGAACAAAGATTTAAATGTCTGACTCAAAATGACTTTACAATGAGGGGCTGATTATCAAGAGGACCAGAATATCCTCTTATTAGAAAAACGTTCACCGGGCTTCCTGAACTTTACATGGTGGTATTAACTCAGTGGCTTGTTTAACTGGATGCAGGCAATACCAGCTGTCTCTGACACAGGAGAAAAAAGCAGCTATGTATTTTATAATACAGAAAAAGCTTAAGTTAAGTGTGTTTGAGTGTGTGCCATGTGTATTCACACATGCACATACATGCATGGACACACACGTCCTTCCTATCGTCAACAAAAGAGACACAGGAAAGAAAAATACAAAATCACAACAAACAAAGGATGGGAAGGATCAAAGGATGCACACCACCTGCTTGCCTCAAGTAAAACAAACCTAACTAAGGCACTTTTTAAAAATGATTTGTCTATTACAGTAGCAAGCATCAAGGGGGAAGATTCAAGCCCTATTTGTACAAGTCCACTGCAAACATTTAAGGCACTCTGGAAGAGATGGATCTGGCTTCAGTTAGACTGACATAGGAATACCTCCTATTCATTTTAGCCTAAACTTGGTCTCTTTTTTAGAGGCTTGTTCCTATTGGTGCACTATTTATTTGCAGATGAACTATGTTACAAAAAGGCAGGGTACATAGGCTGGGCAGCACTCAGGCAGAGGTCCATCCACAGATTGGTTGTCTGGGGATGCCTGTCCTGCCACCATCCTTAAGAAGCATCTCCCAAGCTCCGCTGGTTTTTTGAGCTAGATCAGTTCCAACAGTCCCTGATCCTGGGCCTGCCTTTAGGGTGAGCTCTACCCCAAAGCCTTGCACCAGTGATGGCCAATGGCAACCGTGTGTGTCCTGTGCCACCTCCCAGTCTGCTCTGTGCCGGCAGCTCTGGCACAGCGGCTGCCTGGGAGAAACTCTGCCCTTGCTGACCAAGCACAGAGGGGAAAGCACGCGTAAAACGCTCTGCTTGTTGTTAGGCAGCAGGACTGATTACATTTTAAGGCAACGAGTCACCAGCTATGAGCCTAAAACTTGCCTTTATACACGTCAGAGCAGAGTTCTGTAACAGAGACATCCTTCTCCATCCCCTTGACCTGGATCTGAACCAGAACCCATGAAGGAGAAGTTCTGGAAAGGTTCCTAGGCTATTTGTTAGGTTCCAGAGCCAAGAGATAGTCAAAGTTTGGCTTCCTGGCAAGCTAAGAAATTGTATCTAACAATTGCATCCAAACTTTAAAAAAAAAAATTACCCCAGGGAGCCAAGCACAGTGTAAAACTCCTATTTACAAGTTTCCTGGCTGTTCTTTCATCACCAGAATTTACTGGAAAAACTCAAAAGCAATCATCATTTAACAAACATGTTTTGCTCTGCACAGTTCCTGCACCCAACTTTACAGGGAGAACGTCAACAGGAAGACAGGAGTCCACTGCCACCCCAGGAAGCTGCAGTGTGCACTCCTCTCACCTTGTCAAAACCGCACCTCTCAATTTATATCCTCTGCAATAATTATTTTGCTAATCACAGGCTGCTCTGTGCTTCTCAACATGAATTATTATTATTAGAGCTGGCTCAGCTGCAAATGCACCCGCTTTCCAAACACACAGCACTGGGCTGGAGAAGAGGGGTGGGGGTTTAATCCTTTACTGGATGCAGCTTAAGGCAGTGAGTGGTATTCTGGCCTGTAATTTCTTTAAACAGGAAAAATAACATCTTTCAGGAGATTTTCCATTTTGAGTTAGCACAGAATCACCACAAAAAGAAAAAAAAATACTGGGTAAGGCAACATAACACATACTATGGCCTTCTTTCAACTCATCAGCTATATTTATCTCTGAACTGCAGCATAGAAGCATATCTCACTTAGAAAAACTTTTAAGCTGCTTAAAAGAGACACTCAAGTAGCAAAGGCCATACACTTAGATACTGGAGGGGAAGAAAGGAAAGATTTATTTGTTCAGATGCTGTAAACTAGCTGGAATCTGCCACCTTCAACTCATCACCAAGCCCTCCCTTGACCAGGCATGACTCGGGCACAAGCCAACATGAGCTTGAAATGTTTTGGTAGAAAACTACTGGTATGACCTGGCTACTTTTTAGCCATCTATTTCACTTTCACCTACAGTTTGTTTTGTTTTGCTCTGTTTTGCTTTGTTTTGAAGCACCTGCCTTTGACCAGGGCCATAGACAGGATGCTGGCTTAGAACAATGTGAGCATCTCTCCCAGTATTGCAAGTCTACCCTGCTTGAGCCCAAAAACGTAGGACCAGCAGCACTGCAAGCCTCACCACGTAATCTGGGAGGACCCTCCACAGTGACAGCTCAGCATTAGGTAGACCTGGTTTTAGAAACAAATTTTCTGAGGTGACAGGTTACCTCAGCCATGATCTGCTCCCTATGCTTTCCAAGGCAAGGTCCTTGGTACCTCCCAAGTCAACCAGTGTCACTCAGTGTCCCACCCTGAGGCTGCAGCTATTAGAGAAGTTCAGGGGCCACTGCTGTGCTCAGGCAGACTGATGGCACCAAACTCGTGTGGAGATAAACAGCCCACTCCTGAGCCAAACTAAACCAGGGCAAAAAAAAATCCCATTTGGGCAAGCAAGGGAAACAGGATCAGGCCTGAGTGTCTTGAAAATAGCACATCACCCTAACAATTCTCACTAAATGATCCTTGGGTGCAAGAGGCATCAGCAGGATCAGGTTATAAGCATGGCCAGAAATAGCCCCTCATCCAAGGGGGCTGAGGGGTGAGGGGGAGAGGTACAGGACACTTGCACCACTTGTGAAAGTCTGAATTGCAGAGGGGAAAAAAAAGGAAAAGAAAATGAAGCATCATCCTGGATGAAACACGACACTGACTGTTCACATTTCACATAAGAAGCCTCACATATTATCAACAGCCACATGAAGGGAGCATGATTTCTGTTTATTCACCTTGATGACATCCCTTGAAATTTTCTGCTCAGATTACATCTTTCCAAGAAACAAAAAAAACTCTTTCCATCTATTGGAAGGAAAGCCCCTCCACAGGTCTGCGTGCCTGAACCACGCTCAGCAGAGCTCACCCGACCTGACCTCCAGGGAGTGCTGGCTGGGCACGTTCAGGAATTGCCATGCACAGAAAATAACCAATGCCACAAACTGGGACTTAGAAGCATTGGCTTTCCAGGATGGGAAATGCAGTGCTGAGTCCTGGGGTTTTTTTGTGGGGAAAAAAAAACCAAAACAGCTGTGCAAGCAAAGTCACCCAACCAATGCACTTACTGCGAGAGCTGAGAATAAATGCAGCTGAGAATAAAATGTCTGCTGTCAAGTGATACTGAGCATGTTCTGCAGATCACCAACATCAAAGCCTTTCCCATTTCAGATCTCTCTGTTTCTGTAATCGAAAGCAGTCGAAATGCTGTTTTACTGTCTCCAAGTCAACCCCTAAAAGAGGCAGTTTGGCAGCACTCACTGCTTGCACAGACTGGGAAGTGCTGCACAGGACATGTCCCCAGCTCCTGCTCCCAATGCTGCCTGCTCGCTCTTCCCAGGTGGCATCTTTAGGGGGACTGGGATTGCTCAAATCGAACCATCACCAATGCACACACAAACCCACCACTTCAACTCTTCCCACAGCCAAAAGCTCTGCCCTCAGCACATGGCAGCCCTCGCAGAACCACAGCAAACCAGGGCCTCAGCCCCCCACAGGGCAGAAACTGGGCCAAAAACAGGTGGAAAAGCCCTGGGCTTGCAGCACAACAGAGAAGGCTACTAAAATTAGCAGGAGAAAGATAAGAAGTAACAGAAGGAATGCAGAGTCTGGGCTTCGAGTGCAGACTGCAGCCACCAAGGAAGGAACACCACTGAGTCCGAGGTGCAGGGGATAACTGTGGCCATTAACCTCAGCTTTATTGTTAGCCATCAGATCTGAGAAATATCCACTCAGCCACAGCAGCTGCAATCCAGAGCAGGCAAGGGAAACCAAAACATCCAGGCTGAGACTCATTTAGAAAGAAAGGAAATGAGAGCAGCTCCAACTCTCTTATTCCTTTTTTCCAAGAATTAAGGGCACAGCTGCCATCATTCTCAGGTCACCAGCTCTGGGGGTGTGCTGAGAGGTTAACAGGGTGCTTGGCCAACCTGCCCTAGTGAGAGAAGGGAGAAGCCATCCAAAACAGAAATTATAAACCAACCTGGAGGAGAAATATGTGAACAAGAAGGTAAATAATGAAAAGCCAGAATAGAAAAGAAAGGGGAAAGAAGGTAAGAAAAAAAGGGAAATAGGCCTATGAAAAACACCACAGGCATAACACTCAAACACAAAGTGGAACAGAAACAAAGAAGCAGAGAGAAACTAGGAGGAAGAAACAAAGTTAGAGATACGCAGGCAATTATTCTTTCACACATATGTTTGTATATATACTAAATATAAGAAATGTTATTTCTTACAAGCACAAGTAGAAAAACTGCGCCATGCTTTATCTACACTGCCCTGAACAAAAGCAAATTCTTTACTGTGTGTGTGGTGAGACACTGGCATTTGTTGCCCAGAGAAGCTGTGGATTCCCCATTCCTGGAAGTGTTGAAGGTCACACAGGATGGGGCTTTGAGCAACTTGCTCTAGTAGAAGGGAGTTGGAACTACATGATCTTTAAGGTCCTTTCCAACACAAGCCATTTTACGACTTCTGTGATTCTTTATCTTCGCCACCAGCCAGGTCAGCACTGACAATTTTCACTGGCATGGAAATGATTTCTCTACACTTCTTGTACTAAGCTGGCTGCCACTTTAACTGCTATTCAGAGCTGAAACAACATAGGTATGTAAGAAAATTCACTCTACAGCAGTGTGTTTATGGTCATTGTGTGCACAAACAGCCACAGATGCGCAGGAGGAATATCAGCACTGTTAGTTATTGGCACCACATACAGCACCACCAAGAGCTTGAGATACCAAACGTGTCTGTGCTGGATGTTACATAAAAATAGAACAGAAAGGTCAAACCCTGTCCCAGAGACCCAATGACCTAGGGTAAAACCAAGATATAGATAGAAAGCAGAAGCAAATAAGGCAGGCTGACCAGAATGGAGCCATGCCAAAGGAGACACTGTCAACTCACCATACATGGCAATCCTGGATGGTCACATCTAAGAATCCTGCTTTAGACAGGAAGCTGGGAAGGGGTCAACCACAACACAGCACGAGCAAAGACCCAGCCATTCCCTGTTCTCTGAACTCCCACTTAAACCACTAATGGATATGGTGTAAAGATCCCCCTTTACTGAAAAAACCAGCAGTAAGCAGTAGCCCACATCAGAACTACCACATCCATCAAAGCACACAGAAACAACCCCTAACTAAAGTGGCCACAATGTCCATCATGATCTTGACTTCAAGGTTTCTCTTCTAACTGCTGGTTTGTTTAAATATCTCATTTTGAGACATACAAAACCCATGGGGACCAAGAGTCCTACATTAATTAACTTGGAATCTGTGAGACCATCCCAGGTGATAAATGATGCAACATAGTTTTAAAAAAATAATAATTTAACATCTAACGCATCTGCTAGATAATAGAGCTTTCAACTCTTTGTTGCATTAACCTGTTACTGCAACAAAGTGCTACTAGCCAGTCTTATGAGTGCAGAAAATTTCTGATAATTAACCCTAGTTTGAAATGGGTGAAGAAAGGGAGGGCAGAGCTAAGGATGTCTGGGCCTGGAATCTTGCAATTTCCTAACTTTTTTTTATATTCCTAAAAGGCTCAAATCACTGAAGGTAACTGGTACTGCAGTCAAATGTATTTTTTCAATGCTTTTTAAACACTGCAGTCATCACCATATTATCTTTTGGGTACTGTATTAGCTGCTGAACTAACATCTGATACATGTTCTTTCTCTTTTTTCCTCTAACCCAGCAGTGAAGGGTATTGTTCTGCTTGTGTGCTCCTTAACTGTCTTTAAACATCATACAAAACATTGCTATATATTTAGGAAAAGGACCTTCAGTTGAACATAACTTGGAGCAGAATATTATGAGGTTTATGATGATCCTTATCACTTGGGATTGCACAATTTATGCAAAACTGGACCCTCAGAGAGCAGAGCTTCATTTCCTTGCACGAAGTTCCTATGGCCTTTGGCATAAAGTTTTAAGCAGTCTTCCTGCTACCTGAGGCAATTCAGGGAGCACACTAACAAGAGTACAAAAGACCTCAAAACTTTATCTGTATTTCATACAGAAGCCAGCAAAGAAAGACACTTAGCAGAGATGTGCTGCAGCTTTGTGGACTGGGTGGTGCTCCCTCCGCTCACAGGCTCCCTACACAAGTATGTCACTGCTGTTGTCAAGCCCAGACACAGAGAATGTCAAGCACAAGACCAGGCCTCTTCCCATGAAGAGGTGCTGGACCTGCTAAACAGCCAGAGATGACAGAAACACCAAAAGAAGAAAGTTTATCACCAGGAGAAAGTCAAGAGCACTCCTAACTCTCCCACTCAACTGACCACCTGTGGGCAGCATGGCAGCAGCAGGCTCTTCACTCCTCTTTCTTACCTGTCTGGGCACTGCTGGAGCTCAGAGAGCTGTTCCTCGTCCATGAGCCAACCACGTTCAGGAACTTGGCTCCCTGGCAGCAGCTGGGTACAGAAAGTTTAAACAGATCATCTTCACACTGTGGCCACTTGGGCCCGGGCTGCCCAGCCAGATCACCTCCTGCAAGGCAGTGCAGGGCTCCAAGCGCCAAGACTGGTGGGAGGAGGCAATCTCATAGCTTCTCCTGTGGTACCACCCATTTCAAAGAATTCACACATGACTTCAAGCTCCTTCTTCTGGTGCCACTGCACCCTGCCACCAAGGAAGGAGGTCAGGAGCTTCTGTGCAGACCTGCTCTGCTGACCAAGCCTCCAGTGAAACTGCAGCCACAGGAGTTCAGCCTTAAAGCTTGGCAGCTTCTGATGGGCATCAGAATCCCTGAATATCTTCAAATACAATATTAATGTTATAAGCAGTATTTCATGGGTCTACAGGCTTTGTCACACCTCAGGGAAGCCTTAAAGAGATTTAGCCCTGATTTTCAAGAGAGCATGGATCCCACAGGTCAGCGCATCTCTGATGGTATCTTGTACCTTCACGAGCCTGAGCTGTCTTTCTGCTGCCACAGTGGAGACATTTTTACCTGCTCAGCATCCAGATTTTCAAAGCAGAACAAGACACAGTTATTTATCACTATGAACATTAGCACTCGTAATATTATTACAAGAAGGTGAAATGCATTAGCAAGAACAATTGTAAGCTCTCCCAATCTCAGTGGATCAGGTGACTGAAGGTTGTTGGATTCCTGCCATACATTCCCCTACCATACGGCTGTGATCCATGAGGTGGTGTTAATTAACAGAGGGAGGTACAGAATTTAAATCCTATTTATTGTAATTTGTCTCACTAAAGTGCCCAAGAAAAATATCCATTAAAAGTTATTAAAAATATCCTGCAAAATAAGTTACTTGCCAAAGGTCTCTCAGGTCATCAAGACTTGACAGTGGGTACCAACAGAGGGGTACAGGCTGAACACCCAAGAAATATAATGTTGTGCCTTATGCTAATGGCAACATCTTGAGCTCTGAACAGGCTACAGCTTGTCTCATAGTTATACCCAAACTACTACCTAGTAACCTGTAGACTGTACTTGATACACTTATCCTTAAAATTAAAATTGTAAAATCACTGCAAATTTCCCTTCCCTTTTCGTTCTCCATGAGAAGAATGGCCACTGACCATGCTATGAAAGATGAAAAGCCAGTACTCACTCTTACCTGTCACACTAAAAGCACTGCTAGGGACGGTCTTATTTCCAGACCTTCAGCATTTGCACTTGAAACATAGAGCAGCTTAGTGAGAAGTTTTCAAAAGCTTTTTTTTCTGTCTGGTTGTGTTAGTTGCAGCCACAAGACCTAAAAGCAACCTACAGCCACCACCCTTAAAGAGCAACCTACACAAGTCATCACTACCATTTCTGACCATGTCAAGCACAGGAACACAAACATTTCTATGAGGCTCTGAGGGTCCACCTGACATTAGAGCTCTGCTATTCTATGCTGTGAACAACCACATGAAATAGAGTGGCTGCCTTGACACACTTGCAGATGAAAGAGTGAAGCGGAAGAGTAGAAGCTGGGGGGAGAAAAATGCCTTGTTGAGACACCAAACCCTCCCCATGGCAAATCACTGGGAACCCCATCATCTTTTCAAGATGCTGGTAACAAGCAGAACCAGTGGATCTTCATGCTAACAACCCAAGATAAGGAAAAATTTTTAAGACAAATTTCCCCTCTGAACCTGTTTATCTTAATCACATTTATTTACTCTTCTTGTGTATTCAGGAAAGCTGGGCCTCCTTCCATCTTCTTCCACAAATGGAGACCTAAATCTCAGCTTTTCAGTTTTGCCTCAGTTACCACAAAAACAGAGACATGCTGGTGGGAAGAACCCTCTGCGGTCTCCAGTTCAACCTCCCAGCTCATAAACAAGGCTGATTATTTTCCTCTGTAACACCAAACAGACATACATTTTTGCTAGTATTTTCATATAATCTAAAAGCAGTCTTTTTAACAGTCAAGAAATGTGTAAAGCTTTGCTCACCCCCAAAAGCTAACTAAGAAGAACCAGAACCAGATGTGAAATACCTGTAAATCCAAGGATCCAGCAATTCAAACTGCAAACACCATCTTCTAAAACCCTTGAGCAGAATTCCAGTTGCCTGTGACACAGTATGAAGCTCTTGGCCTTTGCTCCCCACAGGAGAACTTCTGTGAAAATGTATATCAGACTTTTCTACTCTTATGAAGGAGAACCAAAACTAAACAACCCATTATTATTATTTAAATAGGGCTGGAAACATTGCTAAATATTTCCAAAAGGATGCATGGCAGCTTTTTGCTCTGTGTGTTAAATGACAGGCCACTGCACTGATAGCTGTGACTACCTATTTACAACCCCAGCTGAAGCATAAAGGGGTTCTGGTACATCACATCTAGAGACTGCTATAGCATGACTATGTGTCCGCGGGGACACAATAACGAGGCTTTTACACCTGCTAGGTTCAGCAGAAAAAGCAAAAATGGATCCTCTTTATTGACACTACATTATTCTTATACACATTCCAATACTTAAGTAAACATTGGCTCTATTTACATAACTGTGTGAGAAAATTTCTGACTCCAAGGTTAAAAACAGAAGGCTTACAGAAAAAACAAGCTTTAGCAAAAGCCCAAGGCAACATGACTACATGACTGTTCAATAAACATTATGTTTACAACACAGCTTATAAAATAATAATAATGGTTACACTGATGAGGATAATAACAATACCCAACATCAATATTAGCAAAGAGGGACCCATGCTTTATCCAGTCAGGGAGATGTCAATGGTTCAAGCACAGCTGGGGCTTTGGTGATTGCTCCACATCCTACAGGCTCAGCCAGGAGCCCAGGACTGCTGTTTCCACCATGTAAACCAGCACACACAACACCACACAAACGCCAGTGCTGCACCACTATCAGGGACAGTGATACCTGATCCAACACTAGGCTGCAAGGACACAGCACCTCACTGAGAGACATCTAGGAAAAGCCACTTTTCCTAAACCTACAGAGGCTCTAGGAGCCTCCAGCCTCCGGCACCACATGTTCCCTGCAAAGCCAGCAGACCTCTTCCACTTGTGCATTCAGGACTCACCCCCTACCGGGGCAGGGAACTGTGCAAGGAAATGCAATGCATTTTATTTTGGCTGGGATTTTGCTCAGCCAACATTTTCAAGATGGTTGCAATATGATCAAATCTTGGCCTCAAAATACAAAGTGCTAATCAAGAGTTGGAGGTTGCTGCTTTTTTTAAAAGATAATACTCCTAAATGAGATTTGTCTTCTCTTTTTTAAGCTGCTGGCAATAGCTCCTTAACACCAGCTGAGATCTATACAGGACATCACAGGACGCCACTCCTGCAGTACTGGTGAAAAGACCTAAAGTTTTAGTTCTCCGGATAGGGAGGAAAAAAGTGAGGCAAGCAACCTCTTAAATCCAACTGCTGGAAATTTGGGAAAGGTACAAAATTACCCGAGACAAAAGGCAAGCAGCACATAAGCAGGCAGCAGACAACCTGTCCCATGCCTGCTTGGGAATGACTTTGAACTTGTAGGATTTGCTACCTTACAAAAATCCCCAGGCAGGAGAACTTACAGTGGTACTAATATGATGGCCTCTACCAATTCCAAGCAAGGAATCAGGATGCTGCATCCACAGCAAAGGTGTTATTGGGCTGACATACCCCTCAACCAGCTCCATTCCAGCAGTAAAGCTAAAGCACAGATCAGGGAGGCAGGCAGCCAACCAGCAGGTACTCATGGAAGGCCAGGCAGCACAGAACAGCCGTTCAGAGGAAACTGGGAGAAGGAGACTGGACCATCCAGCTGGAGGAAGGAAAGATGATGATGAGTGATTAGGAAACCTGAGTTTTCCACCTTAAAATCCATGCACTGGACCACTTCAAAGTCTGGGGGCTCCCAGCATAACCCACATTGTGCTGAGGGTCTCTTCAAGCTGCTTACGAAACTACACGATGGGATGTGGCCTTGCCACAGCTCTGTTCTGCACTGGCCCCTAAGGAAACAGCCTACAGCTCTGGGAGCTGCTCTTACTGTAGGGACCTTCTCTCCCCAAAACAGGAGAGCCTTCTGGGGCTTTCTTTAGGCTTCTCGGCCATTCATCCTCTAGAAGAGGAGCTGGGTCCTGTGCCTGGAAAAGCCCCCAGCTTATAGATGACAACCCCAGTGATACGAACCTCTCCCCTCAAAAGCTCTCAAAATCCTGCAGCTCTTGGCCAGGTACATGATTTGGCACTGGGAATTTCTGACTGAGACAAGCAAAAGAGGTGACAAAAGGCTGATTTCCAAAACATCTCAGGGCAAAGACTGTGCTATGACACTCTTCCATATAAATACTCAGTCGTTCCAGGGCTTTGGGCTTCTCTTCCTTGTCTGAGTGCTCCACACATTGCAGCTCAGCTCAGCCCACTCCCCAGCAGCACAGGTGGGCTCCCAATCACTGGACAACCCAACCTCACAGTGTGGGGGGCAGGATCAAACCTCCCCTTTCTTGTCAAGGCACTTTGTAACAAGCTGATTTGCAGGAAACTACCCAGTAATTTTATACAAAGCTTCTTCCGACTCAGGTTATAAGGCGGAAATGACTGACAGAGAGAACCTGCCCCTTCTCTTGGCAATTTGTTTCAGTGGCTAATCACTCTTGCCTTTAATTTCTAATTTTCCATAATTTCTGATTTGAATTATTTACCAGGCACTGGTTCTAGCTCTGCCTGTCACTGCTGCATTCGATAGCCCCTTCCTGCATGATGCACTATACCAGCAGTAATTCATGGATCATTTTTCCTTCGAGGTGATGGGAGATTTAATTGTAGTATCTGCTGACAAATATAAGATACCAATAGCAGTGAAGATGTGACAGCACAGGCATCAGAAGGAGTGGGACAAAGAAAACCTGAGAGATACGCAACCAGTATAGGCCCAGTACTTGGGGTATCCTACCCCAATTTGTAGGATAGAGCTCCACATTGATAATCACATCCATACCTTGAATTCACATAATGAATTATACCATCCGAGCCGAGCATGCATTAAAAGGCATTCAGATCATACACATCTGGATGTTTTAGATCATACACATCCAGACCACTCCAAATGCCTGGCTGGTCCCAGTGTTTGAGTCACTGCAGGCTGGTATGTTCAGCTGAGGGGAGCTGATGCTCCAGGTTACCATCTCAGTGCTTTTCCTCTGCCACCCTTGGAGTGACAGGGAAAAAACACCACCAGCAAGCCCCATTCTAAACAGTCTCTGGCACTTGCAAGAGAGAGAGAGAACTGAGAACACTCCTTTATTGCAACACTGGTAGCTCAAAAAAAATGCACAAGGTGAGCAAATGGCAGGCCCTGCACCCACAGGTATAAGAAAGCCATATGCAGGCACACATCATCAGTACTGCTTGCCAGGACACTGAGCACTTTGCTACATAAGAAGATGGACAATCTCAGGAGTAGATGCAGCTGTGACAAGGCAAAATATGCCCCATATGCAGTGATAATGAGTCCAAGAGACAGATGATGTTTTTATTCCCTCTTCACTCTTCATAAATCTCACCAGAAACTATGCAGGTGTTCAGTACTAAAACTACCAGCCAGCAAGGAGACAGAAAACAACACGCTGTACTTCAAAATAAGATCAGTATCACCTTGTTGCAAAAAGGCAAAAGCTTCCTGACCAGGTATGCATTTCCCTCTGCTAGCTCAGTTTGCAGCTCTGCACCCCTCCTGGCTCACAAAGCAGGACATCACACCACACCGCCAGCCCCCTGGCCAGCAGTGAGGGGTCAGGGTGACGTGCTCACCATCCCAGCATCTCCATCCCAGCAGTGATGCACTGAGAGCAGCACAGAGACTCCACCGAGGCTCTGACAGACCCATTTGCACTGCTGAACTGCTTGGCACACAGCTGCAGTGCACTGCACCACAAGTTCCTGACAACAGACTTCGCTAAATTCATCTACTGGGAGCAAAAGACAAACCCCTGGTAATCCTGCAAGGAACACCTCCCATTTTCCTGTCACAAAACCCAGCATATTCCCATGGCTTGCCAGCACTATTGCCTGCACACACCAATGGGGAAAAATATTATTATTATTAAGCTGTCACACTTGTAAGTACGACCTTGCAATTCCGAGTAGAGCTGCACCAGCATAATTACTGAAAAAGCCTGTAGAAAGAGGCCTGTAGAAAAAGGAATACTGTAATAATGCATTGAACACATTCAGCTGAAAGGTGCTAAACAAACACAAGATGCACCAATACCCTGAAAGTACACAGATACCCCTTTCTTACCCCTACCCTTCTCCATATCGGCTTCCCCAGACAGCAATTCCTCATAAATAAAAGTGAATGAAATATATACAGCCAAGAAGCATGTGCTGCCTTTGTAAAGCATTCTGATTAAAAATAGGAATATATGGTTCATGTCTTGCAAAGAATTAAGCATAAACTCCAATTTTAGAAGATAAAAGTCCTTAATGAAACAAAAAACTGGGCTTTGGTTGTGCAGGGGCACAGAGAGGATAGCATACCATAACACAGAGCTGCAGAACTGTGCTGCCTTCAGGACACACAATTCACCATCACCTCTGAAATCCATCAGCTCTAGCCAAAGTTATATTCCAAGCATGCACTTTCACCCAGGAAGCCAATCTTCCAATTTACAAACTAATTGGAACATATGATTCCTTTCTGCAACAGATGGGCCCTTTGACGGTGGCAGGCCTGAGCTCTTCCTTATTTTCGCGACTGCAGACGGCTCTGATGTGGGCTGGACATCAGCGTGCAGATGCAAACGATGTCAAATCCTCCAGGCCGTGCAGAGGCAGCGAGCTGGCACTGTTCCTGCTGTCCCTGTGCAGGCTGACCGGGGCAGCCCCTCTCCCAGGGATGCGAGACACACAGATACATTTTACTCCAAACAGGTATAGAGGCATTCCCACTGGCTGACAAACTGCACCTGTATCACTAATTACCTTAATATAACTTAAAATGTACAGAGGCACAGTCAGACCAATCAGAATTATAACAATCCTGAGCCAGCTGTAAGACATACTCCTGACTTAATGCTACGAGAGACAGAAGAGAGAGAGGGAACGAATAATGTCAGAGCTGCATTCCTAAAATGATGCATAGTGAATATAAAATGACTTGAACCTCCCTGGGCTGTGAGCTGGCATTTATCAGAGATATGCAGCTCCTAGCGCAAAAGAGCATCTTACTGCCCCACGTGCTTGGAAAACACACATATTTATTAAATAATTTTAAAAATCACAATCAAAAGGAAACTGGATGCTTACGACACATGACTAAGTATCAGACTGTATGCTTATTTATTAGTGATGGTCACACTTCACAGCTACACTTTTTAAAATATCTTCCTAATTTGCAACAATGTATATAAGTACTCTAAAAATAATACTCACTAGTAGACTGCAGTTGGTGCAAACTGGCATTAGTAAGATTGTATTTCTGCTCTTGTGAAGAAATAAACACTGCCATCTCATAGAGGTGTAACCATATTGTATTGTTTGTATTTAGCAATGGCTAATATATTCTAATACACCCTCAGAAAAGCTCTTTTGTTCCAAATCAATGACTTAAATAACGCAAATTTTTTAAAATATTGGTAAAGAGGAACTAGTGTAGGGTTCACAGCTCGCTGTGTCTGACCAGATACGTGGCCAGGACAACATGTCTAAACTTGTCAACAAGGATGGGATTAAAAAGATCTCACTGAAGGCCTGCAGCATCTCTCAGATTCAGTTCTCAGTTCTGCTGGGATTTCTCCGCATGGTATTTTAAGATGCAGCAACCAACAGTTTAACAGATGGAGATTCAAGTCCTAAAGCACCTTCTCAATGGAAATACTTCAGTATTATTTAGATATAAAAATAAATTGAGGCCTACTAAAGTACTCAAAAACCCTAAACAACTTTTAAAGGAAAAGACGGCCTAAAACATCGTCTGTAAAAACGGTCCGTGGAACATCCAAAGAATCTTCCCAGTCGTTTCCTCAGGCCTTCCTGACACCCAGCTTAGGACCAGGCTGACCACACTACCGGTGGCCGAGCGCTGCGGGTTAAACCTGAATTGACCCGGCACGCAGAGGCGGCAGCAGCAGCAGGCAGAGAGGGCAGCGCAGGCAGGGCAGGCAGCAGGCCGGCTCCGCGCCCCGGCTTGCGCGCTGCGCGCATTTTCCGCGCAGATGCAGAGGGCTCGTCCAGCCCCGCACCGCGGGACCCTCCCGTCACCTGCCCCGGGGGTCTCCTCACACCGTGGGACGCGAGGGTGGGCACCCATTTCCTCCTGCCCCGGTCCCTCCTCGGGTCCGGCAGCCTGGGGTGGGGGGGAGCTACGGGGGATGGGCGCATCGCTGCGGGTCACTCCGAGCCGCGCCGACCCCATCGCGGCCGTGTTTGCCGTCGGACGGTGCCCCGGCCCCGTCTCCTCCCCATCTTGCACAGGTCTCGCCGTGCAGTTGCTATTTTTAGGCCACGGGCGACCCAGCGCTTTAACAAAGATAAATAAATAACACGAAAGGCACCCTCCCCTCCCCCCATCCACGCTAGCCCCGCGCCCGGGCTCCGAACTGCGCCGCGACCCGCACGCCCCGGCCGGGACTCGGATAACAACGCGAGGGGGTTGGGGAAAATAAAGGCAAAAGCAGAATAAACAAATAAATACCTCCCCATCCCCTCACCCCGCTGTCCTCGCTGCGGCCCCGGTACTCACCGAAGCCCGCTGCGGGTAGGGGTCGGGCGGGCCGGGGCCGGGGCCGGGGCCGGAGC
>VYXC01000693.1:276060-295219 GCA_013397175.1 Platysteira castanea
CCGCACCGCCGGCCCCGCACCGCCCGCACCGCCCAGCACCGCACCGCACCGCACCGCACCGCCAATACCTCGGCGTACATTGAAAATAATTAAGTAAAAGACCAGTTGTTTACCGGCGGCACTCCCCAGGTGCGGGAGAAGCCGGCGCGGAGGCGCGCAGCATACACGGGGAGGTTACGGGACCCCGTCCTGCTCCCACGGACAGGAAGGTGTCGCGGAAGAGTGGAATCAGCTTCAACATCAGCGGATGGGCAGCACGGGAACCTGCACTGCCCGTCTTCCGCGGTTGTTCAACTCAACAGAAGCCTTTGGCCCCGTTTCTCCCGAACGCTGCGAGTTTGCTTCTTATAGAAATATTTTTTTTCTTTTAAATACCATTCTCCCAAGTGCTGACATATCATGGCTGTCTCCAAATTATCACAGGAGAGAAGGATACAAGCATCCTACACACAAATATACAAAGTAGCTTTGCAGCCCTCCAAGAACACGAAGAGAGAACACTGAGAATACAGAACAGGCAGCAGGCTGTTGATACAGGAAAAGAGCAAATCTCCAGTATATGGAGAGAATAAGCTTTATTTCCATTTTTTGTTACTTTTCTTTTAAACAAACTAAGAAAAAATGAAATGCATCACCTTGATTCCAGGCTGGACCCAAAATGAAGTAGAAGCCTCAAAGCCATGTGAGATTTTTGTCCATGCTGCTATTGCTCTCTCCATCAGGGAACCTAGAATCCTGCTGTGCTGGCACCTTTGCAGCCAGGTGGGAGCTGCAGTGTCACTTCTGTAGTGTGTAAAACCTGAGAGGGTGCTGGCATCTGCATGGGTTGAGGTGCCCAGCCCGGGAGCTGCCACTGTCACACCAAGCTGATCAGCCTCTGCACAGAGCCTGTCTCTACCTAGCATAGTGACATCTTCATGTGGATAACACATGCTGCTCCATTTAATTAGTAAATATGTTCCAACTGCCCTACAATGCTTTGACTCTTTCAAGAAAAGAGCTGATCTGCAAAAACTACCCAGTCATTACGGGAGAAGCAAATGCTTGTGCAAAAGGCACGAAATTATGGTATAAATCCAAGCTGCAACTCTGTGGTCCTGCAATTTAACAAGACACAGTATTGGGTTGAAAAAAGAGGCTTTGCATGCTCATGGTAAGAGAGGTGGGAGCCCTCCTGAGCAGGTAGATTAAAGGTTTTTGTGCTGTCCATTTCAGCAAACTGCTGCAGTGGAAGAGAGGTGGAGGAGATCACTCTGGGCCATACTCCTACAACTGGCTGGAAGCCAAATCCTAAGTAAATGACTTCCCGAGGTCAGTGAACTCAGAAGAAAGATCAAAATCTAAGGTTACTCATGAGACCAAAGGTTCATTTTATCAGCTGAAAAGAGCCAAGTGCTGGAGCACCCCGACACATTTTATGCTGGAGCACACTGATACAGTTTTTTCTGGAGCACACTGACACACTTTTTTCTCCAAGCCAATTCCTACTCTGGAGTTTGGGAAAAGCAGTGGCATAAAACTATTACTCTGCTTTCATATGGGTATTGGCCTTAAATGGGGCCCTGATGGCTCATCCACAGCTCCCAGCTGCCAAAGCAGAAGAGAAATATGTATCAGATAGCTCTGAAAATTGAGTTTTCATTCCTTTCTCCCTAGGACTCCCTTCCTTCCTTGTCAAAACACAAAGAAAATCTGCTGTTAAAACATTGACTCAAATTAATAGAGGTTTTCCTGACACCACAGACTTGCCCAGGTATTACCAGCACCAGCAGCATGGCTGTGAACAGCTCTGTGTGCCATGACGAGAGATAGGTATTTTCATGTTCAATTCCCAGCATGACAAAGCCAGGAAAATATCATGAAGAGGAGTAAAAATGTTTGCCTGCCTGTTTACACACAGAGAAGCCAGACCACGATGACACAGGTTATCCAGATGTGGCTCCCGAAGGGACCTCTGCAACCTGTGGCACAAGCACACGCTGCTCCCCTCCACTGCAAGGCAGCTCTGGGGTTTGGAAGTCAGACTCCACATCCCCTAAAAATTCACAAATCACCCATTATACTTCTCCAGGGAGGCTGGCATGGAGGTGGCAGCTGACCACCAAGCATATCCCCCTGTGATGGCACAGTTGGAGCCTCAGCAACCAGGGGGATACCCTCTGTTTCCATCACATCAGTGGTCTCTCATTGCAGGAAACATAAAAAGGCACGTAGAATATGCCTTGTGTTCTTATTGCTCAGCCCTGCAGCCTATCTAGTGTGTGTTCTCTAAAAATCATCTCGTAATATGATCTGAATAGTCTCATATCAATAAAGCACTCGAGTGTAATCATCCTTATGACAGCTTAGTGCTCTTACACAAGGCAATTGCATTGCTCTAAGTTCACCTCTGCAAATTAAACAGAGCAAAGTCAAGGCCAACTGACGCAGCACACTCTTTCGAGGCCAAAGGAAGATCTGAGGCAAAGATCAGGGGTCAGGCTGCAACGAGGCTCTGGCAGCTGAAGCATTCTACCCTCTAGCATTCTGCTTTTGCTTCCCTGCCTATGACCCCACAAGCTTTGCCGGCAGCAGGGATCACATGAGTGCTTCTTAATCTGTGCCAGTGGAGCCAAGGAGAGGTGTGATGTGTTCTTTGAGGTTACTAGAGAGCAGAGGTGACAGCTTCCAGCTGGTCACCACAGGGAGCTGGAAAGTGAAGTGTCATCAGCCAGGGCAGGTAGGTGCAGCAGAGGCTGGAGCAAACCACCACACATTCCCTGCAAACATGGGTCATGGAGAGACACAGCAGAGAAACAGCTGAGTGTGTAATCATAGCAGTAATTATACCTTCCCTCATCCAGGGATTAAGCTTGTTCCAGGTTAATTCCAGAACTTTTCAAAAAACCCTCAGTGATCTCAGACACTCAGGAGGAAGGGTTAGGTCATTGCATCTGTTCCTCTCCTAACAGAAACCAACATTTCACATCAGCCTGCCCATAAAGACATTAAGTTGAACATCAGTGTCTTGTCCTCACTTCACGTTCTTGGATATTATCTTGGAACTCCTCTTCTCTGAAGATTAGAAACCACCTAATTGTCATCCTGAATGTATTTACAGCCAGTTACACCCATTTGTTCTGCAGCAGGTGTTACGATTTGACACAACCAGCTCTTGTCCTCACTCTTATATATACCTCCCTGCTGTATTTACCAATATCAAGTTCATTCTGTGATAAAACAATGGGAAAATGCAATGGTGCTTATCATAATTAATTTCTTTTCCCAGTCTTTTAATTTAAGTACTGATATTAATTTAAAGAAAAGGCATTCCTGTACCCAGACAGGATGGAGTGACCCATCTCTAGGTGACAGTGACTCACCTGTGATTTTGGTGGGGACAAAGCTCTAAGAGCTGGGAGCAGGAGGCACTAACAGCAAAAATAAAGACTGGAAACTTTACGAAGGTTCTGGAAAGACTTCCAGTGCCTTCTATGTGCTCTCAGTGTTCAATGTGAGATGAAGAACAGATTCTGGATAGCTTAAATGTGGCTCCAGAGCAGAGAAAGAGGATATTCAGGGTTGGTATGAAGCACAGAAATACCAGACTTGTCACTGATGGCCCAGCTGTCAGCTACGGAAGCATGTAACTCAGATGCTCCATATATTCCCCAAGATCGTGGCATAAAAAATAATTGAAAAAAAGAAAGAAATATGACTTTTCAAAGAGATGCCTTTCTGCATGTGCAGCAAGACTGAACTAGTAGAACAGAGACATACAAAAACTCCATTAGAGATTATGAAGCACATTTAAAATTACTATCTTGAATGTGATTCAAGAAAGAAGAAAGCACTGGAATAAAGTGAAACCAAATGTCTGCATTACTGAAGTTGGAAAGTAGATCCAGAGATGAGCATGCTTGAGTTTGGGGGAGGGCTATCAAAACTGTGAGCTGGAGGTTTAGCATCATTAGAGAAAAAAAAGAATGCTGTAAACAAGAGAGAATTCAACAGAGACGGAGGCAGCACCATTCAGGTCCCAGCCAGATTTCCCAGGAAGCCCTTGAGAAAGAGACTGACTAAATCCTTGGGGAGAAGGAGTTTGTTTTGTCTGAAGGGTGAAAGATCACAAGAGAAGTTGCATGCCTGGGAGAGGAAGTGGAAACTGATGCTGTCAGCAGAGACAGAAAACCATGGATGTGAAGATACCCTTGGATGAGAGATAAGGGCCATAGGTCTGGTCACAGGAGAGCCCTGTGCCCACAGAACTGTGTGTTTCAACAGCAGCAGAGGATGCACAGAGCAAGTAAAATGCCACCAGTCTCCAGAGGAGAGCCTGGTGTCTGTTCCCCTATTTCTGAAGCACTCAGGTCCTGGGAAAACAGCAGGATCTCTGCTTTCCTCACACAAAGACCTGTTGCTAAATCTCAAAGAGGAAACTGTTTAACTTGTTGGTTATTCTTTGGCACCTGTGATTGTGTTAGACATTATAAACAGGTCGGACCAGCCAAGCTGGCAGACACCACTGCAGTATCCCCAGGGTCCTTCCCTTACTGTTTACTTTCCTTTTTTTAGCCTTTACACTAATCTCTTCATCTATAACAAATATACAACACTCATGTGAACAATTTTCAAGGGAGAGTGACAATGGCAGTCCATGGACTGTCACGACAAGCCTGTTGACACAGCCAAGCCACAACCTGAGCTTTGGGCAATGCACGGTGCTCCTCCAGCAGCAGCAGGGAAGTGGGGGATGGTGTGTGAAACCTGTGCTGGAGCTGGTGTCCTTCTCCTTTCAAGACCAGTTGCTATTTATGCACTCGTGTAAAGTTCAACTTCCCCAGAGTGCTTGTTAATGGATGTGCCCCTAACTGCCTGCGTGGGCACAGCCGTGGGGCTGGGTCCTCTGGGGGCTGGGTCCTCTGGGGGCTTGGACGGGCTGGTTTGTGGCTGCAGGTATAGGATACTCCTCGGAGGCAACTGGGAGACTTGGGCTCTCATTAGCACTGCTGGTGACAGTGGCACCACTGCCCATGTCTCGTGTAATGACCCAGCACCACCCTAAGAAGTGGGAGATCTGGTCCAACACCCTCCTTTGCATCTCTCTGCTGCCTGGAGAGTGGCTGCACCCTGAGCCTTTGGCCTATGCTGGCCCCTTTCTTCCCAGCTCCTATGGCAGAGATAAAGATGTGCACCACAGCAGGACACTGTCCCAGGATTTTAAGTCCATTTCACAGTCATGATGCCGCTGCTCACATGGTACAAGGTGCAGGATATGAATATAGACAAACCAGTTAGCCACTAAAGAAACTCCACCAGCACCGGAGAAAAGACCTAAGGGAGGCAGAAGTATCTGGTGTGGGCATCTGTCATAAGCTGCTCACCAGTTTAGTCCTGGAGAATGTCCCATTTAAGCCCTAACTTCACGATGGACACCTGTGTAGCTGGTATCTTTGCTGTACCAATAAGAGATTTAGGCAACTGCAGAGCAGCCACAGTACTCACAAAGGCAGAGAAGCACCAGGCTGTGCCCCTGCCACGTCTCAAATTATAATAATTAATGTTGTGTTGTGCCATGGAAGCAGAAGAAATGGAAGCAGCTTAGAAGAAGTAGTGATCAGTGAAGTCTTATAATGCCCTTAAGATGCATATATATGCTCTATCCAAGTTCACAGATATGTAAACTGAGGTGCAGATATGTAAAATATGTTGCCTGTGGCCATACAGAGAGTGCACACTGAGTTCTGACTGGTGTAACTGGGAGGCACTGGAGTTCTGACTCCCAGTCTCTTGTTCTCAGCATCGGGTGACAGATAGCATTGGTTATGTGAGTGGGATAACCATGGCTGACCTCTTCACAGTATCACAATTCACAGCTTTTAATTGCTGTTAAACAAATTCAAAATGAAATTATGCATAGACAGATGGGAACTACAGAGCCTTAAAAAGTGCATCCATGTTCTTCCCCATCAAATCTAATTGGATTTGCCAAAATCAGTGTGTATTGATCTGTGATTCAAACAATATGCTGATAGCAAATTTTCATGATAGACATGGTTATAAAGCTACTTGACTAGACTATGAATTAGCCCCTTCAGCAGAAGCTCTCAGCACATTTTTTCAGCATGGTCTTCCACAGACAGCTTTTAATCCCGAAATCAACAGGCAATCCCACTGTTTAAGGTTTGCCAGGCTCTCTGCTGAGCACCCAGCAGAGAAGCAAGGCAGGCAGCATATTCATGTTGACTATCAATCTTCATTAAAATCAACACACTGTCTTTAACCACCCATCTAAGCAAACTGTAATATATGCTGGGAAAAGACCTTTCCACTACTAGGCAGAGCAGCTTATTTTGCTGTTGTGCTGGGCAGCTTCACCTTGGCAATGATGGGTAGGGCAAGCATGGGTTGTATGGAAAGCATCACGTAAATAGACCATCGCCCCAGAAAACCAGCACCACACAGGGGCTGTGTGCTGATACTCGCCTTCTTGCCAGCTCCTGGTCTCTGCCCTCAGGATCCTTTTTTTTGTTAGCTCGGGCAGGGAAGCAACACTGATTTGTTTGGATAGTTTGTCTTTCAGCCAAATGATGCCGATTGGTAGAAGTGAGTGGAAATGAGAAAATGAGGGCAGAGCAGGTAAGTTTTAAATAAGTCAAAGTAAATACTCGACATGCCAGGAGAGACCAAAGGACAGGATTTTCCATTTGTGCTCAGTTTTCAGCTGAGCTTTGCAACCACTGACATATGAGAGCTTCTGAAAATGTGCCTTGCCTGAGAGCCAGAGTGCATCAGAGTTTAAAGTTACTCAGAAAAAAATGGCAGAGGGCAGGCAGTGCACTTGTATCTGTTTGTACCCCAGATTTATCCTTTCTCTGCTGTCTTTTCATCCAGAAGTTGTTACTACTCCAGAAGAGTAAAACCACAGCAATTTTTTTGCCTGATCTTTAAAAGTAATGAGCAATCCCATCCATGGGATCTGCTCAACATCTCTGAAAATTTATATACACTGTGTTAAATCTTGTGTAACATCAAGACATACCATGGAAAAAAGCTGTCATGACCAGGATGTTGATCATTGACCACTTGCAAAGATTGCTCAGGGAGGTTATGTGGAGTCCCCGAGGGTATGTGGAGTCCCCATCCTATCTGAAGATATTCAGAAGCCATGATCACAGATAAAAGGTCACGGTCCTGGGCTGTCTGCACCAGATGACCCTGCTTGAGCAGAGGGGTGGACCATGATTTACATATTTTAAAAAATAATGAGTTACAGCCCTGTAGTGTGGGCATAGGCATGCTAATATAAATTATTTCAACTTAGAAAGAGATTGTACCAGAATAAGGATTTTTATCCAGGCGATATGGGATGGATTTGGGGCCAGTAGGGATCTTGGTGCAAGTCATGCCAGTCTGCATCCTGACCCCTGGGTTTCTCTCACTCTGACCTGGCTGCAATGCCTGTCCTCTTTGCTGGGTCCCTGCTTCACATCAGCTGAGCCACAGTCACACCAAGGCCAAGCAGAAGAGGGGACAGCTTATCTATTGAGTCATAGAAACACGGAATAGTTTGGACCTTTCCATTTAACTGTACAAATGGCATGGCATTTTTGTGCCACTAAGCAAAAAAAAGGCAACAGCTGAGCTCTTTTCATAAACCTAAGTAAATGGAACAACAAAACAGTATGGATTATATACATTCTAACCTATAGTGCCTGCTGTAAGATCCAGGTTACTGTGTTTGTCCACCCACACCAGTACTGTCCACCCAAGGAAGTTACCGGAAGAAATCCCCCAGCAGAGATGACACAGGTCCTGAAACTTGTTAAACTTGAATGGGCTGTAAAACATTATGAAATCCTGTCTGCCCTTCAGTTTTAAATTGAGTTTGGTTGAACTGGTTTTAAAACTGGCTGGAGAGCCAAGATGGGCCAGCAGGATCAGCTGGAGAGGCAGAGGGTAGAAATTCAGTTCTGCATGCCTACGTCGATCAGAGCAGTGCCCCCTCTACCAGGGAGGGTGGAGTGCTCTGCCTGATAAAAGGCTGAGCTCGGCAGACATTAAAGGAAGGTTGTTAGTAAAGATCAAAAGGTAGGAATGGGAGATAGAGCTGGCCCATTTGCAAAGTTACCAAAGCCTGCCAGTGAGAATGAAGATATAGATGCTATGATGCTGAATGAATGGGGCAATCTAGATAATGATATCAGAATTAAATTAATTAAAAGAAGATTAAAGAAAGATTGCAAAACTAAGGTTGTAATTGGGTCCCTGCTGGAGTCAATAAGCATTTCATGGTTTGTGTGGTGCTTCATGAAGAGCCCAAGATGTTCCTCCCAATGCATACCAAGACAAAGGAAGGTATCAGCTGAAAGCTGATTTACACAGAGCCAACTATAATAGGGAATAAGTAATTTTCAGTGGCCTCATAGTCACAAAATTGATACCATGCATGGCTGGAGCATCCAGGAGGATGAATACAATTCATATCAACATCATCACTGATCTGCAAACTGTGGGGTATTCATGAGTACTTTAGGGCAGCTGTGGTAGGACACCGAATTTCTCATAACTTGTGGCAGGATGAAGTTTCTCATTCGAAGTATTTTAAACAGATTTGAACAGGCAAAGTATGCTCACACCAGATCAGTACTTGGTGTCGTGTGGGCACACTGTGTCTTGCCAGGGGCTGGCACACTCGGGTGGGATTTACTGTTCCTGCAAGCAAGGTCCCCAAGGGCCACCAGTGGGGACACTTCCAGAGGAACCTCATGGAAACATCAGCCGAGCCTAAAATCTTCTGGAAAGCAGCATTTCCAAGCACGAATGTGTGACATGCATGGAAAGCTGTTTACCAATTTCAAGAAAAAGGAGCTTGAACTGGAGTTGGAGGATGGGGGAACCCCAACAGCCAGGTCACACAGTGCATCTGCACAGACCTCTGTGGCAGCCACCTCTCTGTCCAGATATTTTGCTCCAGCTACTAAGCAGGTCATTAATATCTGGTGATTATTTTGGCCCCTGGAGCCCCCTTAATGCTTTTGCAGTGTGTGTTTGCTGTTTTGGCTGTCACACTCACGTCTCAGTTTTAGGGCAGCTCACTGAAATGAATCGGGAAGGGGTGGACTCATTTTAATCAAGTACCAAAAAATAAATTTGAAATAAAAGTACACATGAGGATGCATACTTTTGCCCTTGTAGACATAGGAAAATGCTGTGTTGTTCCATAAGGGCAAGAGGCTTATGTTTTTTCTTTCACAAATGCAAAAGAAGGAAAGTGTTTTTCAGTAGGAATCCAATTTTACAGGGAGGGAATAATATGTTACATATTCGAATCACTTTGATGTCAATTTTATTTTGCAATCACTTCATAAGATATTCATATAGCCTTTTACATTCCCTTAAAGTGTTCAAGTCTAGGCACAATGCAGTATTATCTTACTCTTTACCATAATGATGAACGATAATGAGAACACATAATAAGATTTTATGTGTGCCCAAAGAAAAATCTGCTTTAGCCCAGATGAGAGGAATTTTGCAGATCAAATTAATATAAAACAGCACAATTTATCAGAATAATACAGCTTTTCTTCTCTCAATCCATTGTGAATCTCAGTGTCTGCAGCCAATACATGATGAACTATTAGAAGCTGATGGAATTTTTTTTTTGTAAAATCTCTATGAAAATTACTTAGTTGATAAAAGGAAAAAAAATAAAAACCAACAAAAAAACCCCACCAACCAAAACTCCCTTTTCCCCACCTGTCCATCATGCTTACACACTACAAAAATTCTAATATTTAAAAAGTCTCTTGCAGCTGTTCTATAGTGATGCTGTTTACTGTTGAAAAGCCATCCCAGTCCGGTCACATCTTTATTCAAGTTCCTCAGAAATTAATGGATTACATTTGGTTGCCCTGAATTTTTTATGTTCATGAAACATGGTTTATAGCATAATTCTCACTATATATTTTGTTGCATCCTTTTAATATAGATTCAGTTTATTCATCTATTCATGATGTCAAAGTGTAGCCTAAAAGTAAATTAGTAAAGTGTAGAATAGTGTGACAACCCTGATAGAAACTGGGGACGGAAAACTCTTTGCTGTCTCATCCAGCATCCTCACCATATTTTCAACATTTTTACTTGGTTTTAGATAATTAAACATCAGCTTCTCTGAAGAACTCTTGTTGGAAAGCCTTGTCCTGGTAGCAGTTGCTACAGAGTAGGTTTTCTCTCCTGGGACACATATGAATAAATCAAAATTACTTAAGCAGCGATTGTAGTGCGGTCAAACGAGAACATAAATAGTTCTAGGAAACAGCACTGACAGTTTATCACACTGGATAAACCTAAATGAACTACATAAAATAAGACTGAATAAATTTGGAACCTGAGTAATGTGGGGTAGGACCTCACCTGATACTGCAGACACCACTTTTACTCAGGAGAGGGAGAGCGGGGATGTTTCCATGCTCTAGGTAAGCACACGAACCTTTAGCTCAGATTTGCTGTATCTACACAGTTGCAGCACTGATCTCTCTTCCCCTAATTCATCCACAGCACAGCACGGCCTTGGTCCCAAGCCAAAAAAGGCTTTGTCAGACACTCAGCCGGGCACTAGATCACAGGAACTACCTGCACCGAGAGGCTTTGTTTGGTTCTGCTGTCGTCACGGAGCAGATTAATGGGAGAAAAAGGAGTGGAAAGAAGCTCTCGCTCTGGCAGCTGCACCCCTGTGAGCAGCCCCTTGTACACGTGTGGCGCCTGGAAGAAAAATGTGCTGGGAAACGGGAGCGCTGCTGTGCAACTGCAGCCCCAGAGATCCAGGGGGATGTCCCGAGGGATCCGAAGGGATGCGGCTGTGGGAGCAGGGCTATGTATTTGATCACACACACTCTAACTTTAGCCTGCAGAACTTTTCGGTGTTTGCCGATCTAGTAGCTGTATAAAAAACGCAATTCCTGTATTTTTCCCCTCTTTCTTCATAGATAAATTAGCATGAAGGAAGCTGATGGAGCTAATTAGTTCCAAGTGGTGTTAATTTCTCCACTTGGAACTCTTTGTGACTCAGATTGCTTAAATTTTGTAGCTTATGTTTTCAAATCTCTTCATTTATTGCACCTAATCCTTTATTTCTACTTTTTTTTTTCTTCTGATCCTATATGGAAAACAAATTCCATGTAATTGGGACATAGAAGCTTGCAATGGAAATTTCATATGGTGGCAAGAAAGATTTTGCCTTGAATGGAAATGTATCCAACAGAACAGTAGCCATGGCAAGATCTGTAGACAGACATTCACGACGGGTGAATTTAGCAAAGAAATGTAATCACCATAACACATAACATGAACTAGATGCTTTTTCCCAAACTTGTCCAGAAAAGAGAATAGCTCCACAATTCCTGTATCAAGTTGAAACTGGAAACAGTGCTTGTGGGAATAAGATACTTCAGTCAGAGTGGAGGTCCACTCTCAGCCAGTGATTTCTCCCTTGTGCCTCATGGTTTCAAGAATGACCATGCAGAAGTGCCTTGTAGCTTGGGCTCCCATGCACTGGTGGCAATTGAAGCAAGGTTTGCTCAGTAGCTACAAATATTAAATAGCCTTGGCAAGTGGCCATTGAAGCCTTTTCATATGTGTTAATATTCAGCACCAAAGGTCATACTCAACATTATCAGAAAAAAAAAAATTTATCTCATTTGCTAGGAAGGTGGAGTCTGGACAGACGTAGACACAAGCTGCTTGGGCTGTATAGAGATGTGAAAAAATATCTGTATTATAGTCACAAACCAACTGAAGGTGATATTGCCACTGCCTGGCCAGGGTCTCACCCAAGCCCGTTCCCTCCTGGAAGCATGGTAACTGCAATTCTTTCATGAACCTACTGAACATCTGCAAGAAGGGCTGGAAGGAGGATCTGGGGAACTACATGCCCTCAGTCTGACCTCCATGCCAGAGAAGACTATGGAGCAGATCATCTTGAGTGACATCACGTGACATGTACAGGACAACCAGGGGATCAGGCCCAGCCAGCAAGGATTTATGAAAGGCAGGTCCTGCCTGACCAGCCTGATCTCCTTCTGTGACAATGTGACCCACTTAGTGGATGCAGGAAAGGCTGTGATGTCTGCCTAGACATTAGTAAAGCCTTTGACACGCATCTTTCATGGCATTCTCCTGGAAAAACTGTGTGTTTATGGCTTGGATATATGCACTCTTCACTGGGGAAAAATCTTGCTGGGTAAGAATGGTGGTGAGTGGAATTAAATCCAGTTACAAGTGGTGTTCCCCAGGGCCCAGTATTGGGACCAGTATTTTCTGCCCAGTGGAGGTGTCTGTTGCCAGACAGATGAGTTACCATCCCTGGAGGGATTTCAAAGACATGCAGGTGTGGCACTTGGGGATATGGATTAGTGGTGGACGTGGCAGTGCTGGCTTAGTGGTTGGACACAATGATCTTAAAGTCTCTTCCAACCTAAACAATTCTATGGTTCTATGAAGGGAATTACATGGCTGAGTCCACTGCTATAAGCAAGATGCTCCAAATTCTTGCACTTTCCCTTTGCTCAAGATCTATATAGAAGATGACTGGTTAAATTAGGAAAAAATCCCCTTTGACTTTCTAGCTGCTACTCTGAATCTTGGATAACATTTTTTTTTACTGCCTGTCCCCACTGACATTACAGCTATTCCTGAGATGAGTAAACGACACGAAGGTAGGTAAAACCTGCTGAACATCAAGTACTGGAAATGAGATCTGGCTTCTGCAGCTTATCTATCTCATTTCTTGATTTAACTTCTTTTTCTAGGCAAATTTAGGCCTCATCTGCGTGAAAGTGACAAGGGGAAACCAGGGCTTAGCTCTCAGTCAGCAGAGCCTTTTTTCAGACGCTGCCATAGATGTCCTTTTAAAATGAAGGAATAGCAAACCTGTAAGTTGGGAAGTAAATACTGAGTCTCTCCCCAAGCTATCTGCTTGTGTTAGGATCACCTATAGTTTAATTTTTCTGTTAATTCCTTGGCAGATGATTCTAACACAAATCAATAAAAAAGAAAAAAAATCCAACATATTAGAAGATGGTTCATCTCTGAAGATGAAACAACCACCCCCACCTTCTGTTTCGAATAAACTCAGATTTCAACTGCAGTGGCCTGGCTTATTTCCAGTTTACAGTTATTCTACTCCACTTACCTGAAATTCTCCTTTCCGTGCAACTCTGATGAAATGTTTGTCATCTCTCAACTGCCTGCAAGGGTTGCAAAGTGCTACGTGAGCAAGAGTGCTTACATAGGGACAAGTGATTTCTTTATAGGTAGTGATAAAATTTTCAAGAGCATCCTCCACTGGCACAAATCTGTTTCTGTGGAAGAAACATGGAATTTCTACAGATTCCGATGGGAGCTGAATTAAGCAGACATGGGTTCTTTCACACATCCCAGGTCTCCCCTAGCATATTCTGTATTGAAACACTGAAGCCGTTTACATGATAACTTGGCTGGAAAGACAGAGCTTAAACACAAGAATAAAAATTAAGCTGGAATCCTTAAAGTTAGTACTTAATTAAATTAAATCAGTGACGGTATATGATAAAGGAAATTTTATTTTCACCCTGATGGTTTGTTTCTAGTTTCCTTTGATGCTACATTTTGCCTAAAGTTCTTCTGGAAGAGAAGTAGCTTGAAGGGTCCTGTGAAAGTAAAGGACCAGAGAGGTGAAGTTAAAAATGCTCCTTGTATTTCAAGTAGAGCTTTGGTACAGCTGTTTGGCAAGCACTGTAAATACCACATTTCATTTCAAGGCTCAGGTGCTGCTTTTGTAATCTTATCTCCTCTAATGCCCCAAAACAGCAGCAAAACCCAACACCTTCCTATCCAGATACAATGCCCTACCAACCAAATCCAGCCCAGAAACTCCTGTGAGATGTTTGTGTCTTCTGAACATGCTAATCTCTTGTGAGGAGTTGGAAAGTGGAAGCTGCATTCCTTTTTACTCCAGCAGCAATTTAATGATCAGAAGAGGTTTCTTAACCCTGTACCCACAGGCTGCCTTAATTTTCTAAAATTACATTATTTAGGTACTTTGCAACCCTACAACAAAGTAAGAAATGTCATAAATATGAAGTGCCATCCCATAAAATCATTCTGTTTTAGAGTGGCAGTTTGGGATCATGTTCATGATTTGATGTTTTCCAGTAGGAAAGTGGCAGGGGGAACTGATGCTCAATTAAAAGATGAGAGTAAGAAATTGAAAATAACTGCAAGTATCCTATTCATCAAAAGACTAAGGACCTTTAGCAGATAGAAGAATAAACCCCAAACCATTCTCCAAATGATTTAAGAAGCTGTCATATAAGAAGAGGTTCATTAATCACTGTGGTCTAGCCTCATTTAACAGGAAGAAATGTGGGGGTTTTGCTAACACAGGAAACTGGGACTCAAAGGTGACAGATACTTTTCAGTTTTTGTGGATTGATCTACACCTCCTGGTTTATTTTGGTGGATGGGGTTGCAGTTATAAATTCTTGAACAACATCTTGCTTCTGTTCTGAAGCAATATCTAAAATAGGGAGCACACCAAAAGGCAAATGAAATTAATGTATTTTTAAAATTAGATATCCTAATAAAAGACAGAACTTTTATGTTAGTCATAGCTGCAAGTTGTCCTGATTTACAGTTGAGATACAATTAACAGTTTCATTTCACATAATTCTTTTTCCTCGTAAGTGAATATCTGAATCATACACTGGAAAAAAGCAACTGCAGATGACTGCTCTAAGCCCAGTTACAAGGGGTGATGCAAAAAAAAAAATTAAGAGAAAAGCCTTTCTTTGTCCTGTTTTTCTAAAAGAGTGGGTTTTTTCCCCCCAAGAAACCTCCAAACACCTAAAGCCCTCCATCAAATAGGATTTACACATTTACCTTCTTTCCAAACTCCCATGCAAGATTGTTGGGACAGTTACCCAGGGCTTTGCAGAGCAGAAAGCTTTGGCATCTACCCTGTCAATAAAGAGCTACCTACCCCTCTCCCATTATATACCCACACCCAATCATTCTTCTTCCCACTCTGAACTCAAAAGCAATAGAAAACCTGAACCCTCCGTCCCAGTTCAGTTGCTGGCACTGGTGATAGCTGGCAGCACTGCTCCTCTAATGGTTAGAAGCCAAGCAAATATGTATTTAACTGGAATCATTAAAAATTGAAAAAGTGCAAGGCTCAGGTTTTTGAAAAACACATCCTTCCTCCACATCAAAGCATTCATTGATTTGTTGTTGAAGTCATGACCAAAGTGGTGCTAAGGGGGTGAAAAGGGGAGAAAAGATCAAATCTAATCTTAGGAGCTGTGTCAAGCAAGTACCTTACGGCCCATCCGCAACTGATCATGAGACAAGTCCTGAATGTAAATATTATTTAATATGCCTGGCAAATGTTAGGAATCTGTCTGAGCATATTCTTCAAGTAAGAATTAGCTCTCCTTTTTTTTGCTCCCTTTTCTGTGTCCTTGAACTTTGTCTCCCTTGAAATCCCAAGTAACTATTCACATTAATAAAGTGTTAAGGTGTTTGACCAAGAAGATTGGCTCTGCTGATTTCAGCACTTAAAAAGGGAAACCGCTCTGTTGTTTTAACCACTTCAACACTCACCATCTCAGTTTATTTTCTTATCCTCTTTAACTTCTGTTAAAATCAAACAGGAAGCAATTAAGGTGAGCCTACTACAAAGCAGCCCTCAAAGTACGTGGCTATGTCCCTAGTGCAGAATGAAGGTCATGCTCTGAAAATGTAATTATATGCATGTGGAAGGAATGCAGAGCCTAAATACTGGAGTGACCAGTGAGAAAATACACTCCAGCTTTACTTTCAGCAGGCTGATGACTATGAGCAACACAGACATTGCTACCACCACCTACATGGAGGACCTGGTGGCAAGGCAAGCTGAACTACCAAGGCACATTAGACCAATAATTTTATCCACTTGATTCAAGAGATGGAGTGAGAGCAAGAAACAAGTCCCTACTAAGCTGAAAAATTATCACCATTTCCCCTCATCCAACTCCCCTTTGCCTTCAGTCAGGTCACTGCCATGATGACAGAAAAAGGAATGTCATGGGAATAGACATCTAATGACAACAGTGGGAGACAGAGTGAAGTCTTTACACAGGATTTAGCTAATTATATTTTGGGCAAATATTTATTTATCTAAAAACAAAATAAAAATCATTTTTAAAAGGAAAAAAGTACTTAAATAAAAAACAAAATTGTGAAATGTTATGGCACAGAAGTTCAAGACAAGTATAAATCCAGTTGCCACAACTGTTGCATATTAATGTTGAACATTTTTCTATAAAGGCTTTATTAAAGGTATTTACACGGCAATATGATGTGTAAATATATACAGCAAACTGGGGACAACTTTTTTCTTTTGGATTCTTGTATGAAAAAATGCCTTAAATACAAAATTTTAAAAGAAAAAAAATTGAAGAGTTCATCCCCAAGCATGAAGAATGTCCCATCATCCCTTATGTCCAAAGTATCAATTATGAGGCAGTTTTGAGGTTCTGGCCAAACCCTTGGGAGATTTAGCCAAGGTTGTGTAGTCTCAAGTTAAATCGCACAGCATGCAGTTGCAATAGTTCCATACGTGATGGACCGCGTAGTTCATGAGAGATATTAGAATCATTAATATTTTATCATAGTTTCAGTCTAGTTTGCATTATTCTAAGTGATGCTCAAGAGTTCCTATGCACAACAGTTCCTTAGCTGCTCGAGTTTGTGTTTCAACTGTTCTCTCCTCCGCCTCAACTGCTCTTTCTCTGCAATCAGTCTGTGTTCATCTGACTGGATGGAAAGAACATACTCTGTTGCTTTTTTCAGGATGACAACCTTGGGAGCCTTTTCATTGTTGGCCACCTCAGGTATCTGGTCACGCAAGGCAAAGAAACTCAACTTCAGCTCATTTCTCCTCTGGCGCTCCAAGACATTGTGCGTTCGCCTCTTGTCGTTCTCTTCCGAATCTGACGTGCGTGGACTGGAGCATTTTCGGTTGTTGCTGATCTGTTTGAGAACTCTGCCACTGTCCAACCTTAGCCTTTTTGCAGCTGGGTATTCAACCTTGGTGGAGGGAGGAGCGGCATAATTGTGCTGATGGATGTTGACATGACACCGTTTGAGAACCAGCGGGCTGTGGTGGGGCTTACTGTGCTCTTCTGACGTGTCTGTGCTGGACTCCGTGCTGGATTCATATTCATTCGCTTCAGCTAATGTAACAACATCTATTTCCTCATCTTCCTCTTGTTCTTCTTCTGCCATAAAAAAAATTTTAAAATTCAAAACTTGTACATAGAGACTCTCAAGACTACTGTACATATAAGGTAAGGCTACTCTGAGTTGCACAATGAAGAACCCAATGACAAATCCTTCTTAAATCCATTCCACGATGCTGGACACCGCTTTCCCCAAAAGCCTTTCCTTTAAGGAAGCAATGGTTCAAGTGCAACAGGACACATGGACTGCAGTCCAAACCCTGGCTCCCCGATTTCAAAAAGTTGTAATGATCTTGCGTAATGCCGAGCGCATGAAAGATAGTAGGAAAGTTTAACCTCGGTTGTCAGCAGCACGGCACAATAAAGCTCCCAGACTCAAGCTGCCCTTAATTATGGATTTAGAAGGCTTTGGCCACGCCTTAAAAGAAAGCTTACTTAACACACATGAGTATTCAGAGACATATTCTGAATCTCTCTTGATCTGTTAATTTGTGGAAAATAAGAGAGTAAAAAAAAGAAAAAAAAAAGAGGAAAGAGGGAAGGCTGTATTGCTTTGGGTAGAAACTCACTTTCAAACCAGATTTACGAGGGAGCGGAACCGCTGTCACATACCTAAGAAAGCATTTCTAAAACTTTCCCAGCCCCATTCACTCCCCTGCAGTCACTTTCACTAGCACCTCCCTGACTGCACATTCTCCCCGCGGCTCTCGGGTTGGAGTTAACTCCTTCCCGGCCCACGGGTGACACCAGGAGCCAGACTTATTGGGACCCCATTATGAGAGCTTAGCCCTCCCACACTTTCTTTTAATATTTTTCCCCTCTTTCCTCTCCCTTCTCGCCCGGAGGAAAATCTGGGCTGGTTTTCCAGGAAATAAACTGGCTGGGACTCCCCGTGCCTCGCAAACGTGGCATTTAAAAAAAAAAAAATCTCACACAGGGAGGGGGGCAAAAGGGGGGTGAGGAGGGAGGCGGGGACGTGCTGCCTTCCAGCCGCGCCCCGGGAACCCCCGGCGCCGCGCGGGTTCCCACGCCCTCCCGGAGCACGCGTGGGTCCCACTCACCCGAGTCGCTGCTGGTCGTGGGCGGCGTGTCGTCGCCCAGTAGGGACGCGGGGCTGGCGCCGGGCGGCGCGGCCCTTGGGGCCCGCTCGCTCAGCGGGTAGGGAAAGACCACCGAGGGGTCGATGCAGTCGGCGGCGGCGGCGCCCAGGTCGTGCAGGTAGAGGCTGGCGGAGGCGGCGGGGGACGCGGCCAGTCCGGGTGGCGGAGCTGGCAGCGCGGCGGGCGGCGGTCCGGAGCGGGTGGCGGGGCCCCCCTCCCGGCGGGCTGCCTGGTAGGACGCCAGCTTCTCCGAGACCACCTTCTCCAGCTTGGCGGCGGCGGAGAAGCCGCTCCACATGCAGTCCTGGATGATGATGGACTTGACGGTCTCGTCGTCCGGGTCGCAGATGAAGCTCTGGTTGACCATGTCCCCCCCGAGGAGCTCGGTCACAATCTCCAGCTGGTCAGCGGTGGAGGGGAAGCAGGAGGCGGCGGCCAGGCTGGAGCGGCGGCTGGGGGGGGGGGGCGGCGTGGGGAGCAGCTTANNCTCGGACGGGGCGGGGGGCTGCAGCTCGCTGCCCCGCTGCTGCGCCGCCAGGTAGAAGTTCTCTTCCTCCTCCTCGAAGTAGAAGTAGGGCTGCACGGAGTCGTAATCGTAGTCGTAGTTCTTGCTGGAGAAGCCGGCGTTGAGCGGCATCGCGGCGGCTGGTGCCTGCGGGAGGGAGGGGGGAGAGGGGGCACCCGGGTGAGCCGTGGGGGTCGGCTCCCCCGGGCTTTGGCGGAGCTACCGGCCCCCCGGCGGGCAGCGCTCCCTCCCGGCTCCCCCACGCCGTGCCGGCAGGAGAAATGCGCAGTAGCGTTTAGCAATTAAAAAAAAAA
>VYXC01000696.1:5922-65439 GCA_013397175.1 Platysteira castanea
GGTTTACGACATTTTTTGGGGCGTCCCCGCTGCACGTGGTCAAACACCTCCTGTTGTTAATAAATAAAAGTTTCAATACTGAGAGCTGTCACCTGTCCCGTGTCTCCTGGCACATCTTCCCTTTGTGGCCGAGCACTTGGGCAGTTCACAGAGGAACGGGGAGTGTCTGGTGCTCAGAGCACACCCTGCAGGGCCTCCCCAGCAGCACCCGGGTCCAGCTTTGCAGAGCTCTCGGAAGCTCCCAGATCCAGCTGTGCAGAGCTCTCGGAAGCTCCCAGATCCAGCTTTGCAGAGCTCTCAGAAGCTCCCAGGTCCAGCTTTGCAGAGCTCTCGGAAGCTCCCAGGTCCAGCTTTGCCGAGCTCTGAGAAGCTCCCAGATCCAGCTTTGCAGAGCTCTCAGAAGCTCTGGGGTCCAGCTTTGCAGAGCTCTCAGAAGCTCCCAGATCCAGCTTTGCCGAGCTCTGAGAAGCTCGCAGTTCACCGGAGTCACAGCATCAGAAACCAAGGGAAGCAGATAAATCTCAGAAGCTCCATGGCCGTGCTGATCCCCGTGGAACATCCCCGGCTGTGCTCCTGCAGTGCTGTCCATCCGAGGGACAGATGTGCTGCACAGCTGGACTGCTGACCCTCAGCCACGGAAACTGTCCTGGACTCTCACACGTTGTTTTTCCTAAAACATTTAATTACCCTAACCTTGGGATTACATTGCTGCCTTTTCCAGGGATGTGATTAAACTCTAATCAAATAACCATTTAAACGTAATTAGTTTTAAAAAGCTGTAATCCCCTCAAAGAAATTTTTTAGCTGAGTTAATGACTGCTAGCTGAAATGTTGTGTTTGTAATGAGTTTATCCAAAGGAACTTAGAGAAGGCACCTGAGGCCTTAGTCCAGAATGTTGTGCTGCAGCTCAGTTTGTTTTTACAGTTTAAACAAATGTACTTATCATTTTAAAATAAAATACTTTCATTATTTAACAAGTAATTTTGATAAAATTTGCATGGATTAAACACATATCAAACTAGTGTTCTTCTTAATCACCAAGTACACAAACACATTAGCTTTTTTTACTGTTTTTGGCCAAAATATCCCCCACACTTATCACATATGATGGAATTTTGGTATTATAAGAATATTTCACAACAGCTGTAACTTTGTGAAGCATCAAATGCCAACTACCTCCCTAAAACCAACTCACAATTTAAAGAATGGTTGAATTCTGTCATGGCTTTTGGAATGGCTTGATGGTGATGTTGTGCTGGGAAAACAGCAGCAAGCAGAGCAGGAATAAGGAGAAAAGGAGAGTGTGTAGGCAAATTAATGATTTTTCTTGGAATAGGATGTTGAAGTGTTTCAGGTCAAGGCTTATTGTGCCTTGCAGTAGTCATAGAATTCCAGACATTTCAAATTTGTAAATCCACTGATTATTCCCTCCCCTTTCCATAGGCTGCTGATTTCTAGTCTTTTCGATAAATAGAAAAATGAGGTATGTTTTAATATTTAGTCTTTAAATAGTGAAACTCCTAAGTAAATGAAATATTTTCATTTGGATTTGGAATAAAAGAAGAACAAAAATCAGGCTTCCTGCTCATATGACAAGCAACAGAACCCACGTGGATTTTATCAGCTTATGACAACTAAAGACCTGGCCAAAGGAAATGAGAGTTGGGGTTGCTGCACAAGTCAGTGGAAGTTCCAGGTGTCTGGTTTCCATATCAACCATAACTCTGCAGTTTGTGAGTGCAGGAGCTCAGCTGTGAACCTGCCCAGCTGACTGTGTCTTCTGGAGGGTGCTGGTGCTGCTGGGGGGAACTGGGCAGGCTTGGGAGGGCCTGGAGTGTGCCAAAAGTCCCCAGTTAATGCTGTTTCTGATCATAAGTCAATTCTCTTTCACTCCATCCCTTTACAGGCTGATTCTGGTTCTAGAATTTGTTCTGGATGAGAAAAAAAAAGAGCAAGTGAAGACAGAGTGTCCTTTGTCATATTGTCATATGACAGATAATATGACAGTGACTGGTGTGGTCATGCAAATGAGATCTTCTTGTTCCTGGTCAGTTGGGATTGCCTAACAAGGACTCATATTCAACTTTTGAAGCTAAAAGAGTTTGTGAAATACTAAGCCCATATTTTTTTCGTGTCTGTTTGGAACTTCTGCAGGTCCCCCATGTAGCAGGCTGAATTACAGTTAACATTTTGAGCTATAACCAGCATATCCTCACTCCAGGAATATTGGTGATGAGTGCTATCATTTGTATGCAAACATGCTGAAGTAAAACCAGTGTACCTGAAAGATGCTTAGGGAACCAGAATGTGCCAAAACATCAGCCAAGATGATCTGGGTTAGCTTTCAGCCCCCAGCAAAGCTGGGATGAGATAGAATACCTCAAGGCATAACATTTTGGTTTGTGTTGGTCAGCGTTGGACTGTTGTCTGTGACTCTACCACTTTGCTTTTGGCCAAAAGAGCAAGCAGATACTGTTTCCGAGCAAATGAAATAAACCAGCTGTATTTCTATCAAAAAGGAAAAGTTGCTAATATTTTCCTTACCTGTGTCTCTGCTTGCTGCTGCCCCCAAGTATACTGAACCCATCCTTGCTGTCCCTTGGCTGCCCAGGGCATCCCACACCCCCTGTGCCCTGCCAGGACATCTTGCTGCTTTGTTGTCATGAAAAAGTGTCAGTGTGACCCTCAGCACGTGGGCTTCCCGGGACTCTCAGCCAAATGGAGATGCTCATAATGCTTTATTGTTGACAGTGAGCGAGGCTGCGAGGAGCTCAGTGCCCCTGAATGGTTGAAGTCTTGAGCAGCAGCAGCAGCAGCAGCAGCAGCAGCAGCAGCAGGAGCCATGTCTCTGCCCTTCCGGAAAGAGCTGGAGAAGTACAAGAACATCAATGAAGATGAAATACTCAGCAAGCTCTCAGAGGATGAACTGAAGCAGCTAGAGCATGTTCTCGATGACCTTGATCCTGAGGTTAGTGATGGTGATGCCAGTGCTGCTGTTAGGAATGCCACACTCTGCAGCATTTTACAGCTGGGTGCTGTTAGAGTGGAGGCAGAGTTCCCGACAGGGTGAGCAGCTCAGCTACAGACATTTTGGTTGTATTCCTGCTGGGATGTGCTGCTTGCTTTTGTACAAGCCACTGTGCTCTTTGTCTATCCATGTCCATTTAGACAGGAGCTTGTCTGCAGTCTAAATCTTTCATCGTGTTGGCACACTGCAACACAACAAGGAGGTTTTTTTGGCTACTGTTTCTGAGCACAGCAATAAACAAACATAACCTATGTTTACAGGGATCAGGTTTTTGAACTTCTAAAATCTGTTGACCATGTGATTCAGCACCTATATTTTTAGCTGAAGAGAACATATTTGGGCATGATTAAGAAAAATAGGATTCAGCTTCACAACTGTTATTTTCTACAGAGTAAGGATAATTTGGATATTTGAAGACATTCCCCCAAAGAATTTAAAGATCTCTGGTCTGAGAACCACTTGGTCCTACAATACCAAGGTTACAGTCACAAGCGTGATGGGGGATCTGATTGTACCTACCCAAAAACATTCAGACTGATGTAGGAGTTTGAAAACTGGCAGGTAGGCTGGCAGATAAAATCTGTTCAGTCTGGAGGCAAAATGAATTTGGAGAAACACAACAGATTTACAGCTTCTAGTTCTGTAGCACCAATTTGCCTGGAAATTAAGGGGGACTTTACTGTTCCCTCCCTCCGTGTTGCCCCTTCCCACACTTCTACCACTTCTGCATTTTCTGGTATGTTCCAGTAGCTGGCATCTCTAATGGAGACAGAGAAAAACATTAAAAAACAACACCAACTAACCAAAGGAATCAGGCCATGGTGCATTTGTAGTCATGTGCAGGGAGTTTGGAGCACTCTGGGCACCTTTGTGCTTGCACAGGTGGAATGCCCAGTGGCTTGAGGTCACTGGATGTGCTCAGAATGCCCTGGGTCAGATTTACTGTGCATGTTCTGGCCAGTGCTGAGGTGTTTCTGAAGTGCTCTGGGGCACCTTCAGCACTGCACTGCAAGGTCCACCTGCCTGTCTGGGATTCCCTGCACTGAAACGTGGGGGCTCACGTGTATTCCAGTGTTACAGGGTGCAGATGGAATCACAGGATCCCCCAGCTACACGTTGAAAGTGGGAATTACCTGCTTGCTTCCTCCTACTCTGAATAGCTGAAGTCTGCCTCATTCACCAGTCTCTTTAGTGCATGCCTTTCATTTCTGAAGTCTGAGAGACATCTGCTTTAGAATGAAAGGGATTTTTTTTAAATGACAGAGGCAAAAATGATGAGGAAAAAGAGTAAAGGAGTAGAAGGAAATGTACAGAAAATGCATCCCGGTCTGTATACCTGGACTGCAGACTGGTTATGATGTGTGTAACAAAGGACTCTGACCGTGTTTAGTCCTTTGCTGCTGTGATTGTAAATATGGTTAATGCAAATATAAATGGGTAGTAAATGAAGAAAACTGAATGGTGCACTGGGTTTGTGGTTACGTTCAGGCAATGTGTGTTACTGCTGTCACCAAAGAGCGTTAGCAAAGAATGATTTCCCTTAAAAACCCACCCCACTGAGGTGAGATTTGGAGCACTGTGTGAAGCTGCCTCCTCTCCTCTCCTCTCCTCTCCTCTCCTCTCCTCTCCTCTCCTCTTCCTCTCCTCTCCTCTCCTCTCTCTCACAGAACGCCCTGCTTCCAGCGGGATTTCGGCAGAAGGACCAGACCACCAAAGCTGCCACGGGCCCCTTCGACAGAGAGCGCCTGCTCTCCTACCTGGAGAAGCAAGCTCTGGAGCACAAGGACAGAGAAGACTTCGTCCCATTCACAGGGGAGAAGAAAGGTACCATCCATCCTCGTGCTGGCACTGGGTGCTGGGCTGCCTGGGCACAGGCACCCGCTGCTGCCCGGCTTTTTGTGGAACGTGCAGGGACAGAGAAGTGGGGGCTGTTACAGTGCAGGGTGAGGCTCAGCACTCAGATACAGAGCTGCTGGAGCAGAAGGTGAAGGCGTGGTGTAACTGCTGCTCTGGAGTCCCCGTGGCAGCTCCGTGGCCTGTCCCAGTGGCAGGTTAGTGGCCTGTCCCAGTGGCAGGTTAGTGGCCTGTCCCAGTGGCAGGTTAGTGGCCTGTTGAGGGCTGCAGGAACACAGGAGCACCAGCCCAGCAAAGGGCTCAGTCAGCAGCTCCCTGGCCAGTGCCCCTGGGTGCACTCAAGCACGGACAGAGGTGCCCTTGCCAACCCCAGGGGACTGTTCCCTGTTCAGCTTTAGGCCCAGGCAGGGGTATTGCAGTGGGGGAAACACTTAAATGCCTTTCTGAGTAAATCTTGCCTACAGCTGCTGTAAGTGACAGCTCAGGGAATACAGTTACAAAAAATAAGTGTTTTTCCACTTGTTTACCAGCACATCTGGCAATGCTATTCATGCAGACAGTTTCCCTGCTACCCTTCCTGCTACAGCTACAGGAAAAAAAGGGGAAAAACAGGAAAACCTAATTCTAATAATTTAAANTGCCTGGGCACAGGCACCCGCTGCTGCCCGGCTTTTTGTGGAACGTGCAGGGACAGAGAAGTGGGGGCTGTTACAGTGCAGGGTGAGGCTCAGCACTCAGATACAGAGCTGCTGGAGCAGAAGGTGAAGGCGTGGTGTAACTGCTGCTCTGGAGTCCCCGTGGCAGCTCCGTGGCCTGTCCCAGTGGCAGGTTAGTGGCCTGTTGAGGGCTGCAGGAACACAGGAGCACCAGCCCAGCAAAGGGCTCAGTCAGCAGCTCCCTGGCCAGTGCCCCTGGGTGCACTCAAGCACGGACAGAGGTGCCCTTGCCAACCCCAGGGGACTGTTCCCTGTTCAGCTTTAGGCCCAGGCAGGGGTATTGCAGTGGGGGAAACACTTAAATGCCTTTCTGAGTAAATCTTGCCTACAGCTGCTGTAAGTGACAGCTCAGGGAATACAGTTACAAAAAATAAGTGTTTTTCCACTTGTTTACCAGCACATCTGGCAATGCTATTCATGCAGACAGTTTCCCTGCTACCCTTCCTGCTACAGCTACAGGAAAAAAAGGGGAAAAACAGGAAAACCTAATTCTAATAATTTAAACACTGGTAGGATAACCTTAGGGCAGGAACGGTCATAATTTAAGCAAACAATGTTCCTTTAGCACCATATCTCCTTTTCCTTGTTTACAAGAAGTGAAGAAATTGCTGGCCTCAGGCAACCCCTTCATTCAAGAAGGAGCTTCCTATGTCTGGGCCCATTTCTGGCCAGGTCATGGGTTTGCCATTATTTCAGTGGGATCTGCTTAAGGGAAAGCAGATACTTCAAGCAAGTCAAGGGCAGCATTTTCTACATTGTGTACCATTACCAAAGATGTAAAATGTTATTTATATAACATTCCACAGGCCAGGAGTTGTTACTGCCATTACACTGTGTTCTCAGCATTTGAAACAATGATTTCAGACAAATGAGCTGTTTGCAGCTGGATCTGATCCATGTGTTATGTTACCATGCACCATGCTCTTTAACCCACTTGTCCCCCACCAAAACATCCACGTGCTGCTCTTCACAGGGCTGATTGTGACCCACTGACACGCAGGGACAGGGCAGAGATCCTCAGAGATGCTCAGGCACACACTGTGCAGGAAGGAAAGCACTTTACTTTGGTGTGGGTTTATTACCAGTTGTTTCCAGTCTCCTACACACTGCTGTGTCAGAGCAGCACAAGTTACCACGTGCAGGTCTCTAGATTTTTATAGCAACAGCTTCAGTGAGATTTTTATAGCAACAGCTTCTCACCTTATTGATATTTACAGACTTGAGACTCAGATTTTGCATTTTTCACTGTAGCTATGTCTGAGATCTCCAAATAAGCCTGAAACACAAATGCAGAAAGCCCAGCAGTGTGTGGAATTGCTTTTACCCACAAGACTGGCCCTTGAGAACTGGCCCTTGAGTCCCTGTGTTGTCCCTGACAGTGGCACTGTAGGGACTGGCCTGTTTATTCCCTTTCAGTTTTCTTTTGATGAAGCTAAAGCAATATTATTCCTACATTTGCTTCCAGATGCCCTCAAAGTGCTTATTAGTGCTGCTTATTAGTTCCTGGTGTCTCTGGTGTGGAAATGCCACTGCTTTGCAAACACAACCAACCACACATTTTGCTCTTCCCTGAGCACAGAGTGAATGCAGCCCTCCTGGCATTTAAAGCTGTTCTTAATTTGGCTTTTGATTCACTGTGTTCATTTACTTCAAAATCAGAGTTTCAAGAATTATTACAATTATGAGGTAATGACAGCATTTTCATAAAGGAATTACTCCCTTAATTTCCTCTGTTCTTTGTACAATACAAATTCATGACAAAATCCTCAGTATCAGCTTTAGCAGATTAAGTCAAATGAAAACAGCCACGTGTTCTGTGATTTCTGCAGTCATTTTGCAATTATAATCTAAACACACAGAATTATGCTACATTTTCTTTGAAGTCAGAGGCCAAACGCTGTGAAAATACCCTTTGTTTCTTTGTTGGTTAGAAATAACTGAATTAATCCGAGATCTGCTGAGGTCCAGTACCTTGGCAATTGAGAGCTGATGGGCTGCACGGGCTCATTTTTGTGCTGCTTTAAGGGAACTGCCTTAGGAGAACAAAGGTGTTTATTTTGAGCTTGGCATATCCTGAGTTGGTACTGGAGTGTCAGTCCTGCTGCAACAGGATGGGTGTATTAAAATATAAATTACTTGATTTATATTTATGAGATGTTTCCCATACAAGAAACTAAGCAATCCTGCAAAGATGTTTTCAAGATCTGATACTACATGCTAGATTTAAAGTTGCTTTAATTAGAGAATAATTAGTATTCTTCCACAGCTCAGTAATTAGTTCAGGATAAATACTTTAAATTTCTAAAATGTGTCCTCAGAAGAATCTAAAGAAGGATATCTCTTAAAGGAAAATCTTATTTCTCACCTTCTGCGTGTTGATGGTCTCTAAGGTGTATTTACAGATTGGTAAATATTTATATGATTATATTTTATAGATTTCTGTTATTTCTTTACACTATGGGAGCACTGTAATGCAGCCATTCTGTAAATAACCCCAAATTAATTCGACACTATTCTTGCTAGTTAAAAATTAAATTCTCAAGCAGCTCTAAAATGCATCCAGTTGTGTATATTTGGGAGGTGTAGATGCTAATGTGCCATTTGGCACTATTTATGCCCTAAGAATATTTGTGTGCAGCAGGATTAGAGTATGTCAAGTGTTGTTTGAACTTTTGTCAGTGTTTTGCACTATGATATTTGCCTGTCACTGGGAAAGCATTCATTTTTTCAAGTTTAGGAAGTGGGATGCTTCCACTAAATGCTAAGTGACCTTTCTACCAGTTCCTACAGTTACCATACAAAGCTAAAACTAACTTGGAAATTCGCTGATGAGCCGAAAATAAGGTGGCATTTAAAACATCCTCCTTCCAGAAGAGTCTGTGACACATCATGATTTTTTATCTGCTGTGACTGCCTCTCTTTTTTTTGGTTGTTAATGTTTTATTAGAGAGTTCTTGACCAGGAAGCAATACCAAGCAGCTGCTGAAGGACAAAACTCAGTTGCCTGTGTTGGTCTCTATCTGCTGGGCAACCATAAGGTTTTGATTGTCCTAGAAAACGAGCCAAAACAAATTCCAGGGCTGACAGGGATATCCAGAATGGTTAAAACACAGGAAGTGTTAAATATGAGCCCAAGACAGGGGGGCTGATTATGCAGGGAATTGCCTTGTTTTTGATTGTAGTTGTGGTTTCGGGAGGTTGGAGATGTTTGGCGAAAACAATCAAACGTATGGAATGCATTAGGGTTTTGGCCCTCTGCCATGTTGCAGCTTGGTAACAATTGCTGCACGAAAAGGAGTTGAGCCTGGATGGGATAGAGCTCAGATTTCAGTGGAGAGCCAGGGTTTGCCTGAAACGGGGCTGAAATGGTCACAGATGCACACCCTAAACTGGAGAAATGTGTTCTGCCTGCTTTACCCACGTCCCCCCTAACACAAGTCAGGGCTGGATGCTTCATTTGAATGCCCCACTGTGTGTTCTGAAATGGTCTGGTGGCTTTCAGGAGCTCTTGTGTCTGTTAGTAATGAGCAGTGGAGGTGAAGAGTCAGGGCTGATAACTGGGGCAATGGAGATGGGCAGTCTGTAAGTGTTTATTTTGTGTATTTTGGATTTGTTCCTGCTTGGGATAGTGTGCTGGTAAAGGACACAATAAGGGAAACTCTCATACCTGCCAGGTTCAGCAGAAAGAGGGAAAAGAGAGACTTTATTTACATTTCTCATACTTTATAGGGTTCTCAATTCCACAAGGGATTGGAGGACATGGCACTTCCTCCTCAATCCCACTGCAGAAAAAGGATGCTCATCAAACTTTCTCTTATCACAAAAGGAATGAAAAACAGAAAATACAGTTAAATAAACAGTGGCCATTATTTACATGAAGGTGTGTGAAAATCTGACTCCAAATATGTAAATTATCAGAAGGCTGAGAAAAACCAGGGCGACAGGATAGATGTTCTAGAAATCCTTACCTAGAGCCTGATGGCCTGTGGAAGTTACTCAGGCTGACCCTCTGCACTTACCACGTACAGCTGGAACAGCTGGCTGGCTGTCAGACTTCATCACTGCCATGTGAAGGATCACTTCCAAGCTCATGAATGATCCAGGAATAAAAAGAAGAGGTGGGGAACATAAGGGGCAGTGCAGGCACATTCCAGAGCACTGCCCGTGCTGAGCTGTCTCTGGACCCCCTCTGCCTGCCCTCGGTTACGAGCTGAGTGAGTCCTGCTGTGACACAGACACGAACTGGTGACAGCAGCTCTGCTTCTGCTCTGCTGCAGGGGCTCTCCGAGCTGTATGGCACTAGTGAAGCATCATTAAAAGAAGTCCTGCTGTTGTGAAATGTCATTAGCTATGAAAGGTTGCTTTAAGGATTGCTGTTTCAACCCTGCACCACTCTCCCTGTTTTCTACAAGCTCTGCTCCTTGCCAAGGCATTTCATTCTGGAGCCGATCCAGTTCTCATCCAAGTCATGGAAAAACTCCAGTGGATTGGGTTGTTATTATTTGTGGCTGGAAAGGGAAGGGGAACATGTTTGTATGTGATTAAATACTAACATTTTCAGTTGACTGATAAAAGGGAAAGGGAAGAAAGTAGCAGAGAACTCTTGGCCAAAGCCATGTTTTCAGTTGCTCTGGCAGGGACCATCCAAGCTGCATGTGGTGCTGTGCCAAGCACAGTATCAATACCCAGCACCAGTAACCAGGACAGGCGTTTTCAGAAGGTCAGAGTGTTAGAGGAGATGCTAATGAGTTCCAATTCCACTGCACTGCTTTCAAAAGTTAGGGTTTAATACAGAGACACGGTGTCTTTCTTGGACTGACGTGGCAGTTGTTCCACCCCAAATGCTTAAATGGTTTGTTTAAGTTTTTGCCACCTTTTTCCTATTCTTTAGGGCTAAAATTTAGAACTGATGTTTGTCTCTTAAGGCACTGAAAGCATTGCAGTTGCTGACAGTAATGCCTCTAGCCAGTGCCTTTCCCTGCTTGCTTTTCTAAGACTCTCTTCTAGTTCTTCATGACTTTGCCAAACTTGCAGAGTTCACAGTGAAATTTCCCATGCTGAGAGGCTGCCTCGAGTTGAATTTTTGGAAAGTGTCAGCAAAAAGGACTTAGCTGCTTCCAAGAACAAGATTAGGAGAAAACACATTGTTTTATCCATCTAGAGTAAATTTTTCCAGCTGTTTTTTTTTATGACCTGCAGTGCCTCCGTGCTTTGAAGAGAGGACTCGAAATGTATGCCTTTTGGAATCCCCAGGGAAATACACTCAAGTCTGGCATCTTCAAAATATTGTGCTTTCTTGTACATCCCGTTGGCTACGGCGCTCTCCAAATATTCCCCTGCAGTGAGTGTCCCTCGGAGCTCCTGTGGCAGCACATGGGACAGCACAGCAGTGCCCACAGGGACCTGGCCTGGCTGGGCTCTCGGGGTGTTCTTGGAATTCCTCATCTGAGAGGTCACTGTCCCACCAGGAGCAAGGGCAGGGAGAGTGAGAGCAGCTCTGACAGAGCTCCCCTCCCTTTGCAAGGGCACTGTAAAGGAGAAAGGAACAGTAAAGGGGCAGCAGAGAGGCTGGGGCAGAGGGGTGGAGAGGGGTGTGAGGACTTGGCTGAGTATTTCAGGAGGACAAGATGTAGCAGCTCTGGGGAAAGGAGCTGTAGAGGAAAGCAGGGGTGAGGAAGGGAGGGCAGAAGGAAAGGAGGTGGTGGGAAGGGTCAGGATTCAAAGATTTTGTAAAACCAGGAGACACAGGCCCCCTGTGCCTTCCTGAGGAAAGGAAAAGAGGAGAAGAATGTGCTGGATGGGAGAAAAGAGGCCAGAAAGGAGCATAACTAGTGTGGCATCCAGCTCTGCCCGTGTTTCAAGGAGATGTCCAGGAGGACCTGAAGTGCAGTGGCACAGTTTGAGTTTCTTCCTCCTCTGCCACCATTCCACACCAGCCATAAGAGCCTTCTGCTCTCTTGGCGATCCAGGAGGTGATCCAGGAGGTGATCCAGGAGGTGATCCAGGAGGTGATCCAGGAGGTGATCCAAAGGACTGCCCTGCGTCCTAACTTGTGATAATCCATGTGAGGGTCTGAAGAAATTCTGGGCTTCCTTCTGTTTTAAAAAATACAGGTTGGCTTTAGTTTATTTTTGTTGGAGCAAGCATACTTTCCAGGAGAGTTCTTTGAAGGTGTTGCTGCAGAATCACAGCTCGCTGATCAAAGTCAGGGATACTGGAGCACCTGAAGTTCAGGTTTTGTGTTTGTGCACAATAGATTTAATAACTTTGGAATGCTTATCTTTGCAACCTTCCTATTCCATTGTCATAATTTTTAAGACATGGAATATGCTGACACCAATCCAAGAGCAACAGAGCAGCAACAATTATGATACTGCATTTTTATTACTACTGGTGTTGAGCTTCATGCTGACTTGAACTTGGCCTGTTTTCTTCCTCATAATACAAATTTATTCTTGGTAAGAACTAATTTAGCTCCATTTTTATGGAATATTTTTAGGGAGGGGTTTCAGAAAACCTCAACAGAAAAGAATAGTGTAAAATGGAAAAAGTGAATCAGGTGCCTGTGATTTATGCAAGGCAGATTTCCAGGATTATTGAATTTCACTGCCCAGGTCAGTGTAGCATTCTGAAATTGAGAACAAACAGGCACTCATTGTAGTCAGTGATTCACTGAGAAGTCAGAAGTAGTAAGTAAGAAGTAAGTAGAAGTAGTAAGTGTAACCAGGTATTTTCTTGAAAGTAAATAATCTGAGCTACAGTTTATGGGAAGAGAAAGTACATTATTGTTTTACAATTATGGCAGAAAATGCATTTGTATTATAAAATTAAGTAAATATCCTTTAAAATTTTGATGTTAAATAAAAGGAAATTTTTTACAGCAAATATAAATGGGCTTATTTCCCATTGCTCTGTGTTTATTGAGTTTTGGCTTGTACAGTTTTGACTTGTACAAGATGGGAATAAATACCAAGCATATACTAAATATAAATAAACACTAAAATAAAAATGGTGGCAATTTATATTTAGTCATAAAAGTCTAATGACAGAAGGAAGGAATAGAAGAGACATACCAGAAACGATGCTCCAAATGCTGCAAACTATAAACAAAGGTGAAATCCTCAAAATGCTTTTAGATTGGACTTGCTACCAAAATCCTACCAAATGCAGTATCCAAATTCCTTTTTCTCCCTCTCCTTGTATAACAATAAACAAAAAAACTCACTTCAGGAAAATTCAAGAAAAAAAGTTCCCTGCTCAGTTAATAACTCTTCCTATGGATGTGCATATGGTAGTTAATTGCTGCTCTATAAGAAGGTAGGGATCTCATTTTCTTGCTTTACTCTGACATTGCTTTAATGGGGGCATTTGCACAATGCAGGAAAAGAGACCTGGCTGAACCAAGTGGCAAAATTACATCTGTGGTTTCATGACTGTTCCCAGTGAATTCTTTTTTTTTAATGGAGAATTTGCTTTCCTTTTACCTTGATCCTCAATTCTGTGTCTCTCTGTAGTGCTTTTCTCTGAATCCTTCTTCCCTCTGGTTGTCAGTGCATTTTGTTTCCACAAGCCTCTTTTGAGGAAAACACGAGCCATATTTTATTTCAGTTTCAAGAGCTGTTTTGTTTTTGCAGTGGGTGTGCAGTTAAACTGAGCCAGGACAAACTCTGCTCACTGCACTCCCAAAGCCCCTGGTTTGTAATGAGCTGCCTCAGCCATCACCCAGGTCACCCCAGACACTTACCCAGTTTGGCCAAAAGAAGGGGAGAATTGCAGTGATGCACACTAAAATTTCACATTGAAGGAAAGCACCTGGGATCCCACAACCTTTGGGTTTCTATGCTTGTCTAAAAGTAAAATTTTATTTTACTGGAATTGAATTTTGGTTTGCAGTTAAACAAAGAATATATTATTTTTGTACAGAAGTGTGGTTATTTTTGTCTTGTTAGCACCAAAGTAGCTCAAGTTATGTATAAACAGAGCTTTTGTCACCGTGTTTTTCATTGGTAGAAAGTTAAGCTATAACTATTAAGAGTTAGCACAGAACTTTAGCATGTTCTGGAGGCAAAAGATGACACAGCCAACATTAATTATACCACACAGAATAAAGTAATAATAAAGTACCTTCTAAAACACAGTGTGAATATAAAGAACACCAAGAGCAGCAGCCTTTCTTCATAAATCTCACTTTAAAATAATACAATGTCACTATTCCTCCAAGGCTTCTTCCAAATAATAAATTTTAGGTTGGACCATGGAATCGAGGAAGCCACAATCCATATTTTATTTTGTCAGTGAATTCCATGATGCACTGGATAATGAATTTACAACGTACAGATGTGGGACTAGGAGAGACCTCCTGAATCTTTAAACTCTGGCCTTGAATAATGAAGGGAAACTGGTTGATGGCTGTCTATAAACAGACACACGGTTTTGCAGTTGGTGGACAGGTAATAAATTCCTAATAACATGCTAAATAGGCTTTTCTACCCTCCATCTGCTGGGCTACAGAATCTCTTCACAGTGGAATGTTCTTGTCTAGATAGCAGTAAAAAGAATATTTTTAAAACATCACTGGATGCCAGCAAGGCCCACATACATTAAAGATATATATTACTGTCCTTGACATGACCTTGCCCCTTTAAATATTTCATATAACCAATAATAGAATTTCTTTCTAAAGCATTTGCCAAGAATGCTTTAAATGAGACTATCACTGGGAATCATGTACACATTTAACGAGGTTCAGGCTGTCATCCAACTATTACGTGTGCCTGAAAGAAATGTTTAAAATTGTGTTCCTCTATATGTGAACTGCACACAAAAGGTATGAGCCTGTACTGGTTTCCACTGCCCCTGAACTTCTTGCTGTGCAAGGTACTTGGCCTACACACATCCAAAGTCCCCAGAGAAAGACCAACTACACCACATACTGTGTCCAGTTTAGTCCAAGCTCAAGTGTGCTGGGAAAGGCACAATAAAGGACACTCTCACACCTGCTAGGTTCATCAGAAAGAGAGAAAAGAGAGACTTTATTTACATTTCTCATACTTTATAGGGTTCTCAATTCCACAAGGGATTGGAGGACATGTCACTTCCTCCTCAATCCCACTGCCTCATTTAAATATAAGGATGAAATTTCTGCAAGCTTTTTGTGTAGACCTGAGTCTGCCTATTTAAGGACACAGGACCTTCAGAAAAACCCCAGCTGGGACTGCTCCTGAGAGCACATTCCCTAAAATGACAATCACCAACACAGAGCAGAAATCTGCACCTTTTATTTTTAGACTTATTAAGATCTTGGTGTGGAGGATAACATCAAATAAGAAAGAGCAAAACATGCACGAGATAATGTTTCCAAGCAGTTCCACTGTCACAGACCTATTCCCCTGCTGCCAGGAGGCAAAGGAGTTGTTCCAATCATCCATTACTCACTCTGTATTTTTTTCTTCTCTTAGGAAAAATATTTATCCCTAAAGAAAAGCCCGTAGAAACCCGCACAGAAGAGAAAGTGACCCTGGATCCAGAACTAGAAGAGGCCCTGGCCAGTGCTTCAGATACGGAGCTCTATGACCTTGCAGGTGAGATTAAACATAGATATGATCCTCCTGCATGTCCAGCTCTTCTCTGCCCAGAGCTGCCCCCAGGAGTGTCTCCTGATGACCCCTGAGGCCCCTGGTGCCTGTCTGACAGGTGGCCAAGCTGTGGGCACACGTTGCCCAGCATGACTGAAGGGTGACTCGACTGTTGCTGCATTTCAGACTCCTCTGCCTGCAGTTGGTGTGTCAGGCCAGGGGGGAGGATGATTTGGGGGATTTGGGGAAGGGAAGGGTGCACAGTGCTGTCATGGAGTGACTGATCTTACTGTATCCACATTGCAGTGTGCTGCTGCTGCCTCCTCTCACCTCTGACATCCCAAACAGCACAATAAACTCATCTGAGAATGCAGTGGATAAAGATCCTGAATCCATGAGGAAATTTGGGATCTAACCCATTCAATGAGAAAATTGGTTGCCAGGTGATTTAGCCTGGGTATCTTCACCACTTCTTACTGTTTTCCAAGCATGTTAATATTGATGTGCTTCCAGAAGAAGCCCTGGTGGGAATGCCAGTGCATTAAGCTCATCACATGTACAGTGATATTTTCAAACACACCAAACAATAGAACATAAAAGTAATAAGAAGTTCAGGTTGTATATTAGGGAGGAAAAGAGATGAGGAGTGTAGCACTGCAGCAAGTTACCCAAAGGGACTGTGGGATTTCCACCCCTGGGTGTTTTCAGAGCCCAGCTGCACAAAGCCATGGCTGACCTCATTAATGCTGGCAGCACTCCTGCCTGCGGGAGAGGCTGGACAAGATGACCCACTGAGGTTCCTTCCAGCTGGCACTTCTGTGACACGTGTTCTACATTGACTCAATTGTTCAAAAATCTATACTGAAAGTGTCTGCATCTCCAGAGTTTGGAGCCCAAAAGACTCTCCCTACGAGCAGGCATGATGTGGACAGTTAACATTTTATAAAGGGGGTTTTGTCTGGGGAACTAAACTACAATTTGTAGCAGATACTTTCCTGCAGTCTCCATTCCTGCCATTAACACTGTATCCTCTTGGTATTTACACGTTTCAGCTGTTCTTGGAGTGCACAACATGGTCAACAACCCAAAATTTGATGAAGCAGGAGCCCGCGGTAAAGATGGAAAAGGAATCGTGAGAAGTAAGCAAGCAGATTTCTCTTGTGGGCTGCATGTCATCTTTAGGGACTTCTACACCTATAGGTGGGGTCTGTTGGTCTCATTTAGTGTCATGTAATTGGGCCTAACTTTCATTGATCTAGTTAATAATGTGAGGTGACTTTTAAAACGTAAATACAGTCTTAAAATCCACTATAATGACAACAGTAGTGTACAAACAGATCATTCCTAAGGAAATCTGGTTCCCTAGAAAGCAGTATCTGGCTCTGCAGAGGTGCTTGAAAGAGCAGGAGTATTCAAAAGGCCAAGACAGTTAGAATTCCATCCTGCTTCAGCTTAGGCAGCAGGCACAAACCAGAGTGAGCTGTAGCTAAGAGCTGGCCACAGGTCAGGCCAGGCCATCTTGCCCCAAGCACCTACATTTACACAACCAAAAAATGGCCTGTGAGCACTGGGCTCAAAGGTGGCAGAATCCCTGTCGTGCTCACGTCTGTGACCTCAAGCTGCACTCACAGGGAGGCAAAGGCTGCATGGACAGGCTCCTGCCCCAGCCTCTCCCTCTGATCCTCCACCTGCACCTGGCTCCTGGGGCTGTGTGTGCAAACAGGGCCTGCTCTGGGTTCCCTGGGGACACGGGAGCAGAATTGTGCCAGGAATCCCCCCGGAGAAACAGCTGTAGTTATTAAAAACAAATCCAGAAATGTTTGTGCTACATGAACAGGCTTTTGGTGAATCAGATCTTAGCTCAGCAACCCGCAGGAGGCTGGATGGAGGGAGAAGTGGGTGCATCTGAATTCCAAGCTTTTCTTGAGAGCTGGCAAGCCTTGATCCAGAGCTTGTCACCTTCAGGCCCTGGGGTATCAAGTGGGCTAAACTTTGCTTTTTAAGACAAAACTGTGGAATGCCCTTTCCTAGGGAAACAGTACTAAAAAATGTTGTCTTCTTCTAAGGCCATGAGAACAGCAGCTGTCTTTACCAAGGGCTTTCCTTTCCATCTGCCATTACTAAAGGGGAGGTGGGAAAGTAGACAGGAGACCGTGTCACTTCATTTTTCTCAGGATTAAGCTGCTCTGCAAGCCTCCCCAGTGAGGGGCCCTGTGTGAGCTGCCATCTATCTCATAACAGGCAACTGCATGCATTACTAATCCTCATAGATTTCAGAATATTTTTGTTGTACTGAGTCAAAAAGTCAGCTATGTGAGTCAGCTAAACTATGCTCCAACCATGGACCTACGAACCAGAAAATCACCCTCACATCACTGTGTTCTCTGGCCCAAAAGCAATACCTTCCCTTAGCCAAGTGAAATGCTTCAGCAAAAATTTGCTCATCGATGTGGCAGAACAGCACCATGATTAAAGAAACAAGAAGAGCTCACGGGAAGCAACAAGAAGTAGAAAATGAAAGTTCCTCCTAACTCTAGACTGAGTACACTGTGATGACCCTGAGGGCAGGGTGCTTGTCTGGCAGGGTGTTGCCACAAGTGCAAAAAATGCTTTGCTTTTTTTGTTTACTTTCTGTCCTTGCATTCAAGGTGAATTCTCTAAACGTAGTTTTCAATTCCCAGCTCCCTAGGAAGCCTGAAATGTTATTCAGGTATGTGTGAGGTCTCTCAGGGAATTAGTAAAAAATAAAGTTTGGCATCAAAGGGAGCAGAGTGAAAGCCAGCTCAAGGTTTGTGTATGACCATCTCTACTATGAGTTCTAAAAAAAGATGGGGTTTTCTTTTGGCCCATGATATGGCATGAACTTTTACCCTTTGCAATGAGCAGCAGTGGGTAGTACACTGAGAACTGAGCACAAGGCTTCAAAATCTCTCCCTGTCCACAGCATAAAATAAAAGGATTTAAATATAATTGTGGTCAGCAACATATTCCTTTCTTGCTTCTAGTGGCTTGGGTGGTCAGGGTTAATAAATTAATCTCCACAACTGTATGCATGGGAATTAGGAGTACTAATTGTGTTCTAAGCTATGATTTTTATGTGTCTCTGAGAATATTTATAGCTCATGGCTTCCAGCACTAAATACCATAGTTCTTTGGAACATGGCTACTCAAAGATTTCATAAATCTTGGTGCTGGCAGACAGCCTCACTTTTCATGCTTTGATGGTTTTATTATTTAGAAAGTGCAGATGTTGCAATTTTACAAGAGCTAATTGAATTTCTAGTAAGGCTGATAGTATCAGCCGAGAGGAGGAAACTGAGGGGCCTCCTGCTCGTGTTGCTTTCATGGAGCACAGTCTGTTCAGAGGTGCAGGGACATTTTCTTACTAATATAACAGGCAAGTTCTCAGCACACCTTTCTTTACAGATTTTACACAAAGTACAAAGCAGCCCTTGCAGTGTATCACATCCCAAACAAAGTCTTTGAAGCTGCTTTGGCTCAAATTAATGGCACTGGGATTTTGTACATAAAGGAGGGGTTTGCTTGTGATGATTCTGCCCAGCCTCTGTGACCACAGCCTCCAGTGACAGCTCTGGGTGCACAGGAGGTGCAAAGGGCATGGCAAAGGGCATGTACATTCTAAATGTAATGCTTAACAGGGATAATACTCCTGCTTGCAGGTTTGGTGGTTCCCATAAACCCTTCCTGGGCTGCTGCAGGACAAACCTAAATGGGAGTTGAACAGCCACAGTGGTGATGCCTGTTCCTCTGTTGACATTTCATGAGCTCTTGTGTTGCAGATGTGGTGAAAGGTGAAAAGGTCAAGCCCATCTTTGAGGAGCCACCTAACCCGACCAACGTGGAAGCAAGTTTACAAAGGATAAAAGCAAATGATCCTAGTCTCACAGAAATTAATCTCAACAACATAAAGGTAGATGCTGTGGTTTCGTTTATGTCATTGGAGGATTTATTCAAATATTTCCAAAACCTGTGCCTTTTATCTTCAAATTTTGTCCCTCTTTACTGCTCAGAAAAAGCAGGACACTCAGGGAAGGGATGGGGAAAGGACTGTTGTAGAGGCTCCAAGGTCATCAATTCCTGATACTCAATTAAATGCCAATTAACAGCCCAAGGGGTGACTCCCTTTGGCTGCCTTTCCTCGGCAGATTGTGAAGGGAGATATCTCGTGGGTAATATGTGATCATCACTGGCCAGATTCAATCAGCCCACGTGGAGACTGAGCAGCCAGCAGCAGCACGGGAGAGCAGCTCAGGGATGGTCACGTGCTGGCTGTGGCCTGACCCAGTTCCAGCAGTGCTGACATCCCAGCCTGGTGCAGGCACCTCCAGCCTCTGGGGCCACTGCGCCCACAGGATGCTCTGCCCATTCTGACCTACTCTTCAAAGCATCAGGGATGTTTAACTTGCATAGATGTTGTCCTGTTTTTTGCTAAGCCTTCTGTTTTACCCTTGGAGTCAGAAATTGTCACACACTTTCATGTAAATAATGGCCAATGTTTATTTAACTGTCCTTTCTGGTTTTCATCCCTTTTGTGATAAGAGAAAGTTTGATGAACATCCTTTTTCTCCAGTGGGATTGAGAAAGAAGTGACATGTCCTCCAATCCCTTGTGGAGTTGAGAACCCTATAAAGTATGAGAAATGTAAATAAAGTCTCTCTTTTCCCTCTTTCTGCTGAACCTAGCAGGTGTGAGAGTGTCCTTTATTGTGCCTTTACCAGCACACATAGACTGTGGTTGCTTCTCACTCAGTTTGATAAAAATAAAAATCAGCAGTGTGACTGGCTTTCCTAATTGCTGGATTTGTCTTCTCACTGTAGAACATTCCTATTCCGACACTGAAAGAATTTGCAAAAGCTCTGGAAACCAACACACATGTGAAGACATTCAGCCTTGCAGCTACTCGAAGCAATGACCCCGTAGCTATTGTAAGTTTTAACATTACTGGGGAAAAAAAAACCCACAACAAATTTTAAGTAGGTCCATATTTGCTTTAGGATACATTTTTTTATTTTCCCTTGCAGGAATTCCCTATGGCTATGCAAAGCAGAAATATAATCTCTTCTGATCTACCTCTATATTTTCTTTTAAGCATATTTATGTTTTATTTCTTGTTGGTACTAAGCTATGTTTTGCAGATTTCCTGTTATTCCCTGAAACTTCCACGATGTTATCTCATGTTCCCTCTTTTTGACCTTTCAGGCATTTGCAGATATGTTGAAAGTGAACAAAACACTGAAGAGTCTGAATGTAGAATCCAACTTCATCACTGGGACAGGGATTTTGGCACTGATTGATGCACTGAAAAAGAATGAATCCTTAACAGAGATCAAAATTGACAACCAGGTAAAGAGAGACCACTGGGGAGTCCCCTTCTGTTTCCCTTCCATTTGGATTCCCAGAGGGTTCTCCTAGAGGACTCTGGCAGAGTCAAGGCAGCCTCTGTGGCTCAATCGTTCTGTAGCTCATGTCCCAAGTTCGTGGAACCAAAGAGTGGAAAACGTCTCAATAAAACTCCTCAAAGCCAAATCCAAAACCCAGGGACAAAATCCCCGGGGATTCTCGTAGTTTGCAGACCAGTACTTAAATACAACCACTTCTCTCTCATATGAAAACAAATGTTTCCTTTTCTTTTGGGGACACTTCACTATGTCGCCAACAGAGGCAGCAGCTTGGGACAGCTGTGGAGATGGAGATTGCCAAGATGCTGGAGGAGAACTCCAGGATTCTCAAGTTTGGATACCAGTTCACAAAACAAGGGCCAAGAACCAGGGTAGCAGCAGCTATCACTAAAAACAACGATCTGGGTAAGATGCCACTACATTTACTCATCATTTATTTGGGTGAGCCAAGCCCTGGCCTTCCCAGGCAGCTCCTCCTGTCTGTACATTCAGATGGAATCCTGACCACAACATTCAAGCTGCTCTATAGCAGGTGTAATGTATCTTAAGTGCTGTAAAAATTCACATGGGACTGCTTGTCAAAATAATCCTGCCCATACTAAATGGCAACTCCAATATAGGTGCTTTCCAGTGAAAAACCAGAGTTAATTAACTTACTGTCAGATGGTTGGTGCAGTCAGAACATGTGAAGTTTAAACAGGCAACTGAAGGTCTAATATGACATTTTGTTGCAAATATTCACTGATATCAGTACTTAAGAGTACTTCAAATTATTTTCAAAAAAATGTGATTATTGCTTACCCATAGTATACACTGTGCAATTACAGAAGTTATTAATTTTTGATGCCTAAAGCTTAAATAATCCAGAGCACTGCCATGCAGACTAGAGCAGACCAGTATCAATTTAGCCAGAACACAGTGGCTTCTAAAAGAACAATAAAACTGTAATAAAAATCTAAATGGAATCACTGGAAGGAAGTGCAGGAAAGGGTGATTTCTTTATCATCTAAAACCTTTAGCTCAGAATCTGATTTTTGTGGAAAATGTATTGATAAGAACACTTGGTGAAATTCTACAGTCTGTGATAGAGAAAAATGCAGTTTAGGTACATTTGTTGGGCATTATGATCTATTAATTATGGTGTTGTGGGCATAATTCTTCTGAGTATTTCTCAGAAGCTCCTTCCTTCTGTGCTGGTTTCACGTTGCTGGGGAGGGGGAGTGCCTGTGAGGAGAGTCCTGGTGCTCTCAGTGATGCCTTCTCCCAGCCACCCAGAAACAGAGACCAGACAGGAGTCAGGGAATAAAGGCAGGGATTTCTTTGAAGGCCTTCAAGGCACACCCTGGGGAGCCAGAGGCTGCTTCCATAAAATGGACCCCAGGATGGACGACAGGTCACGAGTTCTTGACACTGATACAGGTTTGGTCCATTTGCAGATCAGCATAAATTCACCAATTAAAACTTCAGCTCTCTTCAATTTCTCCACCTCTCTCATGGTCCCAGTTTACACCTTTGGGCCTAGGCCAGCCCGAGTGTCCTTGAACAGCAAGCTCAGAGAGGCTTTGTTGTGTCTGTCTGGCCTAAGAGAGCAGCTCATGAGCTACAAGGAACTTCAGAGTTACACACTGGGCAGTACAGGATTTGAACAATACAGAAATTAAAACCTAGGGCATCAGCAGGAGGGCAGGACTGACTCTGTTCCCTTGTTGTGCAGTTCGCAGGAAGCGCGTGGAAGGGGAGCGGCAGTAGCCTCAGCAGCCAGGACACATGGCAGGACTGGGGCACCACCAGCTGCAGCCTCGGAGTGCTCGGTGCTCAGAAGGGAAGGCACTGGAAAACGATTACACTGGGAGTTGCTGATTTCTGTTCATGTCTCCTTTTAACCTTGGAAACAGAGCCTGTTCGTTTTCGATTTTCACGGTTCGTTTAATTCTTGTGAGACAGGTTCGTAGTTGGTTTGATTTTAATGAGGAAAATGGTTTGCAATATCTGAAGCCAATATGCAGCATCTTAACTGTGTTACTGAGCATAACATATAGTGACTCTGACCCTTATTTTAGACACTTTTTGATATGTTAAAATATGACCTTGTGTATGGATAAGGGATTCTCTGCTGAAAATAGAAACTTTAGGGCCAAGTTCTGCAATGCCTTATGTTTGTGAATAATCTTGACTTCTGTGTATAGTCCTGCTGAACTGAATCCTGCAACGGGCTGCTCCCAGGAGTAGAACTAGTGATGCCAGTACAGGTTTGCAGGTTCACACCCCTGAGCCTCTCTCCTGCAGTGGGATCTGGGCAGCTGGAACCGCCCTGGAACAGCACCCGTCACCCTTGTTGGGCCTCCACCCGTCCAGCTCCCAGTGCAGGATCACGCCTAGACGTATGAACATTGTCAAAGCGTACTTGTTTACATAAGCTTAGCTTAGGTGGATCATTTTGCAATGTTACACTGATGTTTTTTATCCTTACTCCACATTGTAAAGTAATATTAGTGCTGCCAATCCTATAGACGTTGAATGTTTTGGGTTTTTTTCTAGGCCAACAAGTTCTTGTTTGCTACTAGAATGCACAGTTTACAGCTATTAATCTTAACCTAAACAAGTATTCTGAGCAATATTTGTTTTGCTTTGAGCCATGAGTTTGACCTTTTTTTTAGTTCTGGTATTTATGTACATTTGTTAGCATTATAGGACTGTTCTCAGGACCTTTTAGATGAAGATTAATTAAATACTTAATCCAGGAGAGCCACTGTGCTACCAGGAAAAGACATTAAAGGGGTAGTTTTGACAGCTACATAACTGACATTTACATGCTGCAGTTGAGGTTTGTCCCTATATCACACGGCACGTGGGTATTCGTGCCAGTGTTTATCTGAATAAGGGCAGATTTAAGCACATGCACAAATGCTCTGCTAAATCATGGCCTTGACTTAGATGCTGGACATAATCTTAACCCAGTGGAAAACACTCATGAAGCAGCAGCTAACCCCAGTGCTCAACAGCATTGAAATTTTAGAAAGAATTCAGTCTGATGTTCCATTTGGTGTATTTTCCAGTCTAAAACTACTCTGCCACAGGTGTATCACTGCCAACAGCTGACTAACAGGTTCATTTCACTTCCATGTGCACATGCTGGAGGAGCCAGGGGATGCTCAGGGCAGCTGTGTCACCACCCCAAGCTTTCAGAAAGCTGCAGAGATGCTCCTGGGGCACACCGGCCTCTCCTCTGAGAGCAGGGATGCAGCACTGCGTCCCTGGGGTGGTGCTGGGCACGGTGGTCACTGCAGGGTCCCCTGAGCCAGCAGGGACTGTGGGGGTCACTGTGCAGCTGGGCACCCGGGCAGCAGGGACCTGAGGAGCCCCAGAGCAGGTGGTGGGTGCTGGGCACACTTCCCTGAGCCACCTCTGCATCTTGCTGACAGGATGAACCCTCCCTCTGTGCCTTTTATCATGGAAATGAGTAAGTCCAAGGCAATGCTCTTCCTGTTGGATACTGGTCTTTGTAGTGGGGTCCAAGGTGAATAACACTCACTGAAATCCCACTTAGAACGCTTGGCTAAAGTGGTCTGCTGAGCTGGGATATAAAGTGCAGTAGCCACAGTTTCCTTCCCTGAGAGCTCCCAGTCTCTACAATTTCCACTTCTTCCGTTCCTCAGAATAAACTGAAACCTTTGCTTTCTAAGTAAACAACCTAACAGGCAGGGGAGTCTTGCTAAGGTTTTTCCTGGATCCATGCAGGATTTGCTGTGAAAAACTTTGATATCCCATTAAAAAAAATTACAAGTTCTGTAATACAGTCGTAACTCTGCTTAAGTAGAATCCTTAAAAAACATTTGGATTACCAGGGGAATACTGGGCTTTGCACCATGAAGTTTCACGAGTGGGAAGAATCCTCATCCACAAAGCCTAAAGATTATGTTACTGATAACCTTCAGTGATAGGAATCACACTGCCCCTAATTTCTTGTTCTTTTCCTTCGATCCAACCAAGGGAATCCCAATTATCAATCAATTCTTTGAAGATTTTTTTTTATAATGGTTATTTTTTTTTAAAGAGCGGTACGTATCTGTGTTTAAACGAAACAAGTGCAATCCATTTCTAGTCTTAATTGCCATTGGCAGTGTTGGTGTTTGCATGCAGCAGTTTCCCAAGGCCGGGTTGGTCTGACTGCAGCGTGTCCTGTAAAGCTTTGCTGAGAGCATGTGGTCACACAGTCAGGTGGCTCCATGTGTGTTCTGCAGCCCCAGTTTGCACCATGGACTGAGGTGCCCAGCTGGATAAAGCCCTGTGGGCTCTCCATCCCTCCATCACACAGCCACGGTTCCTCTGGAGGGATTGTCTCAAACCCCAGCCCCGTGTGTGAGCAGACAGGGCTGGAGCTCAGCACCCGTGGCCAGGACCTGGGAGTGCAGCTCCTTCCAGCCTGTGAGAGGAGAGCTCCCAGTCCCCCACTGCTTTCTCCAGCCAGCCCCTCAGGGGGACCACAGACCAGGGATGTCTTTNAGCTGCTTTCTCCAGGCAGCTGCTGCCAGCCCCTCAAGGGCACCACAGACCAGGGATGTCTTTGTCCTCCCTCTTCTGCGTGCTCCTTGGTTGTCACCGGCCTTGAGTGTCACAGGTCAGACATTGCAACGACATAAAGATCTGCTGGATGCAGCAACAGCACACAATGGTGATGCTTGAAGGCAGATTTTCATACTAATACAGGGTTATTTAGCTGGTTAAAAATCTCTGCAACTAACATGAAGGGGGGCAGGATGGGACCAGCTTTCATATCCTACTTTCAGACAACATCTGCCACTGTCAGTGCCGAATGGGGAACAGGGACAGCAGAGTCCTTTTATCTTAAGCAAACATTCAGGAGTAACTTTGTCTATTTTTGCACATTGCTTCTCGTGTTGACTGCTTCGGTTTGGTTTGTATTTTTTACACAGTTTTTTCATGGAAAAGCTCGACTTTGTGCGTGTCCTAAGCTCCATGTGAAGTGTAGCACTGAGGGCTGTGTGTGTACCTGTATAAATGATGATGTTATCTCTGGAACAAAGTAATTGCATGCGCACAGTGTGGTGCATATTACTCGAGAGGAAGAGAATTACCGCGCTATGTAACAGTGACTCCCCAGCATTGTGGTTTTTCTAAATAAACCTTCACAAAGGACTTGGCTTTGCCAGTTTCTCAAGGGTTTGTGCTTTGAATCAAGCTCCCCTTGGTGCTCTGACATCAGATTAAACGGCTTTCTCCACTGCGGCTCTTGCAGCTTTCACTCTCCTGGATTTCACCTTCTCTTCTCAGGTGGAGAGACGTGTATTTCCTGCTCTCTGTTCTCCACACAGTGTCTCAGCAATTTCCATATGGCTCCTCATTAGAATTTGACACCAAGACACACCAGTTTCTTCCACACTACACACAGCCCTAAGGTTCAAGGGGCTCAAGTTCGTGGTAGAGTGCCTAAAGGCATGCACTGAGTTAATGACATGGTTAACGTGGCCCTTAGAACCTGTGCTGCATGATCAAAGAACTGCCAAATACACAGAACTGCACAGTTCATAAGGACAGCTGAAAAGGAAATGTCAGAACATCTCCCCACAGACAATTTGCTCTCCACAATCCCAGAGAAGTTCACAGTTAACTCACAAAGAAACAAAACATCTTCTCTACCTGTTTTAGGACTGCCTTTACTTATGTCAGTACTTTAACTGTGACAATTTCACAGTATCTTTCTTCTTTTCCTCTCCTCAATGTGAATAAGTGGATAAGACTCTTCAAGAAAATGAGGAAATCTCATATTGAAAGAAGAGGAGGTGTCCCACATCTGTGTCCCAGGATGTGAATCTGCTGGGATTTGTAGAGCCTAAATCGGAGGAGTGCTCATGGGAACTATGCAGCACAATTCCCAGAACCTCACTCAGAAAGGAATCAGAGAATGCAGCTGCAGAGAAGCTCATGAGGTCATGCACTCCATTTCCTATCTCCAAGATAGGGTTTTATTTCTATATAATTCATAGCTTTTACAAAAAGACCAGTTTTGGTTCCGCATCCCTTTCATTACAGGGGTTGTGCTCACCTCCCTTGGGATTTTGAATATAAATGCAGTATATGCCAAAGAACACAGATACTGTATCCCACCTTATGACTCTGCACCTTTATTTTAGCAATCAGCTTCTTCCCTTGCACTCATTTTTTTTCAGAATGGAAGTTTCATATATAGTTGAAAAATAATGACTTTACAAAGAGAGGATTGATACCGTTCTTAATCTCTCATGCATCTTTATATCTTTCTTATTCCAATCAGTTCAATACTCTCCCAAGCCTGAGCAACAACACTGCAAACCCTAGTGCTTCATATTTGGCAAGGAATGCCAGCTCATTTTGCCCACGAATAGGATGTGGAATGACAGCCTGAACTGCAGGAAGCTGCATTCCCCCCTGCCCATCCATCCCCCGCTGCTGCCATGCAGAAGGTCCCTTGCTGGTGTTCTTTTGATGCATCTACTCAAAAGTAAAATCTCAATTTTGAACGAAACAGAGACTCTGGGGAGTTTTAATTCAGCATCACAGAATGGGGTGCCAGCTGACTAAATCTTGTGCCCTACTGCAGCAGCTCTGATGTGCTGTGTGTTTCTCTGGCCACAGCCAGGAGCTCTGTGCTCTCTGCCCAGCACAAGCTGCTGCCAAACCTGCAGCAGGCTGGCACCCAAAGGCAGCTCAAGGAGAGCACAGAGAGGAGCCACAGGGCAAGTGCTGGGAATGAGGCTGTTGGACAGGAACCACGCAGTTCTCAAATCAACTTTTTGGATATTTTAATAGAGGACAGCATTTCCACACTAAACCCAACAACCCATTTCAGCCATAGCAAATGTACTTCTGTCTGACTGGAGCAGAGCGGGCAATGGCCTTTGAGGCTTCCTTCTGGAGGAGGTGGCAGAGGGGCAAAACACCAGCAGAACTGTGTTCAGCTGGTTCCCAGCCACAGCAAAGTGCTTTAAATATTCATGCTCTTCTTGTCCATTCCCATGAAGCAGACGAGCACAAACAAAAGCAGCACAAGGGGCCTCCCTTAATGAGAGCCTGTTTTTTTCTTATAGCCAGCTGCCTGACTTTATTGAGTCTGACATTAGGTAGGCTCATTCAGTGAGCAAGGGAGGAGAAAACAAGGCAGTCAGATGAAGCAATTGCGTGTATTGTTTCACACTCAGTCTTTGCTGATAATGACTGCATTGATAATAAATTGAAGAGAATCTAGAAGCAACATTTCCTAGTTGCAGAATTGTTTATTTCACAGCTGTCACCAAAGATGCAGGTCACCTAGAAGCTGCTTAGACCTCAATCTGTGTTGGTGAACACTGAAGAATTCCCCAGGCCTGAGAATCTTGCATTAATTCTGCCACTTGTCCATGAAAAGGTGGTATACTCATCATGCAACTTGTCAGCTCACTTGAAAGTAAGGATAAACCCTCAAAAGAGTCTCCTTAAAATTTTGTTCTGCAGAACCAATTGCTCTGTGGCTGCTGATTAAAGCTCCAGTTCAGCTCTCTCTGCCTGCACACTCCAAATGTGCTGGTTGGTCCAGGTGAACTGCAGGGACATCTTAAATGTACCACAAGGAAGTTTATGGCATCTCTTCTGAGCCTGGAATAAACTCAAGAGCACTTTTACTGCACCTGGACCTGGTTACCTCACGTTTAAGTTGCCCTCCTTCCTGCAGAGTACTGATCTGATAGGCATTTGTGGGAAAAGCTGGAGTGCCTGACAGAAGGGAAATGGAAGTTTGATTGTCACGAGTGGACAGAAGGGCTCAGCAGCTGTGACAAACCCAGCCAGCAGGAACAGAAGTGGTTATGCCACCTGCCAAGAGCTGGGGTCCCTTCCAGCACTAGAGATTCATGGAGTTTGAAAGATCATTTCCATGGTGAAAAAGAATGAAGGTTTAAACAAAGATCTGTGATGACATTTAAATAAAAATGCATTTGCTTTCATTTCATACACATTTTTCATTAAAATGAGACTGCTGTACTTAATATTTTCTAGACATTTCCTATTCTATTTCTGTACCAACGAGGAAATCCAATTAAAACATTATTTCCCTTCAGTCTTTTGAAACTTTCAAGCTGACTCCATAATTAAATGAACAAGTCATAACAAGTTACTTTTAATATTTGCACAATGGAAAGCACTGTTTCCACCAGAACGGAGAAGCAGCATGGTCCTGCATGCTGAGGAGTCAGCAGGAGCTCCAACCTGCACACAGCCAGTGCTGGAAGGGCAGCCAGCCCCAGAGACACCTCGGGCTGCTCCTGTGAAGGACTCGCTGGGCTGTCTGGACAGCTTGGAGTCAGAATGAATCACTGCAAGAACATCCAAGGAGATCTGGGTGCTCAGGAGGAGCCTTGCACAAGGTTTTGCTCATTGTTTGTCCACTGGTGTGCACAGGCATTGCAGCATCCAGCTGTAAGCCAAAGGCCAGGTGGGTCCTGAAATCACCTGGTGCTACAGCTCACAGCTTTGCCCGTGCTTTGAAATTCCTGGGTGCTTTGTAATGATTCCACTGGGTCTCATTTTTCCGTGAGAGGGACTATGGGGCCACCTAACTTGGCCTCTTGTGTATCCGACATCCTTAAATTGCATTACTCAGCCTATAATTTAATCAGGCCAAATACTTGCATCATCTAGAATAGAAGAAAAATGTTGACGCAAGAACTGTGCTCCAGAGAGTTAAGTGATGCAATGGGAGGAATGAATTAGGTGTGACAAATGCAGATATTTTCATGTGCTGAAGGTAAAAGCCACCTGCTACAGACAAAGTGAAAAGCCTGATGTCTCCATCAGCTCGGATGGGAGAGAATCAGCTCAGAGCTGGTGATTAAGTTCACTTCTGGCCACATGAGCAGTTTGGCACATAAGATCTGCCAGGGATACTAAAAAAGCATTGGCACTGACATTCTGCATCCTTTTCCGGATGTTCACATTGAGCCCAATCATTTGCTCTGCTTGGAACCTAACAAGGAAATCTCACCAGGCTAATTTACTTGAAAATGTTTAAACCCATGCCAAGCTGATCAGCCCTCTGGATGACCCTTTGAATCTCCTTCCCCTGGATAAAGCTGCCCTGAATTAAAGAAAAATTTGCCCCCAGAAGATTTTAGATGCCACAAGGGTGTGTAGAAGGGGTGGCTACCAATGGCACTTGCCCTGTAACTGGTACAGGTGACATTTCAGCTTCTGCACCATCTTCAAACCATTAACAAATCATAATTTGCTGCATCTTGCCAAGCAGCTTTGGTGTAAACATTAAAAAGTACTCAAACAGAGACTACTGCACATCTCCTTCACACATGGGGGTGGAAACTGAGGCACAGATCTGTTCAATGCTTCTTGTCTCATTCACCCAACAAAATGTTAGAAATAGATGTCCCCTGGATCTTGGTTGTAGGAGGTCCCACAGACCCTGATGCACTAGCCTGTCAGTGAAGATTTTTCTGCTGGCCATGCATTTGTTTTCCAGCAGAGCTCATCGGGGCTGCAGCAATGCTTCTTGGCCTCTGATCTGTGTCTCACCGAGGCCACTGGGGAGCAGTGCCACCCCCTCTGCACAGGGACAGCCAGGCACCCCAGCACTGCAGGAGGGACCATGAGGAGCAGGACTTGGGCTGGAGCATCAGGGGCAGTGATGCTGTGGCCACTGTGCTTTGACCACTGGGTTACTCAGACCAGGCAGCCTTTAATTAATGGCTTGATTGTCGCTCCCTCCTTTCTCCCACACTTATAATATTTACTGCACTCCCTAGGCAAGCCCCTGGAATTCTCCAAACAGAGTAAGAGCAGAGACTACAGCTGGTCCAAACAGGACTGGGAGAAATCCCCGAGCTCCTTGATGAGTCAGGGCTGGGTACAGCTGCTGGCTGCCTCTAGGAAGGGCAGTGCCAAGGCAGGGTACACCAGCTGGATCTGCCTGGAGCCCATGTGCTCATCACTAGAAGAACTGAGATTCTGGCCAGTACCTTAACACTGATAAAGCCCCTTTAGCATCAGAGCAAGGAACCAAAGGAACCCTTGGAGTCAGAAGCTCCCAAACATGCCCTCATGCTGGTCATGGGAAGAAGAGGTCAAGGTTTGTCCCCTCTCCTCAGAATGGCATGACTGAGACCTACCACAAATAGGTTTATGTCTTCTGGTAGATGACCAGTAGGCCAGTGACCTCCAGGAATCCAAAGTCCACAGGCTAGAAATCAGTTCAAAACTGAAGACACAGTTGGAAATGTTGAGGGTTTCAGTATTAGGTGAAAGTCTATACTAGCAATCATTCAGGAAAAAGGTTCAAAATCAAAGACAATAAGCAGGCTAACATGCATGCTTGTAATTTTCATCACTGACACTTGTGAACTGCTTCCCCCCCCAGCCCACTCCTCAGATGGCATTGACTCTCTCTCAGAAGACAGCCAGGGTTCAGGGTTCCTGATGGACTTGCCTTACAAGGGTAAAATGACTGAACTACCCAGAAGAAATTCCTGAGGATAAGAGGTTTAAAGAGCTGAGGACTTATTTTGGCTCAGGGAGAAGCAGGACACATTTTTTCTCTAGAACATCATTTTCCCTTTAACGAACTCTACAGAAAAACCTGTTTAAGTACAGAGGAGAAACATGACTAACAAAATGTTCTCTCCAATTAGAGGACAATTTCTTGTCCTGCACTCCCTACCTGAGAGACAGAGGGGTTTGATGCTAACAAGGTAGAACTGACCTATTTAGAGGGATTGTTCCCAGGATGACACAGGGAAGAGCAAACCTGTGTTTGACAATGACCAGTCCAGTTGTAATAAAGAACATGAAGCTTTTGCTGTTTTGACCTAATCCCATTTACATATGCAAACTGGGAGAAGAATAATGGTTTTAATTTGAACACACTTCAGACTGACTTGAAAGGTTTGTCACACCAAAGACTAATCAGGGTTCATGCTCCTGTTAGGGGATGAAATAGTACAATAGGTATAAACTGGTGCTGTTTGTGGTCACAGACTGGCCTGAGTCTCCTGAAACTCAGTGTGAAACAGTAATGGTCATCCAGGAGCATCTACACTGCTCTCTGTAATGGCACAGCTGAAATAACACCAGCTTCATCCCCAAACCAGATGTCATCCCCCAGAACAAACCCACATGCAGGGAAGACTGAGGTCTCTGGAAGGAAATGCTGCTATTCTGCCAAGATCTGGGTTTATGAGGACTAGAGAGCCTGAGAATACAGACAACACAAAAGACCAACACAGATATACTGATGTAACAGCTGATACCCTGAAATGAAACTTCACACACTGTCAGTGAAGCTGAGGTAGATTTTGTGCACAGATGATATGCTGGCAATAGGGATGATGAGGAAAAATCCTTGCAAGCAAAAACATTTGCTAAGAGAATTCCCAATCAGTGACTGCAGCTAGGAAAGGAACTAAATTACCAGGGTGGCACGATGTCGTCCACTGGAAGTAGGTTTTGGTGTAATCAGGTTTGGAAAAATAAATTCACTCCTGAGCTAATCCTCATCGGCTTCACCTTTGAAATGTCATCTCTGAGTACACATTCTACTTGACTTACTTGTGTGCTAGATTTAACATTCAGCAGCAGAAGCCTGCCTGTTTACAGAACCAGGTCAGGAGCTGGTCACAGGGCTACAGGATGTTACAAAAGGGACCCAGGGATATAATCCAAGTGAGGGTGAGTAATGGTACCTGCTGCTTCAGATGGGCATCAAAACCAACCAACATTAAGACATTTGGACTGTTAATCTTGAGATTTGCAATGCTGTTAGATTTTAAGTTATTCAAGGACAGAGGGAGTTATGATTCATAAAAAGGCTTTTAAGAAGATGAGTCTAAGCCCTGTACTGGAACAGCTGATGTAGTGCTCTCACTCTGTAGCTTAGATAATCACTTGGGTCAATTAATAGCTACAAAACTAGCACTAAAGATGCGTGTGCATCTGCAACAGCTATTTGTAATTTACACAGCGTAGCAACCTGCGCTGAGTGGGAGGCCCCAGTGTGCCATGCAGAGATCACATGCACAGCAAATGCATAGCTACTACTGCAAAAAGATTAGAAACTAAACCAGCAGGATTATCATTTCTATTCCAGAGTTCAAAATTACAAAGGCACATCTGGCTGCACTGCACCTAGCAGCCCAGCTGCTTTTAACTCCATGTATTCTGGTCTCTCCAGTGACCTCGAGCCAAGGTCCCTCTGAAAGCCAGACCAGACCAGCCCAGGCATGACTGAGTGCCCAGGGACCCCGCTCGGTCTCTGCAGCACACAAGGACTCCTCCCCTCCTGGGCCTGCACCCCTGCTCTCCACAGAAACTCCTCTTTGTTCACAAGTGTTTTCCCCACAGAAATCCCCTACGGGTGACCAGTACCTGTGCTGTCCTGTTTTTTGCTAAGCCTTCTGTTATAACCTTGGAGTCAGAGAATTTTCACACAGTTTCATGTAAACAATGGCTGATGTTTACTTAACTGTATTTTCTGTTGTCCATTCCTTTTGTGATAAGAGAAAGTTTGATGAACATCCTTTTTCTCCAGTGGGATTGAGGAGGAAGTGACATGTCCTCCAATCCCTTGTGGAGTTGAGAACCCTATAAAGTATGAGAAATGTAAATAAAGTCTTTCTTCCCCCTCCTTTCTGATGAACCTAGCAGGTGTGAGAGTGTCCTTTACTGTGCTTTTACCAGCACAGCCACTGAACCACAACTCACAAGCAGCTGCTGTCCTACTGGGCAGAAAGTTCTGCCCAAAAGAACTTGAGTTTCTTGGTTCCACTTTCAGATTTAATGTAAATACCGAAGAAAAACACAAAGTCCCTCTAATCAAGAAGAAAGAAAAGTAAGTTTACAAGTTTTTAAACAAAAGCTGAAAACTGCTGTTTTTCAAGGCACTGGAGAACATCATATGTATTCACAGTGTGCTTTATACAAAGAATTTTAAAAATCAGTTACTAGAAATTAGCTTTTTTCGGGAAAAGTAGTTATTTTTCAGACAGAAACATTTCAACCATTTCCAAAAGGTCCACAACTAAAAGTGCTTTCTGACTCCTACTTTGAAACAAGTCTAAGAGCTGCAAACAACCAGATTTAAAAGGTCACTGCATAATCCAATCTCAGTGATTAACATTTTCCTTTTTAGTTATGACTACACTAAAATAATGATCTCAATTCACAGGATGATTGAACACCTATTAATTTATTTCAGTAAAACAGGCTGAGGAGTCTTTATATAACCAAGCTAGCTGAAGTGGAGTTCACACCACCTTACCATTCAGGGTGCCAGTTAAAACAAAAAAAACCTCGTTCTTTTTCAAACTCAGATTTTTTCCTACTCAAATCTGTGAAATAAGATTCCAATTTTAGTATCTACTTCAGAGCCAGCATCTCAACACTACTGCTGAACATGATCCTGCTAATTTTAAGCATTCATTATTGCCCTAGGAGGCAGATAATTGTTTACTATGAGAGTTCCCCTGCTGGGCGAGCCATTTGTACAAATATTCAATGTGATGAGTAACTACACTTGATATGTGAAAAGCCTGCAACTTCCCAAAAATTATGCCCTCAGAGCCACTTGATATTACATCTTTCTGTAACAAACATGGTTTTAGCAGACTTCTCTTGTTTTTTCTTAGATTTCATGTATTTCTGAGCAGTAACCCGGGCATGAACAGACATCTCCATCAAGTAAAAGAGCAATCAATCTGTAATACTCTACTCCAAAGAAGTTCTTTCTTTCTTGCATATTTTGTACTTTACATTTCAAACTAAGGCATTGCATGAGTGAGCAGAAATATACTGATAGGATGAAATGCTACTTTTAATGAAGGAAAATTAACCTCTTACCCTGACAGACAATTAAACCCGTAAGTAATGAAAGCAGATGGCAACTATGTCACACCACTTAAGAGAGTAATATATTCAGAACTTCTCGTTTCTCAATTCATGCACTAAATACTCATGGTCAGCTTGCCAAGTTTAATCTGTACCACTAAATACACGGAAGTGGGGTGAGGAGGGAAGAAGTCTAGCCAGCTCTTTTTGCAGCTTCACACTATCTCACATGATGCTGAAGGGGACAGAGGCAACAAAAGGGTCTCAATACCCAGCCCACAGTGCCATCCTAATCCCTGTGCATGCATGCGGAATGAGGCCCAAATCTTGACAAGAACGAATTTTTCTTTCTTTACAAAGTCATTGGAGAGGCACAGGCAGAGCTTTACAGAGACCCTGGCCCCAGAGGGCTGCTCTGACTCTACTCCTGATACTGTAGAACAATGAAGTCCTTGAGGCTGTGTTCTCAGCTATGGAGCTGTGCAGGTGAGTGAGCTCCATGACTTGTACATACAAGGTCAAGACACAGCTCTTGATACCTTTGCTCTTCTGATGGGATTCCTTTGCCCCTTCTTTTATGCCCTTCACCTTTTTTTTCCTTTTTTTTATGTGGCATGCTTCTCTAGAAGCGAGGTACTGAGCAATATGTAATAAACAAAGGCATCACTTAGTGGTGCCACGTTGGTGATCACACTGCATTTGGTGATGGAGAAATACATCCTGGCAGCTGCAACCAGTGTAACAAACAAATATGCTTCAGGGTTTTATATGATTTTACAACACAGTCAACCTTGAAACTAAATGCTAGTTAATTCCGTGATTGCTTCCTAATGAAAAACCTACTTGGGATTCTCACCAGGAAGCAGCAGAAGATTGATCCTGAGAAACTGAGGATACCTTTTAAGGCTCTTCACATGCATGGAGTTAGGAAATGATTCAGAACATCTTGAAAGAATTGCTTAACAGGAAAGAAGATGTGAGGCAAGTTCCAGCAAATTTGTGTGACTAAGAACAGCACAGGTACTTGCATAAAATGTTTGGGCTCTTTCAGGTAATTGGCTCACTTGCCACCTGGAAAATATTTGTTCAACTGCTACAACTGACAGGACGCTCAGAGGACAAGGCAGGTCTCACACACAGCTCTGCTCAGGTGAATTAGCTGAGGGCAGCAGTTTGTTCTGCAATTCTTCCACTCCATCACGTTGATGGCCAGCAGTGGAGTTCATCTCAGGAAAGTGAAAATCCTGGTGCCAAAGAATAAAGCGACAGATTGGAATGGTCTATTTTAAAAAAGAGCTGCCATGTCTAGTTAGTATCATACAGAGATTCACTGCACAGTAACAAATGGATGTTGGACTGAGCTTGGGAACTAAAGCCAAAAGGGTATGGAGTATTTCAGCCAGAAAAAGGAAGAAAAAATGCTTTTCTGCACTGAATTGCAGGGAGCAAATATTCCTGTTTTACTGATGTTCTCCATTTTCCTCCCTTAAATTTCTTTCATTTTATTTTTAAGGACACAAGACTGAATTTGAAATTCAAGAGAAGTAAAGAGGATTTGATGTACGCAGCAAGCAAATCAATGGGTTCCTATTCAGCTCAGGTTTCACCCCAATGAATTAAAGGTATCAAAATGTATTCCTGTTTATTATACACAAATGTGAAATATAAAGTAACCAGTATAGTCTAGGAGAAAGAGAGAGTCTGCCTCCTTATGCAGAAAGTTAAATACTTTCATTTTCAAGTCCAGTGAAAAGGAACTACCAGGAACTACCACTGTCCAGACCTCTATATACATACAGGCACTGACATCAGCACCCACCTATCTCTGGTTTAATATTAGACACAACCACTGCTTCAAGCACTCCAAGTGACTCACCTCCACTCTAGAATTAGCTGCCTGCAACATCGGCTTGCAAGTCTGGAACTCATGTTTGAAAATTCAGAGCATGAGCTAGTACGTATCCGGTTTCTACTGGAATATTCTGGGCATTTCCTGTCTATATTCATCCCTGTGGTAATAATGCCCCAGACAGTCTTCCCATACTTTACTGTGTTTTGATGGGATTTAGAAGTGCTGGGTAAAAAAAAGATGAGGTGCTAATACGATCATTTGAAAAAAAACACATTTTATGGCTAGCATCAGCATCTTAATTAAGGAGCTCTCAGCAACTAGAAATAGAAATGTAAATCATTTCTGGGAGAGCTCTTCAGTACAAGAAGTCTTTAGCTGAGCCGAATCATCAAGGAAATTATTTTACTGACAATATTTGACATAGATATTTCACACAGAGCCTCTCAGAGGCCTTCCTACACTCATCCATGCCATATATCCACCCACACATAGGCACAGCTATTGCCAAGAACAATCACCCAAAGGGTGCTGAGCAAGAATTAGCTGGTCATTGCAGCAAGCCCCTGAAGGACTCCCTAGGAGGCACTCTGCACCTAAAATTATCTGATTTTATGTCTTCACTTTAGCTGAGTCCACAAACCCCAGTGATGCTTGAACAAACAAGCCTACCCCTAATTAGGGGTGTTAATGAAGGAAAAGATTCTGGTATTTGCATGTTGTACAGGATGACAGAAGTTTACTGTACATAAGAAAAGCACTATCTTTGTCTTTATGAAAAGATGAGAACTTGAGAATATTCCCAATAGGACACACTAGGCACTTGCCAGAAGAGTTAATTCCATACAGGTAGGATTATATATCCCTTTGGACAACTGGCCTGCAGTGAAGCACAGAAACACGGAGTGCTCTTCAGATACCCTGGGAATGCTGAGAACAAAGTGCTCCCAAAAGACACCGCCCCCTTCACATAAAAACCTTTCCTCCTTTTTGTTTTTGCTTTTTACCTTGCAGGTAAAACAAGCCACAGGCTGACACAGTTTTCAGTGGCCCAGAAAAACAACCATCTGAGTAAAACCAGGACACAAAGCCATGACTTACTGGCTGAGGAGCCAGCGTGCTCACGCTTCCAGCGACACTGCTGCAGAGGCTGGAACCTCTGGCATAGAGGCACAGAATAAAGCTCAAAGCAGTAATGCCTCAAGTTGCTTTACAACGAGCCACCTTTATCCTTTTATTAACTCCTCATGTTGTGTTCCAACTTAATACACTGTTGGGGTGCTCTGGAGCTCATTCAGGACCTTTCCTACATGGCCTTCCCTCCTAAGGCCCAGAGAGCACAGTGGAGGTCCTGCTTAGAGAAGTTCAGAGATCTTTACCCTGCCACAGAAAAACACTCTTCTACAGTTTCTACGCAAAAACCTTGAACTCATGTAAAGAAACAGTACAACGAATTGGAAGAAATAATCATATAAATTAAATTTAGAGGGCTTGTGATCAGATAAACATATCAGAACATTACATTTCCTTCAGAATTCGGTTCTCCATTTTCTTGTAAAAGCTGAGGACACTGTTGGTGTCAGGGAGTTCAAGATGCTGTGCCATACCATTGCTTGGAAACTTCCAACAAGCTCCTGCACAGAGCTGAGCAGCTGCTTCAGCTGGATGCTGGCTCCATGATGCCCGGGCACCAGGAACATTCACCTCCCAAAGGGGCACCAGGGCACCGGCCAGGCAGGAGAACAGCTCCATCTCCAGCTGGGATCAGCCAGCTGGTCGCCACTCGAGGGCAGCATTTCAGTGAAATAAAAAAGACATAGGAACAAGAATGAAGGACGCCAAACTGCTGGACTGTGTTAGCTCACCACGAGGATTTTGTGTGCAGGCTGCTCTCCAGGCTTTCCGTAGCTATTTAAACAGGGTGGCAACATGAGCAGAGTCCCCAGGTGTAAGCAGTGAAGGAATATGAGGTCAATACCAGATAAATCTGAGCAGAGACTGTACAGGCACTTTAGTTTACATATCTTAGCTACCTAAAAGAAAAGCGGGTCCACCCTCATCTGAGTGTCCCAACAGAAACAATTTACCTCAGAAACAGAGAAAGATTTACTCAGAGCAGCCAACTCTCTTCTACCAGACCTCAGTTCTTGTACAAAAGTGACTGTAAGAGCTAAGGAACAGCACACAGTAAGTGTCTGGATACAAAACAATGACCCACTTGGACCATCATCACCTTCTCACTTCCAGTAAGGCCACGGCACTCCTAAGGCCCGCTGCCCGAAGTGAGAAGCCTGTGATAGAAGGCATGAATGCTGCTGGTTTAGTGCTCTACTTACACCTGCTAAAAATAGTCACAGGCCAAAAACATCCTCAGTTTTGGACACTGAATGACAACGTGGGCTACAAGGCCAATTAGGTCAAATTAAAATACACCAACAGAAAGAAAAAAAACACTGGTAAACTTTGTCTGGAAGGCAAAGAGAGCTCCTGGAATAGAAACTTGCTACACAGCTTCAAATGCACCCATGTCATTGTTTTGCCTTCTTTTTCCAGAGAAGCTTTCCTTCCTACAAGGACAGGGTGCTCTCAGAGCAGTGCCACAAGGGCCACCACCTTCAGGCCTGGGGTGCTGTAGTCTAAGGCATCCTCTGCACTCAATAAAGACAGGTGATTTCAGAAGTGACTCACAGCACATCACCAAAGGTGCCATTAATATCCATATTACATCCAGATTTACTGTGTTTGTCATTTTTTAATTAAAAGAGGCTAAAGTAGGGCTTAATTGCACTGAATTTGAATTCAGCAGGAAGAGGAAGACACCATTGTTAACTTGGCACCAGCAGGCTCAGCAGTGATGGCAGAGCGGGATAATGGTGAGGATCCTGCACATCCAGCTGTAGCTGTGCTGTAGGTGCATGTGAACAGAGGAAGCTTATGGGAAGCAGCTGTCAGCATGGACAGCTCAGGCAATGTGAACAGAAACACACAGAAGCTAAATTAAAAACATGTTGAAACTCAGAAGTACTCTGCAATGGCTAATTGGCAATTTGATATTAATTTCACTCCAGAAACTGAAATCAAATATCCCATCATGAGGTCCAGTGATAAAGAAATGACTCAGAAGGTTCACTGTTGTCCACATATATTTACCTCCATGTTTTCAGCACTATTTTTGCCCTCCTCTCCTTCCAAAATGAGCATGATGTGCTGCCATCATCCTTCAGCAGGGTTTACATGGACAGCACCAGGTTAGGAACACAAGGCAATTCCCCCTGCGAGTCTCTCAGCCAGCCTGGGAGGTAAAAGGGGCAGTGCCAATGTCTCCTGTCACTAATAAGCTGCACGGTGCCAAAGGAAACGTGCTGTTGAGGCATTATGAAGTTAGTCAACATCGAGCCATCTGCTGCACGCAGTCTCAGGCTGCACATCACCAGCGAGGCACGAATTTAAAGAAGGCTCTAGCCTGACATTTTAGTTCTGAATTGAGAACATTTAATCCAGTAGTCATTGAAGGAGAGCAGATACTGTTCCAGGGCACCTTCCTAACAATTGCTTCTTAATGTAGAACAGTGTTTTATGCAGTTTATGATGTTAAAGGATATATATGATGATGATGATGATGATGCACATTTCCTCCTTCTGTACTGTTGGCTTCACTGCCTGATAACTTATTACCAGAAAAAGCTGTAAACAATTTGATTTCAAGGATTTTATGCCTTCAAGGAAAAAGTTGATAAACCATAAAAAGGGTAAAGACAAAATATGAGCAAAAAGAAAGCCTGAAGGCCAGAGACTGTCCCTGAAGAGCCTCTGGAGAGCTTGTCCCACACTCCTTCAAAGCACTGTCAGAAGAAACTCCCTGCCTGCCAAGTCCCTCATGCTGTACTGGGTACTGCCTGCTGGCCCCATGTCTCAAGGGCTCATACAGCCACAGATGGTGTCCTCTTAGATGGAGATGTGCAGAATATGGTGATTCTATCCTACATATTCAGCCCACCTATTTTCAGTGAAAACAACGATGAAATTTCCAAAAACTGCCTGCCCTTTCAACATGCACAGGTAAAAAACAGATGGCACAAAATGTAGTTAGGATGGAGGGGCTAAGTGGCATCACCACTCTCCAGGAGCTCACACCAAAAACCACCCAGCTGGAGGAAACAGAACATATCTGTGATAGCAGAAGCCAGCCCTTGTTGTGGGACCCAGACTGGTTTCATCCTTTCCTGTGCAAGATTGCTCCTACCAGAGTGGGACTTGCAATGCTCACATTACCAAGCAGCAGGTGATGGACTAGTAAAGCTGGAGGCAATGAAGAGTGAATAACCATGCACCACAGTCCAGCTTAGAAAAACACTCAGCCTCTGCAAATGGTAAGGAAGGGGAATTAATGCAACTTCACTAGAACTTTACACAAAGCCAGAAAAGCTCAAAGAATGCAAACCCACAGCATATGACATTGCAATATTGTCTTGTAACCTTAATACAGAAGCCCACAGTAAGCCCTGCTAAGAGCGTTAAATATTAATAATGGCTCCCAGCTGCTGCTGCTACATAATGGGCTTATTTTGATGAGGAAGGTGTGCACAGCTTAAGTAATGTGCACCAGTTCAGATGATCCTACTTTCCTTTTGAAATTCATGCAGGACCCTCTCTCCTTGCTGCAATTAATTGAAGAATCCAGGGCTATTATTCTTAAAAGGCACGATTTGTCTCTGATCTTTGTCCTACATTACATCTTTTTTTTTTGTCAGAGGTTGCCACATGAGCAGAGGTGGATGGTTTAGCTTGATACATGACTCATTACCAGAGGGCAGCCTTCTTTTCCTCTGCACTGTCCTAATTAGTGCCAATCTGCCCACAAAAATAGCCCACAAGGATAGGGTTTTTTATTGTTCTCTGTCCTACATCAGTGCAACCATTATAAGTGGTAATGTCCCTGGCTTGCATCATCATAAACATCAAAGTTAGGAAATGCTCAGTTTCCTATTATCCTTTAGTAAGCAAGCTTGAGTTTCTTCAGTGGCAAAGTAGGTGACGAATAGGTGAGCACTAACAGAGTGAGTGATTAATTACCCAGAAGGCATTCTCTTCTCTACTTACTTTGCCATTAAATTATTATATGGCCACCTTAGCTAGACTGAGTTGATACTGATCTCTGTTTTAGAAAATTGCTGACTGTAGTCTGTTGACCCATATAATATTTAAAATAAGTCAAGATCATTGTGCACTTACTGATCTAGATATGAATGGTTTTCAATGATAAAATGACAGCTAGATATCCAATATTAACTGGAAGTAACACAGACTAATATACCATTGGTTATTTAGAAGATTCATCACGAAGTATTACTAAAAAGAAAACCCTCATCCTCAGAAATTCAGAAAGACAGAAGAGGCAGGAAGAGTTCCTAGACTTAATGATTCACTAGAATTACCATTAACTACTGCTGCATGAGTAAATATTGAAATATATCTTTTCTGGCCTTAACCAATTCATGTCCAAAGATTTTATGTAAGAATGCAAAACTAGTATTATCTAGGTCTGAACATGTTCCTGAGGAAAAAATGCCAAAAGGGACTTCAGCTTTTTCAGACTCAGCTCTAGGTAAGCCTTAGGTCAGGCAGACACTCCACTCATCTCGGCTGAGCTTTATGAAATTAAAACTTTCATTTCTAAAAGTGTGTTTCTAGCTGCTTTAGTTGCAGCAATAACCTCCCAAAGCTGAAATGAGGAGCAGATGTAACAACATCTGCAGCCACCCTTGGGACAATGACTCTGAGGAGTGAACTCCTCTGTCCCAGGCTGGTCTGAGAGTGCCACATCCATTCCTCAGATCTGTGACTTCAGTGAGCAAGAAATGGGCTTGGACAAGTACAGCTCCTTGACTCTGGGAGCTGCTGAGGAGAAATCCATGAAGATACTTCAGTAGCCCGAACATCACACTTTCACTGCTAACACGATTTTTAAAAATGAAGGGTCATTAGCGAGACACTTCTAGTTTCTGCTGTAACTTGCTTTGAATGTAAATTAAAACATGCGGGTAAAAATGAGTTGCCTAATTGAGGCTCTTGCTCAAATTTCTAACTTAATTTTTGGTTTAGAGGGTATTCACTTCATGTAGGAAAAAAGGCAGTCAGCTAATCAGATCAAGTATCTAGGCAACACCCCAGATTCAAATGTTCCTCTGGCTATAATATGGATTTTGAGATAAGAAACAAGCATTTCCACAAATTGCTGACACAAAGAAAGGACAATCCAGCAAGTCCAGAAGAAAAAACCCTCATCAAAAGGTTTATTACTAAAATAAAGCTTTCAATATTAAAATATCTGTTGTATCTTTATACTACTGCAAAGGATGCTTCTGCTGTTCTCAGAGTTGTGACAGCTGATTTAAAGTGTATTGCACACACTTGCCATACAAACAGAGCTTAGGATAACATTAGAGGGAATAATACTGTCTAATATTAGTGTACCTGTCAAGCACATTTCCAAACTAATTGATATTGCATGTTCAGCTCATTGTATCACTGATGTTAAACAACATTTCCATTTTCTTGAACTGCAGCTCCCCTTTACTAAAAGCCATTTTAGCTGAAGTAACTGGTCTGAGTAATTCCAGCTCTAGGCAGGCATCCAGATGTTTGTAACTTCCATTAATCAGCCTTAAGAGGCTGAAGCTGATCTATGGCTCCACACTGCGCACACAGTAGACATTTTTAATAAATGCTGACCTGCAGTTCAGCTCTTTTGCTAGCTGGGCCAGGGCTGAAGTGCTGATGCAGTTCTGCAGATCAAATTGTTTTGCAGGGAATTGAAAGCTCTGAGATGTCACAATCTGGTGCTCACTTTCTACAGCTGGTATAAACTCAATTGGACAGCCCTAGGGGAGCCTCCAACTTCCCAAATATATTGTGTACATAGACTGCAGAAAAATTAAACGGAGCCTTTTCTTGCTGTCAGTTTATTGTCTCTTGTACTGCTCTGGTCTGCCTATGCACTGCCTGCAGTTCCTCTGCTCAGGATTGTCACACTGGATTCTCATGTGATGGTGAGGTGCTGATGTGTCATCCCTTATCAGCAACTTGTACGTCTTGCAGGGCAACTTTTGTATTTTCCTAACTTACCCCTGGAAAGTCGTGGCCAGATTAATGATGTTTGTGAGATCTACCTTGGTTTTTTTACTGTATTCCTTAAAGAGACTCCATGACCACCACTGAACATAATCTGAAAACTACAACTGGGTATTATGCCGGCCAATACTTTCTTCTTATTTTTGCAAATACTTGTGTGAATACATACTGGGCTGAGGAATGCTGAGGTTATGACATGTATGCTTTTTTTGCTTAGGTTTAAGATAGAGATCTATCTTTCTAGGACTTCCCAGAAAAAGAAAGAAACAACATAACACTGGTGTTAAACACACACAATTCCCAGAATCCCAGCCCGGTTGAGGTTGGAAGTGACCTTCGAGGGGCATCTTTTCCAACAGCCCTGCTCCAGCACAGGCACCTAGGGCAGGCTGCTCTGGACACTTCTTGGTATTTTGGTACGTATCATGTCTGTACAGGATACACACGTGTGCACCATCTATATATGACATACAGGTTTTGTTAGAAAGCTCCAGTTCAGCAATAATGGATCAGTTTTCCAAGCCCATAGACACATTTTGTGGTGAGAAGTACTCACTTAGAATGCTGTCACTGCAATTAATTTTAATATAACATGGTATTCCAATACCTGAAGGTATTGCAGGGAAGATGGGGCAAGACTATCTGCAACTGCATGTAGTGACAGGATGGTGGGGAATGGGTTCAAACTCTAAGAGGGTAAGTTTAGATTCGATACTGGATTTTTTTTTTCTTTTTTTTTTTTCCTTACTGTGCGGGTAGTGAGGCATTGCTGGAGATTCCCAGGTAAGTTGTGGATGCTCCATCCCTGGAGGTGTTCAAGGCCGGGTTGGATGGGGCTTTGATCAACGTGGTCTAGTGCAAAGTGTCCCTGCCTTTAGAGAGGTTGGAACTAGATGATCTTCAAGGTCCTTTCCAACCCAAACCAGTCTAGGTGTCTATGATTCTAAGACACAAGTTATCTTCCTCGAATGCATTTCCCAACGTCATACTGTTTCAATAAATCTGGCGTAATGACACTTTCATATTTGTGCACTTATGTCCAAAATCACTCCATTTTACACTCTCTTTGACAGACCGAGTCTCACCAGCCAAGGGCACTGACCGGCGGCTCCTGCAGCACCGGTTACAGACAGACCGCGAGCTCCTCCGGGCCCTCCGGCCGGGCCCGCGCATCTCGGTCCCCGGCATCTCGGTCCCCGGCCCAGCCGAGCCGCGGCGGCGCGGGGCGGGCGCTCTNACGGCAGCACGGCCAGCGTGGCCGCGCCGCTGGCCGAGCGCTACGTGGAGCACCGGCTGAGCGCCGGGGACACGCTGCAGGGCATCGCCCTCAAGTACGGCGTCACGGTAAGGGAGCATCGCCGGCGGGGCCGGGAGCGGCGCTTAGAGCCGAGAATGGCCTGGGTTGGAAGAGACCTTAAAGATCGTCCTGGACCAGGTTGCTCAGAGCTCCATCCAGCCTGGCCATGAACACCTCCAGGGATGGGGCAGCCACAGCTGCCGTGGGCAGCACCGCCTCCACAGCCTGGCTCCCCGGACAGCGGGGCACTTGCTGGGCCCAGAGCCGAGAGATGACAGCAAGGAGTTGTCCCGTAGAGCATTTCCTACGCACAGTGGGCAGAAAACGGTGTGGGTACGGCGCTAGTTTTAGTTTCACTATTCAAAATGCGGACATGAGAACTTAGGGCCTGCCCGGAGGGGTCAGCACGCAGTGCTGGTGGCACGGGGCTGGACGGACACGGGCTGGGGACTGACAGCGCCGGGTCCCGGGGTGGGCCTGGGGAGAGGACACACAGCTGCTCCCACACAGTAAACCTGTTCACCACTACACGCACTTCAAGTTAAAAAAGAAAATCAATGTGATTAAACTTATCCTGAAAAGAAGCATTATTTAGAGCTTGACACACAGGCTGTGACAAGAAGAAAGAATTTTTTCCAGTAGTTTCAGGGCTAAACATTCTTCTGTTGTCATCTACCTACCAGCCCAGAGATGAGGCACACATACCACTGATTTGAAAGTGTTGCTGCTTTTCTGCTCACTTTCGATGGAGAAAGAAAGTTTATTTCTGTGAAAAATGCTGAAAGACATATGCCAGCCTAGGACATGCAGAGTCCAATAAAGTCTACCAGCAGGCCCTTCTACTACCACTCCAGACAGAGCAGAATTCAGCTACCCTGCTTCATTCCCACTTATTTGGGACCCGTATTCCCATATGCAGCTTCAACATGCAAAATTGCTCGGGGTCAAGCAGCTGATGAGCGTGGCACTGGTACAGTCAGTGTCACTTTGACATCAGCTGCAAACAGCGCCTTCCACATGGGCTCTTTCTAGAAGAGCTACAGTGGAGTCCCAAACTATTAGATTCTGATGGGAGTGGTTTCTTTTGCTTCTCTTAGTCTGTAAGATCTTCTAAAGCCTTCCATCACCTTCAACAACATTCAGCCTTTATTGTGAAAAGGGTTGAAAGTCTATTTCTCTTCTCTTTTGAAAGATTACACCACTTTTGACTGATTCTTGTTGGCCTCAGGGTTAATAACACTGGTCCACACTAAAGTAAACTTTTGCTCACCAAGAGGGCAAAGCAGCTCATTGGATGTTAGATTTGTTTGTTTGTTTGTTTTTTGTGGCACTTTCCGTAATGGACAAAGTCTTTGGCCTAAATGTTTTAGCCATGTTATTCTTCTTCAAAAGTGTGTTTGCCCACTGCAATAAGTGAAAAATACAAACAGATCACTAAAATAGTCATTTTCTAGAAAAAAGGCATTTCTAAGCATTTTAGAACTCTCTTTCAGCTCAAGTGAAGTTGTGGATCAAACCTGTACAAACAGCTCCAAGTTATGAACCATAAGCTTTGTTTAGAGTATGAATTTAATAAGCTTTTGCTGTGCTAATGATGTAAAACATATGTTGGGTTTTTTTCCCAACATCTTATTGGTTATTTGATTTAATAAGTGTTCTGCTTAAGAAGCCAGAGCTGCATCATTATAGACTTCAGTTGAGAGAGGTTAAACTGATGTGAAATGCCCCTAAGAGCAATGACAAGTTCAGTGAAATCAGCCATTGTGTTTCCTTTAATGGGTTTCAGCCCAGGGTAGGAATGTATGCAAACACGTTTGCCTTTAGCAAAATGAAGGCTGTTGTGTGTTCACACAATGACAAGGACTGACTTCCTCTAAAGAGTGCTTCTGTTTGCTTCCTGCATCATTTATTCTTGGCTGGAAGTGAGAGTTGTAATGGAAACATCAGAATTATCTTTGGCTGCCATTGCCTCCAGTATTACTGGTTTTAGAAGTTTTCCCTGTGGTTTTCCTCACTGGGACTTACTTTGGAGCCAGAGACATCCTGTCCAGTGCCTGCCTTTGCATGACTTGGCATAGACAGTTCAAGATAGATAAAAATACCATGCTGGGGGAGAGGGATCAGTGTGCTTTGTTTGGCCTCATCCTCTGCCCTCCACCCCCTCCCCCGGATACTGTCTATTAATCTTTACAACTTGCATTTGTTGTATCTTCCTTTTGAGTAATTAACATTGGGAATTCACATTTGTAGTTCAGCCAATTTATGGTTCAGTGCAAGTCCTATATCCCTTTTGAGGGGAGAAAGACGACGACTATATTTCATTGTCAGTAGAAGTAATTTTGATTAATTAGTTCCCCACCAGTTTATGTGTTAGTGCAGCTTCAGTTAAAATATTAAGCATGTGCTGAAGCTTTTTCTCTTTCACTATGATAGATCTGTAGCTAACGGGCATTACTTCAGTCTTCCTGACACTAAAAAAAGAAAACTTGTTAAATCCTGCTCTCCACACACCTCTGAATGTACAGAGTCACACTGAGTTGTAGGAGTTACATTGCACACACAAAAGTAACCTGCTCAGGGCTGCTCAGGGATGTTCTTTTTAGAACCAAGTACTTTCCTTTTCATTATTGCTCAGTGCAGAGGTACAGACCCAAATGCTATGAGCTGGTATTTTAGGGAGAAATAACCAGAGGTAGAGTTACAGTGAAACAGGAGAGAGAATAGCAGTGCAGTGCATTATTTATCAGCTACTGAAGCATCACCTTCCAACTCCCCTGCAGTTGGATCTCAGTTTTCAGCTTCTGTATTGTATTTTTACAGGAAAGCTCCAGCTAGTGTTTTAAACATTTTTGTACCCTTCAAGACAGATAACTTCTAGAGATTTTAGCCATCAGCATTTACACTAGAGCCATTAGAAGTCTCATGACTAAGTCAGGTAAATCTTCCTTTATGCCCTTCAGATGGTGCTCAGCTTGGCAGAGAACTTGCATCCTTTTACTCTTTGAGCCTTACTACAAATGGTTTCCAAGCCTTAGGAGCTGGAAGAGGAGTGATCTTGTCTTACTTGTGACACTGGATATTAGCTATTCAGTTTTTAAATGGGATTGTAAATCTAAGCATTTCACCACCGTAGCCATCTGCATCAACAGGGGTGAATCCTCACCATGACTTTATCCCCCTTGTTTGGATTCTGCATGATTTTTACCAGAGAGCTACAGCAGCTGCTAGCAGTTGAGCCTTATTCTAATATAAATACAAATCAACAGTACTTTTGTGATAGCACTTCTGTTCTTTGGCAGGCTGTTCCTGTGAGCCTGCACAGAGAGTGGAGGACTGCTCAAGGAAAGTATCTTTAGGTAGTGCAAGACTTTGGAAAAAGCAGTATTGTGGAGTCAAGTGTATGTAAAAGCCAGGATGTTAGCAAGGCTAAAACAGAATATGTGCTCTGAAATCACTTTGAATGCAAACAAATTCCTTCCTGAAATAATTGCTGCTGCAAAGAAAGTACAGATTTATTTTAACTAAAGGTTGTGTACTACTTCAGAAAGTTAGTGCTTTATACTTCGCCAAAACCTAATAACTTACATTTTTCCTATCTTTTTCAGATGGAACAAATAAAGAGGGCAAATAAACTGTTCACTAATGACTGTATATTCCTGAGGAAAACCCTGAATATTCCTGTTATATCAGAGAAACCATTACTGTTCAATGGACTTAATTCACTGGAGTCTCCTGAGAACGAAACTGTTGACAGCTCCCCTTCTTGTGATGAAGGACTAGTGGCAGTTCAGGAAGAAAGTAGCTCTTCTCCCAGTCCTCAAGAGCCTGACAATCAGCCCACTGCACCAGAAGAATTATCTGCCAAAGATTTCCTACAGAGATTGGACTTGCAGATTAAGTTATCCAAACAAGCAGCCAGAAAACTAAAAGATGACAATGTCAGGTAAATGCCACTTTTGGTGTTAAGCATCTTAATCTCAGCCTGAAGGTGTTTTAGTCTAAGCTGACCCCTCTTTGTGGGGTCTCTCAGACAGCATCTGTAGCTTTAATTTGCCAACAGCAAGTGCCTGCTATTCTCATGCACCAGATACATTCAGAGCACAGCATTAGCAGGTGCCTTGCTATGGCAGTTAACAAGGCTGCCTCACAAGATATTGTTTAGAGAATATGAATACTATTTAGGCTGCCTCACAATATATTGTTTACAGAATATGAATACTACTTCAAAAGAGCCAGAAGGCCAGAGTCTCCAAGATGTCTTGCTGTGGAAGTAGGCAAGTATTTAATCAAAAGCATAGTTTTTGGTAGAGTACTAAGCCAAGGGCTATGAGGAAGCTGATTGTGTACAGCAAGGCATGATTCTGTTTTTCTTCTGTCCCAAATTTCCCCATTGTGTAAATCTTCTCCATGATGCAGTTTCAGTTGTGCTTTCCTATCTCCTTTCCCTAAGCAGTTTCCCCCTTTGTGGATCCACCTATGCAGACTTCATCTGTTCTTCAGTATTTCCATAGCCAGGAGCTCCCACATATTTACTTGCAGAAAAAGCAGTACTTTCTGACTTCTGTGCCACAGTAGTCATCCCCTCACATATGCAGGTATCCTCTGGAGAGCACAGAAAGACTCAGCAAGAGTGGACTTCAGTAGTGTTTGCTGTCCATGTCCTTGGGAAACTTCATCCACCAGCTTGGTTCACTTCACATACTCTGATTTCGAGTTTAAGCAACACACTTTTCATGCTAAGCAGAAAGTCACCTTTCAGGACCAAACTTACTGAGTAGAGAGTCCCATGATTTCTTTAAATTAAGGGATTGTTTCAGCAACTAAAACTTTGTTCAGCAGACAAAAGTTTGATGGACAGCAGTATATTGCATTTAGCAGTTGGACAAGCCTCCTTTGGGGAAGTATCTCCACATACAATTCTCCATTGCCAGGATACTGGTTTAGAGTCTCAGGGAAGGCTTAAATGCTTTCACATCTTGTTAACACACTTGTCAGTTGTTTTATTTTGCATTGATTGCATGAAAGGAAAAATGGCTGTTGGAACTCAGAACCTGCTCTGTGCAAACTCATCCACTTCTATTGTTACATTTGAAGCCATGTACAGCATCCATCAAAATGTGCTGCTGCTGACTTTCAGATCGTTAGATGCATGTACCTAACACAGATTAGAGTAGGTGTTGACCCAGCAGTTAAAGTGCATAACAGGAAACCACAGTCCCTGCCAGAGGAAGGCAATTATTTTAACACCCCTTCAACAAAATATCATGCTAATTTACAGAAGGAAATTCACTTAGACCTTGCTGCACCTTGAACAGAGCCAGTACAGTGGAAGTGACATTGCACAAGTAGTACACTGCTGCCACTAATACCCATTTCCTACACTGCTTCAGTTACAAACTGGGAAATGAGGACCTGGTACCAAGTTTCCCCCCAAGAAATAATGCACACAGGAGGATGAGTTACTTTCCCACCTCCTGTTCAGATTTAGCAGGTAATTCTGTTAATTATGCAAACAACAGATTTTTGTTGGTCAGGATGCTACAGGAAGCATGAAGTCCAGAGCTGCAGTCAGTCTGCTGAGCAGGATGTTATCCAAAGCTTTTGAAGAGAAATAGCTTCCTGTGCATCTGATAGTATTCATAATGTTCCCTTCTACATCACTGCCCCTGGCTTTCAGTCGTGGCTCACAAAAGCCATCCTTGCCTTGTCCTCTCCAACACAGTTGGAAAGGACAGAGCCCTTTACAGTCTGGCAGGAAGGGGCAAAGAACCAAAGTCAGTGTTTACTCTGCAGAGGAGTAGAGAGAGACCATTGCCAAAAACCTCAGAGATACTTTTCAGCTCTACATTATCAATGGTAAAGCTGGGTCCAGACTGGAAGGTGGCAGCTTTCCTTCCTGTGCTCCAGCAGCTCCCCTGAAGGCACCTGTTCTCCTTCCCACCCAGACCTTTCGTGTCCCTTGCTTGGAGCAGGAAGCCTTTGGAAATTGGACAGCCATGATAATAAACCAGCCTCATGAATATGCAAGTTTTCTATTCTTAGAGTGAGAACCGTTTATGAAATTAGAGTGCTGTTTCCAGCTGCTCTGGCCTGTGTTCAGGTTGCCTGTTTAGAATTTGATGTGCCAACACTGCCGAGTACTTCCATGCCTGCTTGAGAGAGTCCTTAAGATATACCTAGTTAATCCACTGCCACCAAAAGGGACATTGGAACTCACAAAACTGCAAGCAGGAGCAGACTGTCAGTTCAAGAACTTAAAGAGCCATAACTTCTCACCATACCACGAGCCTGATTTGACAGATGGTGAGAACCACATCTACTAAATTGCTCTTTATAGCCTCCTTTAAGTTGCCAAGGATGCATGTGCACACATGCACTGATCTGGATTAAACCACACATGGCAGTTTCATAGTCAGAAACTGCCCTGTGCTACAAAGGCAGCTTAGAGTAAATTATATTGTTTATCAGAACTCTTGGAGTCACTGCCTTACGTGCTTTTAAAGGAATAAAGTTTAGGTAGAAAAATTGGGGAGCACATAGTTGCAGATTTAGACTGGATATTAAACTGTAATAGCTGTGCAAGCAGATGAGCATTAGAGGCTATAGAATGTGATCTACTCAGTTTGTGCCAGCTGCCTTTCACTATTAGAGTTTATATAAGCACATAGCTGGATCTACGTGTATTACTACTTCTACTAGAGTTTCATTGAGCAAGAAATAGTGAGTTAGTGAATCATTAATCATGCATATTCACCCAAGATGCAGCTCAAGGCAATAAGACCTTTTTGTTTTGAGCAGTGTTTTTATAGTAGGCAAAAAGAAATACAAAAGGATTAATATAGTTGTCTGCAGTGTATGTTACTAACTCATGTATTTGCATATTCGGGGAGAGTACTCAGTTTTATCTACACATGGAATAAAAGCAATTGTGATAGTTTGAGAAGATATAGTGGTGCTTCACCTGGCCCAAAACGGTGTTATGCCAAAACTGAAAATAACTTAAGTGATGCTTTGTGTATCAGATAGTTGAATATGAGATAGTTGAACACCAGATGTCTAATGCAAGCTCTTTATAGAGTCCTTAAGATATACCTAGGCCATATCCTGTGCTTCTGGAATAGGTCACATCTCTCTGCATTTGCCTTTTGGCATCTAATTTTGAAAACCTTGTAACCAAGCAGAGCCTCTCTAATCACTGCTGGTTGTACAAGCCAATATAACTGGTGTCAGCACAGGATCAGAACCTCATACTGCCATCTGCTCACTTGCCTTGACCTGAGCCTAGGAAAGAGTACAGTGTTGAAGCCTTCAGAACTGATAACTCATTATTTGCCCAATAATTTTTCACCCTCATTGGCTATCAGCTGAGAAAAGAGATGCCTCAATAAAGGAGATTGTCTGTGGAGAATCCTTTCAGACATCCCAAAACTAACAACTCAGATTGCTGCCTTTTTGAGTTGTGAAGCACCCAAGCATTTGAGTGTACTTGCTCACAGTCAGGTGTCCTTGCTGTTACAGAAGTGGTTTTTTGTGGCCTGGTGCACACCATAGCTTGCAGGAAACTTCCTTCAGTTGCTGTAACCCACTGGGCAGAGCAGCGACAGCAAACGGGAAGAGGCAGCACTGCGGAGTGTTGTAATGCTGTGCTGTTCCTTTTCCATCCCCTGAAGGAGAACGTTGCAATGCCTCACCACTTTGCCATTTTAAACATCTGAAAAGTGAAGTAAATCGTTTGGTCATTAGACATACACACACTGCCATGTTGGTGCTTGTTGGCCATGGACTAGGGATACTGCTGTATAATTTTATTTCATATAAAGCTCAGCTTGTTTTTAAGCCATCAGAACACACTTGTACTTGCCATGTGTGGTTCTAAGATTTACACTGGTATTGTTTCCTGGTCGTTACGGTGGTTTGGGGTAGTGTTGCAGACCTCATAGAGGCTGGCACTGCAGCCTGGGACAGAAGAGCAGAAGCTGTTCCTGCTGAGCAGCTCCAGGCCTTGGTCAGAAATGTACTTTGCACATTACACGGTCACTGCTTTGCTTCGGTTCCACAAGAACAAGCTGCTTTGTAGTTCTTATGTCCCTGCCCTGTAGAGAAGCCCCTCAAAGCTGCCATGACCCCAGGGCTGGCCTTCTGCCCTCTGCTGACATCTGCCCCCCGTATCCAAGTGCACACTGCACAGGGGAGGGGGGCAAACAGCCTAGACAGAGGCTTTGTTACCCTTTGAAGACCTGCTAATATATCATTATCTCAGCTCTTCAGTTGTCTGTATTCACCCATAATCAACTCATTTCAGTCCAGCGTTTGGCTGTTGCCATGTCGGGATGGATGTTATTCCTGTACTAAGGCTTTTAAGAAGAATGTCTGAGAATCTGATTCTGGCAGCCTTTGATTAGAAGAAAGGTCTTTTTGCTGTAACTCTGCCACATTTTATTCTCTTAAAAGGGGAAATAAAACAAAACTAAGCAGGACAAAGTAATTTCCAGTGTAGAACAGAGAAAGTAACTTTCTACCTCACTGGACAGTATAAGCTCTGAAAATACAAAAGTTCTCCTTCATCCTCACACAAGCTAGCAGGAGATTGCTGTTTGCAACTAAGTTCTGCATGTGTGGCTAGAAACCCATTGCCCAGAAGGGCATATGTTGGAGCTTCAGAATGTACTTTTTGAGATATTTAGCTTTGGCCAAGTTGTTATGGTTGAATTTTACAGTCCTGCAAGCCAATCTTACAAGCTTGATATGTTGATAGGTTTCAGTTCTGAAGAACAGTTTTAAAATGTGTTGTCTTGAGAGAATTTATAAGTGCAAGTGGTTTAGTGCTTATTCAACTAAACATGAACAGTTGGCTTCCTCACTGTATTGTCATGCCACATATCATGAAAAGCTTCTGCAAATGATATGTTATCTATTAAAATGACACTATTGCGTGGCAGTTTTGGGTGCAGAACTGAGGGTATAAGGAACGGTACTATTCAGATGTACACAGATCATCTGCATCTTGGGAATCCTCCTTGGTACTGGGTCTGTAGCATCACTAATGTAAATAGATGTAGATTTGTAAAGAAGGCTAAAAATCTGTTCTCAGTACTGCTTTAACCACACATCCCTGCAGTAACAACCAGTTTCATCCAAAACTCGGGTTTTTGAGGCTTCTTTTTTTGGCAAGATTATTTCAAGGCAAAAGAAATATTATGCCTTTGTCTTAAGATGATGATTTGGCTGGGAAGACAAGTGTAAGGTGCTCTGCTGTTTGATTTGTTTGTAGGGTTCTTCAGTTCTGATTTGGGGGGAGATAGGTAGATAGATAGATAGATAGATAGATAGATAGATAGATAGATAGATAGATAGATAGATAAATAGTAATGTTTATTAGGGAAAAGTCTTCATGGTTTTGATATTGAAATATTCAATTTTTACCTTATACCATTATTAGACTCTTTGAATAACTGTACCTTTGTATGAAGGTACATACAGTATTAAAAGTAATCCTTTCACAGTGTAGTAACTGTGAAATCCTTCTGTTCTTACCAAAACACTGAACTTGGCAGCAGCTTTAAGGCTGGACTCTCAAGAAGAAAACTTTGAAGCTACAGCAGTACAAAGCAATGACCTTGGGGGAACTTGGCATCCTTGGTTTAGTACTGGATACTGCACTGCAATGGGTTTACATAACCCCCTTTTATTTTCAAGGCAATATTGTCAGGTAAACAGCAGGCAGACTGATATTCCTGAGGATGTTTTAAAAGCAACATTACTTTGCTTTATCCAGTTACTGCATTAACAATAGCACTTGGGAGCAATGGCTTTTTCCTGAGAAAATCCAAGTGATCAGTCTCAGTGGAGATTGATGCAAGGGAAGTTTACATCAGGAGTATCCTTGCAGCTCCACCCACAGCTGTGATGGGCTGCTCCTGCTCTCGCTCCATTTCGTCTGTGCCCCCTGCATTCAAATTGTTGAAACAAACCTCTAACTAAGCTTTACTTTTTTAGAAGAAGAAATTAAAAGCAACAGTACTGGTACTCCAGTATGCCCTCCACTTCGTTATCCTTTTAAGTTTTTCTTACTGATTTGATCAAAAATAGTTCTTTAAATACATTCTGATGTTGTTGAACTTACACAGCTTTACTTGCTTTCAGCATTACGTGCTCCACATCTCAGGAACTCCAGAGATGTGTAATTACAGTGTAATACTCCAAGTGTTCCTGTTAGGCAAGGCTGGCATTGCTTATTTTGATCCATTAGGAAAACTGGTCACCTGCATTTTCATTACAGTTTTACTGCTGAGACCTGGTGTGTTCCTGACCTGATGATTATGATCATTTTCTTTTTAGAGATGAGGAGAATGAGGAAGGTCCCTATGCAACTTCTTCGTATCACCAGTAGAAGACAGATGTGATGGCCTGAAAACTTCCCATGAAATCAGTTCTTACAGAACTAAACAGTCAATAATTCAAAACCCAAGTCTTTTGGACTCATCCTCTTGATGTACTTAAAAGGAGTCATGAATGGGTAATTGCACTGAAATTATGACCTCTTCTGCCTTCCATAGGTTAATGTCCTTATGCTATATCAATAAAAGGTTTAAGCCTTCCAAAACTAGCAATGGCCTTTTTACCCCTTCTGTGCAAACTGTAGCATGGTAGCAACTATGTATCCCTGAGGTCACCTTTATGCAGGATGTTGATCTTTAGTAAAGATTTTGTAAATACTTGTTAAAGTGAAATTTGTTTTAAGTATTTAAAAATATTAAATAAGTTTGCTTGTAAACGACAAACGATGAAAGTAATAGAAATTTACTTCTTCTGCAAACATAGGCAAGTTTGCTGTGAAAGTTTTGTCTACTTCAGGGCTGCAGAAGTTGCCTGTGAACCTTGTGTGTGTCTGTGCGTGGTATGATGTATTCCTAGACAGGGGAATGCAGCTTGTTTTGATTAGTTAAAAGTCTTTATGGTTAAAGATCTGTTTGCATATTGGATTTCTACTAATAAAAGGGACGAGTTACAGCAAGAGGTTTTTTTTTGTGAAGTATGACATTGGAATATCAGATGTGTGTTCTTGTGTGCAGTTATATTTTGTGTGGTTTTAATTTAATAAAATACAAAAAATACTGATGTGTCTGTTCATAATGAAGTCAGCTTGGTTCTAGCCTGTTTTTTGGGAAGAATGGTCTGTCTAGTTTCACGAGCTATTAGATACTAATTTCAGGGTAAATGATGTCTTTACCCTTACCTTGTAACTCAGCCTTCTAAGTGAGACCTGTAAGAGCTATCTGCCCTAGCTGTGCAGTCTGTTCAGGTGGGGCAGAGCCACACTGGCAAGGCTTCCGTGTTCTGAGAAGAGGTGCCAGCATTCAGGTCTGCAAGTGAACCCCATCTGAAGCTCAGGGAGGCAGAGTGCAGCCTGCAATCACTGCTTGCCCTGAAGTTAGTGTATTAGCAAGTTCTTGTAAAATATCCTGTGTTTTTTTCCTCAAGTATTCCATAAACTTCACAGAACTCTCATCATTAAAGATTTGCTGGATCCCCACTGCAACAGATGTAGTTTCCTATCTTTTAGCACATCAGTAAGTATCACTCCCTCGAAGCAAAACCATTCTGCAGGATGTTAAGAGGGAAACAATATGGAAAGTTTCATTAATTGACTAAAACCAGAAGTAAAAATTCAAAGCTCAGCAGGAATTGCTATTTCCCTGGAGCTAGCAGGAACTTTGAGCCAGAGGCTCATTCAAATCAACTCTGGCTTGTCCTAAAGAGAAGGCCTGCAGTAGCACACAAATTAACGAGGACAGAAAAAGCTTAGAGTGAAGAAGAGGAAGCACTGATTTTTTGTGAAGAGACAGGTGAATTAGTTTTAGGTCTTGTATCTGTCTTAAATTGGGATTGTATCTATTCCTTACACGATCATAACTTCTCTTGTTGTCATTTAATTTCAGCAGGACATTACAAAACCAGGATGAGTTACTTTTCCAAAGGCAACCCTAGCTTCAAGCCCAGTTATATTTTATTATTCCACAGAAAATTTTAACCCTTTCCTACAGAAAATTTTAACCCTTTCCTACCAGAGACCTGCTGTTGTGAATACCCCCATTGCTCCAGCGCGTGCAGGCCCGAGGGGCTTTGCAGAGCAGGTCAGAAGCACAGCTTCTGCCTCCTGGCTGGGCTGGCCAGCCACTGGGAACCCACCTTCCCCTCGGGGCTGTGCCTGTGGGCTGCAGGACCTGCAGGACAAACAGCCCTTGCACCTGATTTCCCTGCCAGAAAGCCGTGCAGGAGCTCCAGGGAGGAAGCAGCTCTGGCAGCCTGGATGCACCAGAGCCCATGGCTGCACAGCCGTCCCCTCAGAGAGCAGCGGCCAGGGTGCAGATAACATACAATACATGCAGATACCGGCCCCGATAACCCACGGAACCTCTCCTCGCTGGAAATGCCTCCACAGCCGCGCTCAGTGTGGAACCCACACAGACACCCCAGCCCCCTGTGCCACACCAGCAGCCTCCCTCGGGGCCGCCGCTGCCCACACAAAGGCCGCCTGCAAGGGCCTACCGTGCCACCGCTGTCCCAGGCGCCTGCTCCTCTCCTGCCACACAGACGCTCCTCGTGCTGCCCCAAGGCCTCAGGGCTGGGCAGAGAGGCCTCAACTCTTCCACTCCATCTTCGTTGGCTCTTCCAGCCGTGTTTAGCAGAGCCGGCAGCAGCCGCTTGGCCCTGCCCTGTGGCCCGGTGCTGGCTGTGGCCCTGGGCCCAGCCCTGAGGGGTCCAGTGCTGGCCCGTGGCCTCTGGGCCTGGCCCTGAGGAGCCCTGAGGGGCCTGGTGCTGGCCATGGGCTCTGGGTCCGGCCCTGAGGAACCCTGAGGGGCCCAGGCTGGCCATGGGCTCTGGGTCCGGCCCTGAGGAACCCTGAGGGGCCCGGGCTGGCCATGGGCTCTGGGTCCAGCCTTGAGGAGCCCTGAGGGGCCTGGTGCTGGCCATGGGCTCTGGGCCTGGCCCTGAGGAGCCCTGAGGGGCCCGGGCTGGCCATGGGCTCTGGGCCTGGCCCTGAGGAGCCCTGAGGGGCCCGGGCTGGCCATGGGCTCTGGGCCTGGCCCTGAGGAGCCCTGAGGGGCCCGGGCTGGCCATGGGCTCTGGGTCCGGCCCTGAGGAACCCTGAGGGGCCCGGTGCTGGCTGTGGCCTCTGGGCCTGGCCCTGAGGAACCCTGAGGGGCCCGGTGCTGGCCATGGGCTCTGGGCCTGGCCCTGAGGAGCCCTGAGGGGCCTGGGCTGGCCATGGGCTCTGGGTCCGGCCCTGAGGAGCCCTGAGGGGCCTGGGCTGGCCGGGGCTCCTCACCTGTGGGCACCCTGGCTGTGGGCTGAGCACCAGGTGCCAGATCCTCTGTCCTGGCAGCCCCCAGGGGCAAAGAGCTACATTTCCCTGTGTTTAATTAATGCCTGCTCCTGGTTTTCAGGTAGACAGGTAGATGTAGTGCATCACAATCCTCAGGGCGAATCCAGAGACCGACTGCCTGGGTTTTATGTACAGGTAAAACACTTTTGGGAATCGCTTTGCTGTGCCTCTGCCGGTTCCTTGCAGCCCTTCCCTGCCAAGAGGCCGGGCCCATCACGGCTGCGGGTGCCACACACGGGGCCCCGAGGCACCTGGGCACCCTGGGCCTGCTCAGCCCCCGGAGAACTGAGCAGCTGGGAGGAATCAGTGCCTGGAAATTGTCTGTAAAACACACAGCGAGTCAAGGTGGAGCTTTACCACTCCTGTAAGAGTTCCTAAGACTCTGAAATAACCAATGTTTTAATATCTTAATTCACATTTTCACATTATTAGTTAGCAAAGTCACATATTTTCCTGTATAGTTTATGTATTTTTATTCATTACCATGTATATTTTGCTTCCTACTCTGCTTTTAATACACTTGTAGTTTCATTCTTTGTTTATGTATTTTTGCCAATTCTGCAAAGCGTGGTTTAGGGCTGTAATAGGGCAATGTCAGGCTGAAGCGAAGCAGATAAAATTCCATGTTCTGCAGCTATTTTGTGGTGAGGAACCTGCACGTTTGAAGTTTTGTTTGAATATATTTCTTAAGTCAAAGCTTGAAAAATCAAAACCTGGCAGGATCTTTTTCAATGAAATATGTGGGACACTCCTGATAAAAAGCTTACATTTGGCAGTCAGTTGCGATGTGGCTGGAGGCCACTAAAGCCCTGTGAATCCAGCTCACCCAGGCACCAGGTGCTGCAGCTGCATCTCCCCTTCTCAGAGGGGCCTCCCTGTGCCACCCCAGCCCTTCCTGCATCGCAGTGAACTGTATCACTCCGTGGTGCAGGATAGCCTCAAAAAGCTGGGCAGTGGAGAGAAAAGATGCATTCTCTTCGACACACACAACAGCAGCCTTGTGCTTCTTGTGGTCTAACCCCAGCTGGCAGCTCAGTTCCTCACAGCCACTCAGGGACGGGGCAGAGCATCACAGGGGTGAAAGGCAGAAACCTCGCAGGTCGAGATAAAGCCAGTTTAACAGGTAGTGCAAAAGCTGTGCATGCAAGCAAAGGAAAGGAAAACAAGGAATTCATTCACCACTTCCCAGGGGCAGGCAGGAGTTCAGCTGTCTCCAAGAAGGCAGGGTTAATCCACTGTAAGTAATGGTTATTTGGGAAAACAAACATCCTGCCCCCTTCCTCCTTCCCCAGCTTGACACACCAGCATGGCACCACATGGTCTGGGACATCCCTTGGGGCAGCTGGGATCAGTGTCCTGCCTGTGTCCCCTCCCAGCTTCTTGTGCACCCCCAGCCTCCTCA
>VYXC01000696.1:65916-140659 GCA_013397175.1 Platysteira castanea
CCGGTGCTGGCCATGGGCTCTGGGCCTGGCCCTGAGGAGCCCTGAGGGGCCTGGGCTGGCCATGGGCTCTGGGTCCGGCCCTGAGGAGCCCTGAGGGGCCTGGGCTGGCCGGGGCTCCTCACCTGTGGGCACCCTGGCTGTGGGCTGAGCACCAGGTGCCAGATCCTCTGTCCTGGCAGCCCCCAGGGGCAAAGAGCTACATTTCCCTGTGTTTAATTAATGCCTGCTCCTGGTTTTCAGGTAGACAGGTAGATGTAGTGCATCACAATCCTCAGGGCGAATCCAGAGACCGACTGCCTGGGTTTTATGTACAGGTAAAACACTTTTGGGAATCGCTTTGCTGTGCCTCTGCCGGTTCCTTGCAGCCCTTCCCTGCCAAGAGGCCGGGCCCATCACGGCTGCGGGTGCCACACACGGGGCCCCGAGGCACCTGGGCACCCTGGGCCTGCTCAGCCCCCGGAGAACTGAGCAGCTGGGAGGAATCAGTGCCTGGAAATTGTCTGTAAAACACACAGCGAGTCAAGGTGGAGCTTTACCACTCCTGTAAGAGTTCCTAAGACTCTGAAATAACCAATGTTTTAATATCTTAATTCACATTTTCACATTATTAGTTAGCAAAGTGACATATTTTCCTGTATATTTTATGTATTTTTATTCATTACCATGTATATTTTGCTTCCTACTCTGCTTTTAATACACTTGTAGTTTCATTCTTTGTTTATGTATTTTTGCCAATTCTGCAAAGCGTGGTTTAGGGCTGTAATAGGGCAATGTCAGGCTGAAGCGAAGCAGATAAAATTCCATGTTCTGCAGCTATTTTGTGGTGAGGAACCTGCACGTTTGAAGTTTTGTTTGAATATATTTCTTAAGTCAAAGCTTGAAAAATCAAAACCTGGCAGGATCTTTTTCAATGAAATATGTGGGACACTCCTGATAAAAAGCTTACATTTGGCAGTCAGTTGCGATGTGGCTGGAGGCCACTAAAGCCCTGTGAATCCAGCTCACTCAGGCACCAGGTGCTGCAGCTGCATCTCCCCTTCTCAGAGGGGCCTCCCTGTGCCACCCCAGCCCTTCCTGCATCGCAGTGAACTGTATCACTCCGTGGTGCAGGATAGCCTCAAAAAGCTGGGCAGTGGAGAGAAAAGATGCATTCTCTTCGACACACAACAGCAGCCTTGTGCTTCTTGTGGTCTAACCCCAGCTGGCAGCTCAGCCCCTCGCAGCCACTCAGGGATGGGGCAGAGCATCACAGGGGTGAAAGGCAGAAACCTCGCAGGTCGAGATAAAGCCAGTTTAACAGGTAGTGCAAAAGCTGTGCATGCAAGCAAAGGAAAGGAAAACAAGGAATTCATTCACCACTTCCCAGGGGCAGGCAGGAGTTCAGCTGTCTCAAAGAAAGCAGGGTTAATCCACTGTAAGTAATGGTTATTTGGGAAAACAAACATCCCGCCCCCTTCCTCCTTCCCCAGCTTGACACACCAGCATGGCACCACATGGTCTGGGACATCCCTTGGGGCAGCTGGGATCAGTGTCCTGCCTGTGTCCCCTCCCAGCTTCTTGTGCACCCCCAGCCTCCTCAGGGCTGGGGTGAGGAGCAGGAAAGGCCTTGGCTCTGTGCGAGCTCTACTCAGCAGAAATGAAAACGTCTTTGTGTTATCAATGCATTTGTGTTTCCAGCAGATCCAAAACACAGACCTATATTGGCTACTGTGGAGAAAATAAACTCTACCCCAGCCAAAAGCAGCACACTAATGTAGCTTGTAGTAAAGTGTTTAATAAAGTACAGTATCAGAAACAATAGTCTATTAGAAAAGCTCAGAAGGTGAATACTGTATATATTGTACTTGTTACATTTTCAGTGATAATTTAGGAGTGAAGGATTTCTGAAGGATCCAGCAGAGATAGAAACAACACAGAAACCGATTTTTGTCAGTTTTGAATCAGAGATGTGCAGTTGTTGAAAGCACTTTTCTCGCCAGGAAGAAAGCAAGCACTGAGACTGTGATTTACTAATTATGACTTAATTATGGCTAAACACACAGCAGTGCATGTCCAGTCCTAATGTGCTCCAAGTGTTCCCTGCAAGACAAGGACTTTGATCTGGAGTGCAGGTTGAAACTTGCGTCACTCGGTTTGATTTTATTTCGAGTAAGTCCCAGCCCTTTAGGAATGCAGGGTGATTCATCAGGCTGGCTGTGTTCTGCTGCCTGGTTCTGGAGGGTGTGATGTGCTGATAGATGTTCCTTCCATGTACCAGCAATGGAACCAGTTCTTGAATCATTCAAATAACAAGTTTAGTGGGCTTGGGCAGGATGGAATGTGAATTCAGTTTGAGGAACCGTAGCTGTGATTTCTGGTCTACCTGTCAGAGGCTTGCTCTGTTCTCAGCTACTCATCAGGCTGCTCCAGTTATCTCCATGTGTACCCCGGGGATGCACAGCAGCAGGGTAAGCACAGAACAGATCCATAAACATGCAGAAGTACAATCAGGTCATACCCATTGCTGGGACTTTTATTTTTCCCTAAATTATGTCACTGATACTTTGTTCAAGCTATAAAATTTGCAAGACTGAGAGGTTAACAAATATCCCACCAGCCTTTTTGTGGACACGTACAGCTCATAATGACTGGCCACTAGTTGATGAGATCTTTCCTTTAGTACCAGACTCATGAGACTTCCAACGAAAATTGAAATATTATTATACTACCCATCATATTGACAGGAGAAGAAAATCTGGAGTCTTTTTAAAAATAGTCATTGGGGAAGGACAGTTTAGCCTTTTTGTTTTTTCAAGTGCAGATCCTAGGTCACTACCACTTCCCCAGATGTAAAGGTCTATGGTTGGTTACCATCCTCCTGATTTCTTTCACAAATCCAAAATTGGGAAACAGTTTGCTTTTCCCACGTGATGGTCACATAAGAAAGGAAGTCACAAGCTGTTGCAGAATGCAGCTAAGATCTATATGGACATAAAGAAATTCGGATCTTTGGGAGCATTAGCAAATAATAATAAACAAATGAGAGGGTTCAGATGAGAACAAATACACTGATTTAAAACAACATGAATTCTTTTTTCCTAATTATTTTCTCTGTAGAGTTTATAAGGGACTATTTCTCAAACAGGAAGCTTACATTGATGACACTTTTGGATACAGTTTTTACCTTAAAAAAAAATAAATCACCATTAGTGAGTGATATTGCAATTCAGTGATTCACATCAGGATGTGTGTGAGCAGGCAGTGATGTATGTTGTGGCTGCTTGTGCTGTGTCACTGGCTTATGTCTCATCAGTTTGCAAGGAGTTATGCTGTTACACCTCAGAGCTATCTCATTCACTTAAAACTGATTATCAATAATGCTCAGTTGACAATTTATGCTTTGCAGGGATTCCAAAGTTTACTTCAGTTGGCTGAGAAGCATTGCTCAAATCTCTCCTCTTTAGTGTCCAGCTGCGAGGAAGGAAATGACCCCAGGAGTGATGTAACACTCAGAGAACTTTGTGCTGTGCAGGCAGTGCTCTAAGTCAGCATCTCCATTCACTGGCAGGCAAATCCCAGCCTCTGCATCAGGGAACATTTTTAAACTGTATCAATCTTAGAGATTTTTTAAAAAATCAAAGGGATAACCTCAGTTATGAATGAAGAATCTGTAAGTAAAGAGCACAGGGCTTTCTGGAGTTCCTCTACACAACTGACTGCTGTAGGTGACAGGTCTAAGGCCTTATATCTTCTGGGACTCTGTTTGAAATCTACCTTTCTAGAGGCTTCTTTACCTTTGATCTTGCTTCATGAGTTCTTCATACGTAAAATTATCCATTCACTTAAAGATAAAAGACCTCATGAGCCATTCCTCCAAAACTCTGTTAGCTGAGGAAGAAGAATGAGGATGACATTTTTGTTTTCCTTTTTCATTCTTCGGGAAGCACCGAATTTTTGGCTAATGCTAGCATATATAGGCCAAAAAAAAAGGGTCTCCAAGATAATCCTGCTCAGCACAGAACAGAGGTCAGGAATCAGACCACAGCCTTGATATTCAGAGATCCTGAGGTACAACAGATCCTTTAAGTCTTTCCAAAAAGCAGGGCCCATGTTCCTAAAAACATCTCTAGTTGCAAACTTCCATTTCCATACAAAACGACTTGAATTGCTTTCTTTTTTTTTCTTTAGAGAAAGCAGTGGCTATTTACACTTGCTATCAGGATACTCACATCAGGAATTCAACTAATCATGCATGCACAATCATCAAATGGTGCACCAAAGAGAATGTTCACACATGCTGAAGAAGAGAATACAGCTCTGTAATATGAAAGGCAATTGTAATGTCAAAGATTTATCAGATTTATCAGGACACTACAGTCCAAGTTACAGAATACTACATAGAGAAATAAAAAAGGATCAAAAAATTAGAATTTAAAACCAAAATTAATGAATATAAAATAATATTAAGATTAATGAAAACTTTAATAGGTAAATTATTTTCAAATATTTTATTTAGAGAACTATGAACTATTTTCTAATAATGCCCTTTACATAGTTGCATCTATAGGAAGCTTGTTGAGTGAGAGCAAAAAAAATGTAGCATTAAAAGCAATTTCCATCAGAAATGATTGGTTTAGCTACAAAAGTAAACCAAACACAAACAATAAATCAAAGAGAGCATTACAGAAATATTTACCTTATCAGATAGAAACTCAGTGTCAGAATTTGGTGTTCAGGGTTGATTTGTGAACGTAGGAAAATACAGAATGCAGAAAGTGAATGGAGCACTACAGCTCTTCATTTCTGTCTCGAGTTGTCAGTACAGTGTAAACAGAGCATTTCTAATGATATCCTCAAATTAACAGATCATAAGTCACCGAGCCAGGAGTGGGGGAACTAGACTAGATTTCTACATGTTTGGCAGTCACTAACTTTTTACAGGCTGCTATAGATGCGTTTGATGACATCAGCCTCTTCCTTGTCCAGGATGCCCTTGTCCACATAAGCATCAGCTTGCTGATCAATGAAATCTCTCAGCTTTGAAAGATCATAGTCTGAAAAACAAGAATTCATGTGCACAGTGAGTCATTGCCATTATACTGCTTCACCTAAGAAACGATGCCATTGCAAAGTTTACCCAACCAAGGCACTTTATCAGGCATGGAGAGAATTCTCTCTAAGTGCAACTTGTGAAAACATTTAAAACCCCAAACCAGCTGCACAAAGTCTTTTTACAATCATGGTGCTGTTATTATCCAAGAGGAGTAATCATCTCTTGCTCTTGATTGATTGCTCTCAAATGCTAAAGCAAGAATATTTTCTGGTCCAGAGATTTAATGTTCTAGTCTGCACAGCAAATGCTGTTGTGCCTTATTATTTTCACAACTGTCATGGAATCAAAAGAAAGTATTAAATGTACTATAGTATTAAATGTACTATTTCCTATTGAAATTCCAGTAAAACTCCCACTTACTACAAACACTGTAGTGAAAATTCATGAAAGCAACTCCCTGAAAATATATCAAAATAATACAATTATTTACCTTGATACAGAACACAATATTCTGGTTTGAAAAATACTGCAGAGAGCAGTCTTTGTGACAGTGTTAGTGTCAGTTTTTGACAACCTTCCTCTGTCAACCTGCTGAAAGATCCTTCCTCCTTTTCCAATAGAAGAGTGCATCTCTGCAGCCTGATTCACACCATATGCATTAAATAGACTTTTCCTATGCTGGAAAACATCACTATTTTCCATGAAAAGAATCCTACTGCAAAGCAATTTTTCAAACAACATAAAAAGGAAGCCTATTGTGTAACTCTGGCAACAGATTCAGTATATTCACACAAAAACACAATAAAGTTTCAGTTACATAATTTGCTGCATAAAAGTAAAGCTTAATTTGTTAGAATCAGAAGAAGAATATCAATGTTTTAAGGGTTCATACTAAGTTAAATGATTAGTATCTCTCACAAGAATGATTACATTCTGAATTTTTCAGTATGAATTACTTGTTCCACAGACAGAGCCTCCAGAATACATTAAAACTGATTTTGCAATGCCCAGTGTATAACATCACACAGCAATACATGGAAGAACCTTCTTTCAAACTGCATTCTTAACAAAATAGACAATAATGAATTTGTGGTTTTTTAGGGTTCAAAAATCGACCAAAATGGGCTAGAAATAGAAAGATATTAAGGAGCAAATTCATGCTTGCAACCATTTTTATAACAGTATAAGGCAATTTCAAGTGAGTAATACCGAAAATTGCTGTTCACCACTCCCCACTCCTGCAGAGGTGTCCTCTCCCTATCTGAGTTAGCAGGAATTTTGCCATTTGCTGTACTGAGGCCAGGATTTCTTGTCTGTCATTACTTAATAGGATGTAACCTGCTTGTCTCTCCATCCTGTGTGAGTGATAGGGACAAATAGTACTGAGCAATTTCGTAATTGGGATGTGAGATTTCATTCATGTTGACAGAATGAGGGTCTCCAGTGAAAGATACCAAGGAATGGAAATGAATGAAGAACAAATACTAAATTAATTTCATATCCACATTTCTCAAATCCAAATCTCTGTTTTTATTTTACTTCTAGAATGCTGTTTCTAACGCTAAGATTATATGTGGAGATGTGAAGGTTTAATTACTAAACATTCTGTATGGGATTGCAACATTATGATATTATATAATTCGGGCTAATTTATATATCTCACAGCAATGTAAATTGATTTTCTTCTAGAAATTGATAACTGCCAATTTCTAATACTTATTTAGAATCTATTGTAATTAGAAAAATCAGCTTTGGGTTTATATTCACTGCAACAGCTGCAGCATTACACGGAGCTGTGAAACAGCTCCAGTAAATGAAGTGAGCTCTTATTTGCATATTCAGATCAAGCCATTTGCCATCAAAATTAATGACAGAATTTACTTTCATTTCTAAATGGCTGCTGTTAGTGTTATGAAGCTCTGAACTACCTAAGTATTTGTTGAACAATCCACACGTGCTCTTCGCCTGTATCAGTTAAATGCTCACTTCTGCAATGGTTTCAAACCTCAAGCCAGGTCTGGGAGATGGGAAGGACAGGCCACAGAGCCTGTGGATTGTAAACAGGCAAAACAAATTTAGGATACAAAAGGCAGTCAGCCCAAAATCCAGGCTTTTGACGAGTTCATCTTTAAATCATCCCAGTCACTCAAGCTTACCAGCCTCCATAACAGGCAATTGATACTTTTAAACTGCAGAAATGCAAATCAACATTTCCAGGGATGTTAGTCATTGAACGAACACTATCTACTGAAATTCACACAAAGTTAAGGACCCACAAACATTTGCCTGAAGAAAACCTAAACCTCTTCAAGGATCTTTGGTGAGTAAACCAATCCATGAGTAGGACTGGGGAAGCCTGGCCATTTCAACACATGAATTACTTTGAGAATTGCTTTTCTGCCAGCTCCCAGCTGCCAGCTGCAAGTGGAGAAATGATTGATGAGCACACCAGCACCACCTCACCCTGCTCTGAGGAAACACCGCAGTGCACTCACGGTTAGATAAGCTTACCCTGGCTGTACTTCTTTTAACATCATCCCAGGGGAACTGAATTAGCATTTCACAAAAATAAGGAGTATGAAAAGGCACAATGAAGATGATGTATCAGAAGAGTAAGAATACTGTTCTAATTTTGTCATAACTTACACTCCCTTTAAGGCCTATTTCCATTGCCAGAGGACAATAAAGATATTTTAGTGCAAATGAAAATCCGTCTATGCAGAAATGTATCTCTTAATGCACTCACAGGCAGATAAAATGCTATTGATCTGCAGTCACAGCCATTTTCAGACTGCAGCAGTGCAGAAGAAAGATTGCTACAAAGAGGAGCAAGGGGCTGCCCAGGCAGTATGTGTGATACAGAGATATAATCACACACGATGGAGATCTAATTACTATAACGAGTACATTGCTAAACAGAACCATTAATTAGAATTGGCAGGAAAACCCTCGAGCAAATATGCAGCCCTGCTGCTAACTGCCATTGCTGCCATGGTGTGGAAACGATCTGAGAGATGGGGATTTTTTTTAATAGTCTTTCCTATTACAGTTTCTGTACAGGAAAATGAATGTGTTGGGCTGCAGGCATGCGTTCATCTCTGAAATGTAATTCATACACACTTCAGCTCACAGAGAGGACAGATAGGTTACCCAGGGCTAATCACATCTCGGATCACCCTCTGCTTGGCTGGTGCAAGAAGGATCCTTCTTGCCAGGCGCCAGTCATAGCCCAGGGATGGATCCCCTGGCTAGGAACCTTCACTTTCAGAGAGAGTGATGGCAGAACACACAGCCGTAGCAGAGAATAGGGATAGGAAGCTGGTTTTATGGAAGAACTTGAGGGAAAAAACGGTATGGATGAATAAAGATCCGCGAAAAATAAACGAGAAATGCTGCTGCTGTTCTGTCCCTGCCGCCAGCTCTCACACAGCCCTGCCTCCGAGGACGAGGCAAATGGTGGGACAGCTGGTGAGCAAACCCTGTGCAGCTGCTTCAGTCACTGCTCCCTTCTACACAGCCTTGCATGTGAGAGCTACAAGTCATTCGAGTTGATTTGGGCTGTAATCCAACGTATTACAGTGCTACTGACATAAGTCTGCATCTCAACCGTTCCTGATTATGAAACAAGACTCGTTGCTATTGGGGCAGGCATGCTAGCCAGATGCACCGAGCTTCTCTAGACACACCCAGACGTTTCAAACGCATCTATCTCATGTAAATAGTCATAATTAAACACCATGATGAGCTGAGAAATGCAGCACCAGACAAGGCTGACACAGCTGCCTGGTGACAGGCAGACCCCCATGACTGTGTGGACAGCCCATGAGTAACTCCTGCTGGGCAGGCTCTGTGGGATTTGTGGCCATTCAGCCCAATTTACATTAATCTACCTTAATTCACTATTTCTGTTCATTGGCTTAACTTTTACATGACCTGTATTATTTAACTCTAAAACCACTAATGATCACTGTAATCTAGACATGCACAGTTAGTTTCACATTACTGTTATTTAAGTTATAATACAATGTTAAGTTATACAACACAATATAAATTACTTGCTTTTAATGCATATGGTGCCCACCCACCCCAATGTCAAGGCCTTTTACTTCATACCTTCTTTGTTACCTTGTTTATTGTGTTTTTTCAGCCATTCTATGTTCTTCCTGATTGCTTCCAAATATGCCTCAGATTTCCCTGGAGGAAAGGATGGCAGAGAAATCAGGCACTTACATCAATGACTGATGCAGATTGCTTAACTGGGTGAAGTTGGTCACAGTGAGAAGGCAGATTAAAACTATTTTTAGTTTCTGTTTAAAACCTGAGTCCTGTCAAACTTAGTCAGGCAAAATTCCCACAGATGGCTAGCAGGTGTTGCCTGTGCAAGATTAGTCATGCACAAACTTAGGATCATGGCTTTTTTTGATCTTTATACATCACTTTGGTGGTATCCACAGAAACTGCATATGTGGATTAAAAACAACGTGTAGCTTTCTGATCATCATAATTGTTCAGCAAATAAGAAGCTGTTGAGACAGCAAGGAATGACTTAATTAGGATTGAGAGCTTTCAGTAGCAAAACTCCTCCATATAGTAGTACTAGCAGCATATAGCAAACCTAAAATTGGGATGTTTTGGAAAGGCAACTTGAAATACAGTTACTATATTTACTGAGAAAAAGGATGTCTTTAAATTACCATGGTAAGTCCTCATTCTAGCTGAAATTTTAAAGTGATGGCTATTTTTGGACCAGAAAGCACACAGGACAGAATTAGTTCAAGGATTACCTAATAAGGCCCCTAAGGAAATATTCCATCTAATGGATTTTGAATTCTTAACTTGGCTGGAGCTTTATTGATGTAATGTTCTTACATTTGTCAGGAATGAAAACCCAGTGTGATTGGTGTGTAGAAGCTTACTACAGCCAACTGTGCATGTCTGCCCCTGTTAGTAACTACTAGACACAGCATTAGATACTCCCTCATTTTTGAGCTGGGAGTGCAGTAACTTTATAGTAAGGTACTCTGTGGAAGAGCAAGGGCATTGCATGATGAGACAAAGAGCTAAATAATGATCCAATTTAAATTTCTAAAAAGCTACTGGGCTGAAGATAAAGGAAAATAACCCAAACCAAACTGAAAAGACAAATCTTCAAGAGATGAGCAAAATGTGTTATCTATCATTTCCCACGAGTATTGAGATAGCTTTTTTTTTACTGTGAAATCAGCCAGCCATCTTGAGTTATCTTCCTCTTCCATGTTCAAATAAATCAGCTGCTGGAAAAAACATCACCTTCCACCTGTGAGTGGCTGCACTGCCCACGGGGCTGAGCCAGGTGATGGATGGACCACAATCTACTGCAGTCCTGATTTCTGCAATTCTCTCCTGAGCAGGCTGAGTGAAAACACTGCATTCCAAAAAGTGTGAGCATCAGACAGCACTGCTGCAAAAGAAGTGATTTTGTTTAACCAACTGATTACAAAACATAGATACTTATGCTGGACCCTTAGCAATAAGAACTGACTGGAAGGTTTCTGCACCAACAAGCATTCTCCTTCAGGAGTTCAGCACAGTACAGAGGCACTGTGTCCCCTGCAGATTTGAGATAGAGAAGCTGATTTGCACCCAGGTGACTTCAGCCAGCACAGACCAATTTAGCACATGGCATTGTTTGTCATGCTAGGGCATGATAAAAATAACTTTACTACTGTGCTGCATTTGCTTAGGAAGACATTAACTTACTGTAATGTTTTCAGAGTTATGTAAAACAGATTAATTACTGATAACCTTTAACCTCTGGCAGTGGGAAATGTAAATTGTGTCACTGCAGAACTCTTCACTGCCTTTCAGTACCAGCTTTCAATGGGCCCGCTCAGATTATTGAATGTTCTGGCCATCTGATTTCACTGAAAAGCCACAGATGCAAAGAAGCAAAATCCCTCTGCACTACTGTGTCAAACTGCATTTTATATTGATCTAAAAGGGTCTGCGAATTCTGTGAATGTCTGCTCAGCAAGGGATATCGTGTCATATGTTTAAAACTTGGCAGATAAGTACACTTCTGAATCAAGCTGTTGTGTGCTGACTCCCAGTGACTACAGACTGAAGGTATTTATGCTAACACAATGGAAAATCAATGCCAAAGAGAGGAAAAGACTCCAATCACTCAGAGCACACATAGTAGGAAAAGAAATTGCTATTCTATACCTCCGGATTCTTCACTGTTTCCTGCTGCATTTTGTCCTTCATTCTTTGTAGAATCCTTCGAAACTTCATATTCCTTTTCCATCTTAGCTGCTTCTTCCTTTGTACTGTCTGCTTCTTCACTACTCTTGTCTAAAGAAAGAACAAGAGCAAACTATTTTGTATCAAATGTACCAAGAGCATTTCTCAATCACATCAGTACAATCTTGGGCAAGTAAAGCATTTTGAGTGGTGCTTGAGGAAGAGCCTCACTGGAGCCTGTCTCAAAGTGGTTTTTAAAGGTCATCTCTACTCCAGACCTCTGGAAAAGAGGAATGCCTGTCTCTGCTCTTACAAACAATAGCTGAATGCAGGTGACTGCAATGCAAAGGCACATTTCTTTGTGCAGAGAAAAATTATATGAAATTTCCATTCGCTAGACCCAAAGTTGACAAATAATGGGTTTTCATTATTATTTAAGTATTAAAAAGCACCGATACAGCTTGCTTTTGTATATGTGTAATGTCTGGACTCCAGTGAAGAAAAAGACTGAGTGTACTTCTCAAAGACTGGACAATTAAGTGAAAATGTCTCCCTTGTTGTGTGTTTGGATAACCAGGCTGTGGCTGCAGGTCCTTGAGGGACTGTGGCTTTAACAAGCAGTCTGGCTGCTAAAGCAATTAGCATACTTCTAACTGAATAGCTTTAAAAAAAGTGTTATTCCAGGAGAGAAAATTGGAGAATAAGTACCTGCTGTTAGTTTTGTCCTGGTTTTAGTGGAAGGGTTCTCAAGCTTCTTCTTTGTCTGCTCAGCTATCATGGTATCTAAGTTTTCTAGAAATCAAGGCAAAAGAAAACCAAACCCCAGTTATTCTTCAAGGGATAAGATGCAGAATCTATATTATATTGTCCCCAACACCAGTCTGAATGGTAAGGAGAAATCTAAAAGAACAGCCTTCATCCTTGCCTCTGAACAATTAATGCAGAGCCAGTGATAAAAGAACAAACAAATAGCTATATGGAATATTGATCAATCTTATTTTAAAAAATTAACAACTGAATCATGAAGTAAGGGTACCAAATAGAGCCAACATGCATAAAGACAGCACAAGTGTGCATCTCCACTCCATATTTCAGTCACGTAAGTCACAAAATACAGATAACTATCTGTAGCAATTTATTCTGATGAAAGCAATGAAAGGCTTTAATTAACTTCACAGAAAATACAAGACTATGAAATACGTGCTTCAAGCTGGTGGGAAAACACCATCCCAAACTGCCTGTGTGTCTGGATTTTATATGGTTTCATTAGAAAAGAAGTCTAGTAAAAGGTTTTAAATTATATTTAGATGAAATAAACATGTAAATTGAAGAGATTAAAACAAATACTTTCTAAACTTGCTGAAGTCAAGAATTTACCTGAAAACCAACTAGACAGCTGTGGCCATGTATACAGCTCTGGAAGACTAGAAAATTTATTTCTATGCAAATTTCAGGGCTGAATTCATCTAATTTGAAAGTAAAAGCACCTCTCCATAAAGAGGGATGTTTCAGATATAAACATTGTATGCTTATGTGGGAAAAAAAGTCCTTTTGATACCACACTTGGTAGATATTCAAAATACAGATCACCATACAATCTGCCATATTTCCTCTGTCATATTATGGCCATGGTGTAGAATTTTCCTTCCCTTCATCAGCTTTTTAAAGGTTCAGGTTAATATGGATTCAAAATTTCATACATATTATCTTGTTGGTGGGTGTTTTTGAGAGACTTAGTTTTGCAATTTGTCAAAATTCCTTTTATATTAACAGCTGAAATATTCAGTATGCAATGTGGGAACTGTGGCAGGACAGTTATAATAAGGCAAATAATATTTAAATCATATTTTCTATATAAGGCCAGTATTTTATCCATCAGCTGGGAGAGTTTTTGTCCATCAGAAAGATACTCAGCACTGCAACCTATGGGGTAGTTTTTTAAGCAAGCATATTTCTCCTTGTGGCAGATCACCATGAGCAATTGTGCCTCCCATCTGATGAGAAATCACATAATCCTGTCTGCCTGCATCCCCTATATTTTATTATTTACATAAAATTAAAATGTAAGCAGTATTTGTTGGCACCCTGCCTGACTGCACCCTCTCAATTCTACATCACATCATGGCTTTTTGTGAGTATTTTCATTTGGTACAGATCCCTTGAATGTGATTTCTGACCTTACCCACATGCCCTGAACACAACAGGTCTGGGCTGTGTTACAAGGGGATCAGACACCCAGTGAAATAAAAAACAAGCCAGAATTAGAGTGCTGGTATTGATGTCCCACTAATCACTTGATCCAAAGCTTACTGAAAGGACTGTAAACATTCCTTTCAGTTCATCTTAAAATTCTATTTTCTCTCCTGAATCAGTACCATAGTAGTATTTCAACACAAATATAAGGATTTCTCTGTTGGAAGAGGCAGTTTTCAGGATAAGATTACACAATCAAGAGCTTAAAAACCCTTTGTAAACTCAAGTGAATAGATTGTTCTCCTTCACTAATTCATGCAAATGCAAAAATGTTGCTGATTTTGGATCTTAATCCAGCATATTCTATTAAATTAGCCTTAATTTTAAGTCTAAACATAATATTTTAATCAATAAAAGTATTTAAAAACTTCAAATATCACATATGTAAGTGCATTGATTCATAAGTGCCTTTCATGTTCCTCCTTAAAAGTGTCTGTATTTAGGCAGGAAGGGTCTATTAGCAGGAAACAAAAAGACTCCACCACAGGATAGATTTATAACCTGCCAGGACATCTTTAGATTTAAACGTCTGCACGCTGATATTTCCAAAAGTTTTAGTTCTGTTGATAGATTGCAGTGTTTACAAGTTGTACACATATCCACATAGAGCACGTGCTACTGAAGGCAACAGGATTTATACTCTTCCATTATTTATTCACTTCTATAAATAGCATCAGGAGTTGTACAGCTCCTCCGAGTCCCTTGATCTGGGTGACAATTTGATGTGAGTTCATTATCCCTCTGCTGTGAGTACAGAACTGCCTTCCAGCCCCATGGAGTGTAACCAGGCAATGCTGGCCACTGCTGCCCTGAGCTTTGCCACCAAAGCCAGGCTGAATACAATAACCACTGTGCTCCACCTTCCAAGCTTTGTTTTGGCACTAGGGATACGGACAAACGTACAGGACAGGCCTTTTAACAAGCACCACGTTTCACAGGAGAAGGGGTGAAGTTACCTTGCTGGCTGGACAGCACATCAGTGTTGTCCTGGTTTTTGCTAAAGCCTTCTGTATAACCTTGGAGTCAGAATTCTTTCTCACACAGTTTCATGTCAATAATGGCCAATGTTTACTTAATGGTATTTTCTGGTTTTCATTCCTTTTGTGATCAGAGAACTTTGATGAGCATCTTTTTTCTCCAGTGGGATTGGGAAGGAAGTGAGTGACATGTTCCCCAATCCCTTGTGTAGTTCAGAATTCTATAAGAATGTGACATATGTAAATAAAGGGTCTTTTCCCTCCTTTCTGCTGAACCTAGCAGGTGTAAGAGTGTCTTTATTGTGTTTTCCCAGACACACACCAGCATGGATCTGAACGTTTGTTTCAGCCCTATTTCCTGAGTGAGTGAGTCCATGTCCGTGGGGCTCGTCCGATGCGCCTGCCTGTGTACCCTACAGAGAATATCACCCGATAATCCCAGTTCTTCCTGAACAGGATTTATTGCCCTTGTGCCACCTCAAAATTAATGCTTTAACAGCTGGTACTGTTTCAAAACATGTTTGTACTTGCCGTGTGTGGCTAGGCCAGGGCTGAGCAGTGTTTGCTCTGACTTGCCCTGATGGAGTGAATCACCCTGGAGCGAGCTGTGCCTGCCCAGCAGCTCAGCAACGCGGCTCCCAGCGCAGCTCTAACAAGGACTGATTACTTTCCCGGTGTCGTTTCCTTAGCAACCCCATTTGCACAGAGGAAGAGTTTAGAAAGGTACTGACCTTTCCACAGAGCTGGCCGCTTATTTGAAACGGCACTAATTAAAACAACGGCACAAGAACTGCTGAGCTAATGGAAGTGACCTGCGTGGGTAAACAGGGCAGTGTCCTGGCGGCAGCTCCCCCAGGAGCAGGATAAGCTCATCAGCCCACCAGACACTGGCGTCACAAAGATCTGGTTTCTGCCTTGCCTCACTTTCTAACCTGCTCGTTGATCTGGGATGACTCACTGAAGCATTCGTGCTGCAGGAGGGCTGCTGGTTTGAGTAGGCACTCTGAGACATCCTAGGCCCAGCTCCTACACGCTGATAGATCTTCTTAATTCCACCTGAAAATGCAGATTCCCAGCGCTTTTGGAACTCTACGGATCTTCAAGCTGGGCATCCAAAAATCTGAACTGCATAAATCCAGAATGTTTATCTTTACTCTGGGAGAATGCATCCTGGTAACACCCTCTAAATCCACGGGGAAAGATACTACATGAATAACTATTACAAATTAAATTGCTTTTTTCTTATTAGAGAGGCAGAAACTAACACAACCATCTGAGTATTTTATGGAATTTGTAGTGGAAGCCTGAAATGGACCTTTCTCAATAGACAGATTCACAGTGTTTTCCAGACTCTTGCAAACTTTCCTGCAAAGGGTTTTTTCTTCTGTATAATTGTCCTGTACCTGGGAGGCAGTTTCACACTCTACCCTCATCAAATGGACTGAAGCTGAGATTCTATGTCATTAGACTTCCACAGAAAGACCTGCTTTGCTGTTCTGTTTCCATACAGCATAAAAAGACTGTGTTTATTAAAGGAGAAAAGGGACCATCAAGGTACCTGAGATCACTTTCAACGCTAGCAAAAAAATTAGTTTACTTAATGAGTTCATACACTCCAACTGCTTCAGCTGGAAAGCTTTGTGCTGATGACTGCTTGAGTGAGGTGCACATATTTCAGGCATTAAAAAAACACAGTTCTCCCAGGGCTTTTCTGACTCCTGCAGTTGCTGATCCTTACAAGTTTGCAAGGCTGTTTTCCATCTGTGAAAAATCTCTGGACATCTCAGCATTCGCCTGGGACTATTCTGTGGGAAGAGCATATCTGATTAATTCTTTGGACAAGTGCGTGTCCAAGAACTGTCAATATCCACGGGATTTTCCCCGATGTGGCCAAAAGCAGAGTTTGACTTTGGTCAGCTAGAGATGTATCGAGCCTATGTCACCTAAACTGCTCAAACTGTGACGAACACGAGCAATCCCTCCACTGTGGAATTACAGATGGGTCTCAGCCTGGCACATCTCCTGCTCCTCTCTAGCTCCCTGCCTCACACACCAAGATGCAGTGTGTTCTTTCTGAGTCTCTCTGCTTGACTGATTGGCTGTGATGGAGTGTCTGAAGCCTAATGCTGCCAGGAGCAGGGACACGTCAGGTGACAAATCCCAGGTCACGGCATCACTTGTAAAGGGAGGCAGGCAAGATGGTCAGAGTGATTTGAAATCAAGGCAGCAGTATCACTTGGCAATCAGGTTAAAAGCAACTCCAAAAGAAAAACACAATTAAATAGATGTGCTTTGAGGTAAACACAGCTTTGACCAGGTCTCCTTTATTACCCTTATTAAACTCCCTGCCTCACAGGCTATTCCTCCGATTTATCCTTTTAATATTCTACAGGCATTTCTTTTGCTTTCCAGGTCTCTCAGAGCTGTGTGGTGCAGTCCTTTGCTAGTCCTTTCCCATCCTGGAGCTGCTGCATGGCCTGTGCACACATTTTATGTGTTTTCTCAGCATGCCCTTTACAAGCATGATGGGACTGAAGCAGCACGGAGCTGCCTCTCCTGCAGGAGTGGGATGGAGCTCAATTCTGAACGTTCAGTGACACCTCCTTTACCCCACACCCACACAATCATCTCAAATCACAGCTCACGGTCTCAGTGCTCAACTGTCAACAGAGAGACACTGAATTCAGAAAGTAGGGGGGGTTATGGAGTGTTAAATACAGTGGGAAAAAATAAAAGCACTACCCTTCTCGAGAAACGCAAACCACTTGGTAGGATGCACAACCTAGATTTTCAGGGACCAAGCAATACATTTGTCAAATTATACACTGTAAGAAGATGGAGATTTCCATCCAGTTGGGAAAGCATAGAAGAGGCAGTGAAGGGAAATGGAGGAAGAGGCAATATATTTGCAAGACATAACTGCAAATTTAAATGGTAAATAGTGACAAGCAAAGGAATGAACTGTAAAGTATTTTTTGGGTTCTTGAACACATGATTTGATAGTCATGTAATGTGGTGGGGAGAGCAATAAGTGATACGAAAACTACTGGATCTCTCTCAAAACATATCTGAGAAGATTTAGATCCTGTGGCTGCTGAAAATACTACAGCTTCATACATTCTGTCACCCTCAGGTGATGCCCAGTCTCCTGTAGTGTGTGGGGGTCCTGGTTCTCCAGAACAGTGAGGCCAGCTGCGAGAGACCTTCCACACCATAGCCACCCCTTTGTTTTACTCTGCAGTGAGTCTGAATGGGGCAAAATGGGAGATAAGATCTAAATAGTGGGGGGAAAACCACATTCATGTGTTTATGCAAATGCAGAAGTAGCAGGGGACAGACATGGAGGAGGTTACAGAAAGAAAAGCTCTAAAACTGCAGTGGGGTCTGCAATCAATGCACTTTTAGATTCCAGTCTTGCCTGGGATCTTTGCATACTCCCTGTCCCCACATCCTTTTATCTTACCCCCATGTATCTTGGGTTTAGCTATTTGCATATACTTTACAGAATCACTGCTGCTCCTCAGTGTTCACCCCACTCTCACCATCTGAGGTGTCCCTGATTTCTCCTGTTCAGGCAGAGTACAGTACACTGGCATCTGTGTGACCTTAGTTCATCAGATACAAAATAAGTACCAGAGAAAAGAGCTGCCTGAAATTAAGTAACTCCCACTGGCAGCTGTATGCATCATTCACATGATAAATACTGGGTAAGGAAAATCACCAAAAGAAAAACTAAGATAGGGGAAAATTTGTTAAATAATTTCATGTTTATGAAGAAAATCTACAGTAGCAACGAAGAGACCTCTGGAAAAAAGGATTTTAAGAAAGAAAAAAGATGGTATTAAGCATGAATGGTTCCCTGTATGAAATACTGTCAGTGCCCTTCATCGCCCAGGTCAAAATGAACAAAAGGTGCACAGGACACTGTCCATACTCCACTTGTAGCCTCTGGCTCTGCTTCAGCCACACCTGAAATCACAGTCTGCATCAGGGAGCATCAGCTTATGGCCACAGTGAGGAGAGGAAAGATGATGCCAGTGTGGGCTGTGATCTGCACTTTGCCTCACACTCTTGGCTCTCTGCCTGGGCTTGGCTAGCTAAACAAATATCAGGATCAGATCTCTGACCTGCAGCATCTGTGCTGATGAGAACTTCAGCCATTAGTCACAGTATTCAAACAAGTTCTCTCCCAAAGAAAGGCCAGATTGTGTCCACTGTGCACTGGCCTACACTGGGGAAATCGCAGAGCTTTGCCTTCACCAGAAGTGGAGCTGTGGGGGTACCAAGAATGAATGAGAGGCACAACAGCTATTTCATATTCCTGAGCAGGGAGAGGCAGGCACATGCCAAAAATCAGCACAGGAGACTTTCTGCCTCTTCTCCTTCCCCTGACTTCTTTCATGCAGCCTCAGTCTGCCTAATAGACAGTATTATAGTAAAACAATGTCCCAACAGTTCTTCAGGAAAGGACCAAACTAATGAGTGTTCTTATTCCTCAGCAACAGTTCCCAATGAACCATCCATCTCCTATTGCTCCTGCGTCCTGCAGCTTGGTCTTCTTCCCTGTTGTCCATGAAGAACAAACCACATGGGGGTGGAAAAGGTAAACAGAGACATCTGTTCCTGCCCATTTCTAGCTAACACCATCTCCCACTCAGTCACGGGGGACAGGGTGGATTCTGACAGTGAGTCAGAGCCAAAGGGAGGAGGTGGAGAGGTGGCTTTGGTTTGGTCTGTGGAGGAAGGCAAACACTGCACCCTGATCAGCTGGAATGATTTCTCTGTTTCCCTCCTAAACAAAGAGGGGTTTGCTCCCCAGGCAGTCTGCTGTGGCTGTGTGTTCTACCCTGTGGCTCCAGCAGTCTAAATGCTTTACTACAAGAAGGTAAAAAGGGAGAGAGCAAAGCTACAGAGTTCTTAATTTTCTTTCCTTTGCCGCTTTCTCTTCTCCAGTTGTGGAGGATACAGAAGCCCTATAGAAACTGGAAACAAAATGACCATCCTCAATTATAAGATGCAATAAAATATGCATTATATGCAGTATCATGGTGCAGCTTTTGTAAATCTGTGAGATAGAGAAGAACTGATGGCAAAAGGCTGTGCTACACGTGCTGGTCTGTACATGATAACTCCACACAAGACCACAACGTGCACATAACTAATCTGCATTTTTAGAGCAATAGTTTATTGGGTAACATATCTTCCAGTTGGTTGGGGTGGCTATGGGTAAATTTGCTACACATCTATTCTTGTAAGCAGCACACAGCAGGAGGATGTAATTAATCTACTGTGTGAAAAGAATTCATATATACACACACTGGTGCCTCTTACGAATTTGTCTATCATCTCTGAAAGATCTATTTTTTTATGGCCCCAAGCCTCTAATTGCAAGTATTTCCTAGAGTGGTTCTAAAAATCACTCATTATTTTGGTCTTATTAGTGGGAGATGATTTACAAATATATCTGAACAAACTGGCAGAAACCATTTGTTCCTGTTTGTAAGCTGATAACAATATTATTAAAATAAATCTATTACAAAACTATAGTTTACTTTAAATAATTACTATAAATAGAGCTTTTACCAAGATGGTCATGGACTGATATGCTTTCACTTTAAAACTAGCTACATAACCTGGCATATGCAGGAAAAGTCACTTGTCATACAAAAAATTCTTTGTGTGGTGTAGATGAAGCTTCTCCTTAGTATTTATCTGGTCTTTGATAGATGGAAAAGCTATCAGAGTGAATCTCCACCATGACATTACTCAACAGATAGAAGGAAAATGAAGGGAAGTGTGATATTATTCACAAACTAATATTTAAACAGTGCAAGTATCTGTGCAATGCATGCCTTGTTGAGCTCTGCTGAAATCCAAGTCAGTTTTGCTATGGGCTCAAACAGTTCTTTTTCTCTTGAAGCACTCAGCACTGTGAAGGATATTGTCCTTTCAGTTGTGCATGGGGTATCAGCTATTTATTTATGCAATATAAATGTTATGTATGCCAGGAATATGAAATATTTTATGCTGAATCACTCAGAACTTATCTGAAAGCCTCTTGCTGCTTTCCACTGGTCACTGTGTGGAAGTGTTCCAACGCTTCCATTCCCCTGTCAGGGCAGCTGTTGCCCTGGGTTTTTTGTAAGCCTTCTGTTTTAACCTTGGAGTCAAATTCTTTTCACACAGATTCATGTAAATAATAGCCGATGTTTACTTAATGGTATTTTCTGTTTTTCATTCCTTTTGTAATATGACAACTTTAATGAGCACCTTTCTTCTCCAGTGGGATGGAGAAGAAAGTGACATGCTCTCCAATCCCTTGTAGAGTTAAGACGTGTATAAGAATGAAATAATGTCAATAAATCGATGTCATTTCCTCCTTTCTGCTGAACCTGGCAGGTGTAAGAGCGTCTTTATTGTGTCTCCCCGGACACAGGCAGCCTTGCCAGCAGCAAAGCCATTTCAGTACCTGTCCCAAGCCCTTCCCCAAACTGCTCAGGGACAGCAGCCCGTGCCTCTGGCAGGCTGGGCCAAGCACAGGAGTTCAGCTGTTTGGGCAGCATTTGCTGGGTGCTGCCCACAAACCCGAGGTGGATCAGCTGATAGCACAGTTGGATCTAACGCACAAGCACCTGTGCTCCTGAGGTCCTATGTCATAATTTATTACCTTGTGCTTTCTGTACTGTTTCTCCATTCTTTTAATTGCAAAAATCATTTTAAAGCAGCTTTTAATCTTGAGAGGGCAGACGGTCTTTCTAGAAAGATTTCTGAAAGCCTTTGAACGGGCTAGAAACATGTAACGAGGCTTTCGTTCCACAGAATTTGCTCCCTGTCAGAGCATTCATAGCTAAGAAAGTAAAGAGTCAGAAGATGGGGGCATTTTGCCACAGCAGGATAATTATCAAATAAGATGCACCTCAGCTGAGCACACATTTTATATTGGTTTGATACAGGCTCTCTTTAATGCTTCCAGAGCTTTACTTTCTGAACACATACTGTACAAGGTGGGCATTACTTGTTCTTCTCTTTCATATATATGAATATGTTGGTTTGGACTTTCTGTATTGTGTTACAGATTACATTTAGCATATGGAAAGCTTTTAAATATGTATTACATAATACTGAATATATGAAATAAAAAATAAACTTATTCCTTGTGTTTCCATGTACGTGCATCTGTGTTTTTCTTGCACCACACTGCAGCCAGACCCTTTGTAACTTAAAGCTAAACCTAATAACATCAGTCACTGCTGCAGCAAAATACTTTCCCCTAGAGTGAGATACAATGATGATGACATAATGCTGTGGTTTCCAAATCCCAAGCCAGCTGTTACTGGTGTATGCATTCAAATTCACTGTCTCTGCACCCCTGTGACAGGCAAGAAAAGCTTGTGACTTGATTCAGTAAATGATTTATCATTTTGAATGTTTAATTCAGAGGCATAGCTTACGCACGGCTGCAGACACAGAGTGGGGAAAATTAATTTAGACAGTTTCCTACTGTAATAAAATGTAGAGAGGATGAAGTCCATCTGCACAGACCCAGTAGGTATTTTCCACCAACTAGCACAGAATCTGCTCACTGATTTTGGACTGAGGAAACAACAAAAAGCTGTCAAATTTTTACACTGATTCTTCTCTCTGACAGATATTCATACTAATTCCTTTATCTGCTATAAATAAGCACATCTGGGTATCAACCCCCTAATCCAAACTGCACCAAGACACACAGTACCTATCCAGTTACTACTGACTATATAACTTTTAGTTGAATAAGAGTGGCAAGAAAACTGCTGCCATGCTTAAGGATAGTGCAAGAAACTAACATGCTGCTGTGGATGCTCTTGTTCAGTATTTGAGAGTATTAGCTCAATAAATGAAGGTCAGCTTTAAAGCAATTTCTCAACAGCAAGTCTAAAAAAAGAATACCACAGAAGCAACTTGAGAATCCATGAGAAAGCTTTTTCCACTACAGCAAGTTGCTTTGATGGAGCACAAAATCCATCTCGGCGTAAATCACTCATTTGCAAGGCAGAGTCTGGACACATCAGTTGATAGTCTTACTTTAAATCCAGACTAAGTCAGACCTCTGAAACTCTTAACCTAATCCTTGCCTTCTGTACTATGTCATCATGGCAATTTGTTTCCAGGGTTACAGTAGATATTCCCTCAAAGGAAAGCCAATATGAACAACTGCCCTGAACCTTAGCAGGAAAAATGCATTCCTAATGTAATTCCATTATCTGCATGGTCTTGCATCAGGGGTGAATTTAGCCTATTAAGTTTTGGCAATATCTGATCAAGCCATACTATCTTCATTTGTAGAATGACACTGAAATCACTGTGCTTAAAATTAACCATTTCTTTATGTGCATCTTTCTTTAAATGTACTGGCAGACAGAGAATAAAGAGCTGAACTGGGGCGTAAGTTGTCCAAACATTCCAAAATTCAAGGAGACTTCTTACAGCAAATAAAGGGATAGCCTTGGTCAGATATATCAGGAATTCTTTAGAGAGGAGGTGCAATCATGCACTGAATGTGAGCCATGATTCACTGGATCTTTTGTAGCCAAGGAATTGATAATCAATCTGTACAGTTACAGTTGCATCAATCAATCATGTGTCTGCAGACAGATCATTGCCAGTCCTCTCTCTGGGGCAGGATGACTTATGAAGCTGAGAAACTGCCCTGATTCAAACAAAAACTTTTCAGACTAATCCAGACCAGGAGCACTCCAGAAAAATGGAAGGGTTGTGCAGAGTTTGTACAGATGAGCCCTTCTGTAACTCAGCTTGTTTAACCAGACAGGCTGCCAACAGTGAATGGAACAGAGCTTGTCAAAGCCAGGATAGGTGTGTGACACAAACCAGACCATCCCAAATTCCCTCTTCAGGAAATGGTAACGATTTTACAAAACCTACATAGCCACAGACTCTAAAATGGGTCCAGGAAAGGGTGCTTCAAAATCTCCTCCTGTGCCAAGAGGGAAGGAGATAGAAGTGACTTCCTTCATAGATGGAAGGAGTTTTACTTGGTAGACAACCTCAGCATTGGTCCCATCTATTCCAGCTACCTACAGTGACAGATCAAAGGAGATAAAGTGCTGGATTGTTTTTGGGAAATGCAGGTACCTCATCCACTTTAATAAAACAGAGAAAACCTTAATCTTCCCCTGACAGATGTGAAAGTGTAATAATACTTTCAATGCATTATCTGATAAATTACCTTTCCTTCATTAGATGGAAATATTAAAGCAGTATGGAATTGAACATTGCTGTAGGGAATGATCAATCACTTAGACATGCAGCTTTAGCATTTTCAATGAACAAATCTGAAACAGGTTTCATAAGAGCAAGGAAGATGAGAAGATAATTATCACTGTTGGAAGAGGAAGAACATAGCACTAATAACACTTGTATAAAGCATGTACTCTCACCCAGATAGGAAACTCCTTCTTCTGGTGTGATTGTTCCATATTTAACCATCATCTTCACAAAATCAATCAGGGTTTTCATGATAGTTATCAAGGTCTCTTTCTCTTTTGTCTCTGTCTCTGTGGGAGGGGATGAAGCAAAACGAGTCAGACTTCAGGCAGCTCGGAAAAACTGTTCTGCAAACTGCACAAACCTCATGCATAAAGAATGACCTACTCATTAAAGGAGAAAATGCTGTGCTGGATTAGCAAAGAGAACTTACATATATGTTCCTCTTTAAACTGTTCCTGCAAAGTACAGCTGAATATACTTTAAAACATCAGGGCTTGGTTCTTTATAGCTTTTTGTCTTGAAGGGCTGTGTTATGGAAGGCCAGTGGTATTAATTCCATTTTACAGCAAAGAACACTAAGCACACAAAGACAGAGTGTTTGTGACAGACAAAATTGATGGTCAGAGGGCAGATATAAGTAGAGTTTTCTACAGTGTCTGTCATTTTTCTTTCATTGTTTGTGAACTATTTAGTAGATCAGTCTGGCTCTGTATGAAAAAGAGATCCTTTCTCCTACAAGATCCACGGGTTCAATGACAAAAATATAAAGTGTCCCAAATGACATTACTGTGCACAAGTCCATGACTCAGGTACTGGGACAACATAACATGACATGGTTGAGAGGATGAGGACTTCAGAATAGGATACAAAGAAATTATTTTTTACAAGAATAATCAATTTTTGCCCACACTTACCTGCTTCTTAGCTTTTTTCCCCCCCACTGTGTTTACACGCTGAACAACATTGCTGCCATTTCTGCATTAGCAGTGTGCCACTCCCCTGTCACACAAGCTCTCCCCACTGCCCAGGCTGCCACTGAAGAACCCAGCAGAGCCAGGGGCACTGCCAGCCAGGGACAGCCAGAAACACACTCCCAGCCTTGGCAGAGGGCCAGCCACTCTGGAGAGCTGCTGAACAGGCTTTTTATTGCTGCCTGCAATTTAGCACACAGCTGTAGGGTGCAACTGAGCCCCTCTCCTCCAGCTTGACACAACCTGACAGGTGAACACATAAAGCAGGAGATGGGCAGACAGTGACCCCAACATACCTTCCTGTGTTTTGAGTGGAAAGAGGAGAAGAACTAGCATGCCAAATTGCCATGGGAAAATCAAAAAGAACAGGAAGAAGAATATAAAGTTTGCAGATTGGACTTGAGCGAAATACGCCCTTGGGTTTTTCATTTTAGCTCTTTACTCAGGAGTTTATGGGGACAACTTGAAGCAGTATTAAGACTCCTGTAGGACAAGGAATCTACAGAATAACCCCCACCTCCAAAAGTCAGACAGTGTGTGTGTGGCTGCAGGGAGTGGGTGTGTGTAGAGGGTGCTGGCACAGGGCCGTGGCAAGGAGCCACAATCCTGCCTGCAATAACTGGAAGGTGCTGATGTCCTGCACCGGAATAGGAAGAGACGTGCAGGGCTTTCACTGCAATAAACAGCAACCCTGTGGTTTGTGGAAAGGCTGCGAGGCTCAGACTCATTTACTGGTACCATCACTGTGAGCATTCTGCTGTGGCTCACTCGTGTCTCTGCTGGCTTACAAGACACGGATGTTACTGGAAGGATCTCTGCAGAAAACCATTTGCCAGCTTTTCATCGTGTCCTTACGGGAATGAAAAGGATTCAGGACTCCTGAATCACACAGCACGAGATGGGAAGGGCTGTCTAGGTCACACTCTTTGCAGTTCTGAGTGCTGTTCCTCCCAGATTTTGCCACCAAAATCACTAATCAAATTAGTTTCTGCTATACATCTTACAGAACATTTTCAAAACACATGGTCTCTTGCAGCTAGGGAAATTGTGGGGAAGAGGAAACAGCAGGAGAAAACAGAGAATCTCAATTTTTAAAGTTTTTCTTAAATATTTCTGTAAACACATGACAAGCTCACCTGAGTTAAGACTTTTTAATAATGCGTAAAAATTTGGAAAATATTGGAGGTCTTCGAAATTATCTTCAGAAGGCAGCTCATTTCTTCTTTCCAATACATTAGATGATGACCATGTGTTATCCAGAGTATCATCAACTTCTCCATTACTGAAACTATCCTGATCAGATTTGCTTGGTGTCTCCACATAAGACATAAAAAAAAAGATATCTATAAGCACATTGTTTTTGGTGATAGAGTTAATAGAGCAAAAACTCTATCACAACCTCATGCCAACACTATCCTAATTGCAAGGTGAAGATTATAGTATTTTCTCAAAGTTATTTCAATTGACATCTGACTTTAAATTCATCATGATTCTTTTTTCTATTGGACAGAATTTCTTTCAGAACAACTCTTGTTTCCATATTGAAAAGACTATTCCCTAAAGAAAGCAATACTAGCACCATTTAGCAAGCAAGACAAAATTATCAGCTAAGAAATTACCATTCTTTCCCGTTGCTTTTCTTTTGTATCACTGTCTGCTCTGCTTGCAGGGTAATCAAAATCTTCCGACTCCTTCTCACGATCCTTTGCTTCATTTGCAATTAGCTGTTGTAAAACCTCTGCCACTTCATCTTCCAGGGTATAGGCCTGACTCTCTGTGATCTGGGAAAACATTTGTGCAGAGTACTTATAGGATCCTGTGCTTTTTCTAGATCAAACATCAATATTAAAGTTGATATTAGGTTGCTGTAAATATGTTTGCTTCAGAGCTGAGCACAGCTTAATTAGGTGTAATTGCACCTGTGTGTGTGCATACTTGTATGCATATAGACATGTAAATACGTCTACATTTCTAAAACACATCTGTATACACACAGAAATCCACCTCAGATGGGTGTGTATGCACAAACCCCACCCGCTCACACACACAGCCCCCAGCCCAAACCTCTTTAGGGATTAACACAGTGGAGAGCAGCTTGAGAGATGGGGCTGCAAGTGTGGCACCTCCCTGTATGTGTGTCCATGCGTGTGGATATAGAAATTCATGCTCTGCAACACATCTAGGGAGAGTTAATAATTACAACAGAATACAGGAATGTAGAAAGGGGGGAAAGCAAACAGCTTTCTGTGGTATCATCAAAATGTTTTCTCTCTGCTTCATAGCAGCTGTCACTTGAACAAGAACTCTCCCATGCAGCTGTCCCACAGCTCCCTCTGCAATCAGAGGGGTGCAATACCCAACTGCAAAATCTAGTGCTCAAAAGATAAGGTTAGTATTTTAAAATGTAAGGATCCCAAACGGCAATGCCTAAAGCCATTGAGACATCCAGAGGTCAGAGACAAAGCCAGTCTTCCTAAAAATCAGTAACATAATATATCCTCAACTAGCCAGCACTATTATGTGTTTGCTGATGACACTAATTAGCATTACGTGGATAGGAATGAGCTCAGACATTTGACCCTTTAGTATAGAAAAGAAATTAATAATAGAAAAACACTCAGTGAAAATCAGAAGAGAAATTAAAGGAAAAATGAGGGCAGACATGGGAGGAGTACCATCAGTGAATGTTTTTTCAACATCAGAAACATTCTGCAGTTTGGCCTATTTTGTTGCAAAGACATCACATGAACAACAATGTTTTTGCAGAGCTTAACCAGCCTGCCCAAACAGCTCGAGAAATTTCCTTGGAGCCTGAGTCCCACTCACTTCAGACCAAGTGTGCATCCAAATTGTTTTTTGAAAGAGCATTAAACCAATCCACACAACAATTGAATGACGATTACCAAGATACTTACTAGCCCCAGATTTAGAAGTTTTGAAACAATCTTGTCAAACACTCCTCTGTCATTTTCCTCATAAATTCTTGCAGCGATTTTTTGAACAATGTCTTCAGCAGTCAAAGGAGTGCCATCTAACTGATGGAGGCCATCTGGATCGTCTGAAAGGATTAGAGTTTAACTTTGTGCTGACTGTCCTAACTCATTTGGATTAAACATCTCGGAAAAAATATCTGCCCACGTCTTTTTCTCTTCAGAACAAAACTGCATTTTTTGACATGTTAGGAATATCCTTTGATACACACTTTGCAAGGCATTAAATCAGTCACAAGTAAAAGTTCTTTGTGTCCATTTTCCACATGTGAAAAATGTCTTTCTGACTGGCTCTTCTGAAAGAGCAGAGATGAACATTAGGACCTTACTCTCCTGTTTATAGAAAAAATTGGTAGAATGAGAGAGCACTGTTCCCACATCCACTGAGTTGTCTTTTCCTGGTATCCACTTTCATTGTATGGCCACTTGGATCAAAACAGTTCATGACAAACAGCACATAATCTCATTTGAATTTCAGCAAATTAACTTTTAATTATGTAATTGTTACCTATGGCAAATAACATCATCATGACAATGGGAAAGGGAATACGATGAGTGAGCTTTGGTCTGTGATCATCATGCTTTGATATAATTAAAAATATCCTGAGCTAAATGCTGCTTACAATTCTCAGAGGACTCACTTAAACTACAAGTCAATTAAATACTCCTGCAGCAAAGGCAAGTATTCTTTGGCTTTTGGTAATTTCTTTTAGCTTTGTGATGATGAGAATGATCTAAAACTGCACATAACATTTGGAATAAATATATGTGATTTAGCTGTAGAAGTGCTTCTTCCTCACAAAACAGAATAAATATATTTTCATTAAAAATATGTCCCATATTCCTTCCATCAAATCTAAATTGCTGAACCCCATTACAAATTACACAATCAGACTTTCCTCCATGGAAGACTGTTAAAATCAAGAGCAATTCCTCTGTACTGTTTCAAAACCTAACTAATACAACAAGCTTCCACAACTGGAAATAATTGAAACTGCACTCCAGTAACAAACAGAGCTCACGTTTAGTGGTGAATACAACATTCATGAAGGCAGTCAGTTTGCCAGAGAAATCTAACCTAGAAGTCACTGAAAGATGATTATGGACTACCTTGGAATTTATAATCCAGCCCGCTTTTAGTGGAGTCATAGTCGTCCACGAGCCTGCGGTTCTTGGTGGAGTCTGCATCATCAACGGCCAGCTGCTGTTCATACAAAGAGCTTCTAATTGAGTCCCTCTCCTTCTCATTCCTCTCTCTTTCTGCTACTGATTTGAGCAGGTTCAGGTCATCAACAAAGGAATAATTCCTGAACTCTGGCTTATTTTCTGGAAAACATATCAATGCACACATAACATAAAATCTTATGCCTCTTTGAATACCATTATGAACATTGCTATAAAACCAGAAAGATATTTTACCTGTGGGAGCTATTTTCCTATTCTTGTCTGCCTCAGCTTCAGCAATCTGATATACAAAAATAAAGCAGACAAAACAGCAAACAGGCAGAAGGAATAAAATGCGTGATCTCTTAATTTATCAGTATCAGCAGAAGGCTTAATGCCTGATTTTCACTCTTAGTAAGAAGTTTGCCTGAGTAAGTAGAACAGGAATAAGCACCTGGCACTTTTGTCAGTACCACCCATCCTCTGATCAGAATCAGACATTACGAGAAGCTGCAATAGACTTCCCATTTTAAGATAAATGCCAGTTACAGCTTTCTTCTTCATTCCAAGCCCATGCTATATTCCCATAGGATGTCAATAGAAAGGGGAGGCACATCTGTGAGTTGCTGGAGTTAACAACCTGCTTTTAGAATGCTGGACATATGAAGCTCTATATGCCAGTTCTTAAAAATTATTGAAATCCTATTTTGTATCTAACCCCATCAATAATCACTTCACTGACAAATCTAGTTTTTACCCATTCATTAGGCATTCATGATATTAATGGATCCAGTACCTGAAAGGCTAAAAATATTTATAGGCACTTCATTAAAAAAAAACCCATTGTAAATATTTTTTATTTCACTCACCTGTTCCTCCAAAGGTCTTTCTACACTTAATTGTCTGTTGTGTATAGCTTTATCTAGAATAAACACACACACACACACACATATATGCTCAGTTATATGATACATGCAACTACAAAGAGACAGCATATTTTTTCTTAATTTATAGTTTTCTCCCATAAAACATGGTGTCTTAAATAGGATGCCAACTGCTAGTTCTTGCAAAAAAAATTTTCAGTGTTCCTAGAAGAATGAGAACACAATAAAAAACCCCAAACCTTTAAACAAAGCATGACTGGGGCAGAAGGAGAGATTCTGCAGAAGACAGAAATACGGATATAGACTCAGCAATCTCCTTCTGATCAGAAAACTCACGAATCGGGGAAAAAAAGTGCTGGAAGAGATTGACTAAAATAGCAATAATCGGATTGGCACAACCAAGAGATTAAAAATCTCTTCCATCCAGAACACCGCGGGAGACAGGGCGCAAGAAAGACTTGTGCAGACACTGCTGTAGAATGGACGAAAACATTGCTAGGAAAAGATTCACAAAATTCAGAGCTTTTCCCTCTTCCAGCACCTATTCCTTCACTTTAATATTAGATTGCAACTTCGGCGATCGCCGTCTCGCACCAGGAATATTGTTGCCTTAGGATCTCCTTGCTTTCAGCCAAGTGGAAGGAAAGTTTTTCCCGGCCTCTCTCCCTTCCCTGCAGAACTTTCCCCCTCCGCAGCGAACGGCGAGCAGGCTCCGGGCCGGGCGCTTACCTNGGGCGGCTCTGGAGCGGGCCCGGCGGCACCCACCGGACCCGGGAGGCCTCGTTGCACATCGGGCTCAGCGTCAGGGGAGGCTCGGTCCCGCACGGGAGGCCTGTGAATCGCTGCTCTCTGTTTAAACCCTTTCCACCGGGCTGAATTACACAGCAAAGGCACAGTCGTCAGCGACTCTTTTTTACGACAAAGAGAGGACGTGAAAAGTCTAATCACAGCGCATCCTGCTCTTTAAAATTTAGGGTTTCGTAAAGCAGTAGCACAAATGAGAATAAGCATGCGAGCTATTTCTAAGAGGTTTCAGTATGAAAATTTCGCCCCTGTAGACAGAGAACACCATCAAATCCCTAGGGATCGGAGGAAGACATTTTCACCGGTTCGCGGCAGAACAAAGGATTGCAGTGGGAGCTCTTTTCAGAACTAGAGAAGCTGCTTCCAAAATAAATCACAGTGTTCTTTCTTCAAAGAAGGCCTCATCATTTTGTAGCCACAAATGCATACACTCAGGGAGCAGATGAAAACACTTTAACATTAGAAATGTCAGTGCTTGCTGGCTGCTAAAAATGGCTAAAAACTCTTACTTGAAGAGATGAAAAGGACAGTGCTTTCCCAGCTGAAAACCAGGAGCACAGCTGAACTGTTCATTCCTTTATTAATGAATATATACACAGTACGATAGCATAAACTGTGAAGAACACGTGAAAAAGTAAGAGAATAATTAATTGAACCAAGCACAACAAGCACTAAAAACAATTGCAATTTTTTTTCCCGTTGGCAGCCACTGTATATCATAGTCAAGCGTATGCGTATAATTTAGATAAAATGATGCTCTAGTTTACATCAGATTCCCTTCTATAAATTAGTCTTCCGCATCTAGAGCAATGAAAATAACTTCCAGAAATGTTCTGATAACCCCAGAATCCTCACTTATCAACAGGCTCCTATTCTTGGAGCTCAGCCAGAGTTAGGAATTAAAGGATATTTTGGATAAAAATCTTTTAAGCATAGTTGTATGTAAGAAGAAAACAGCCTTATTTACACACTGCTTGGTGACCTACAAGGAAAATTATTATAATAAACAGATCATTCCCTCATTTTAGAAGCACAGAAGACAAGCAGCTTCCACTAGGAAGCGTAGAGCAACCTCCTCCCCTGCCATCAGCACATGTGTATGCACAGCAACAGGAACCTCAGAACTACAGAATATTGCTGATAAAGAAAAATTAAAAGATCAATTCTTACTTCAGTGTGGCTTTATATTCCATCCCAGTCTAGTATTAATTCAACAGTTATGTTGAATATGAATCATGCCTGCGTAGTGTTTTCAATGTTACAAAAATGTGTACTTTTTCTCCAGGTACCCCTCCTGATATTTCCTTCCACTGCACTCAAACATTTCCCACAACGCATTGTAAACGTGCATCCATTGCTAAGGCTCTACACATTTGTCATTCAGTCAAAAGTACTGAACAACACAAAAGCAGTGAGTGTATTTTAAACGTGCTGAAAGGAAGGTATATGTAAAGCAGGGAGACCAGAAAAGGAGCTCTAATTAGAGACAACAACGTGAAGAGGGTGCAGGTCAAAAATATGCCTCTTTATGTGATATGCCTACATATGGCTTTTTGTGTATAACGATATTTCTGATTGTGTTCAAGTGTGTTTATTTTGCAGGATATCCTTCTGTTTATGCAATAAATGTTTCTATTTCTGTGAAATCTTCTCTACACTATTTCCCAGATCCATACGGTGTATTTCCTTAGTGCTAAACGGTCTCCTGCTTTGGCAAGCCTCTCTAACAAGGAATGATGAGAAAGACAGTGCAGGAGCTGGGACTGGTGGTGGGGAGGGAAGAGAATTCATCACTAAAACTTGGGACACAACCCCTTTCCCTGTTCATGGGCACTGACAGCCAGGTGCTGCAGCTGTGAGCACAGAGCACACTGGCACTGCCCCACTCTGCTTTGGCACGCTGGGCCCCTGCTCCTCAGTGGTGCCCTGGTGAGCCTGTGTGACACGTGACAGATAATGCATAATCTCTGCTAATTATGACAAAACGGGTGTCATCCTCATAGAAAAATGACTGGGTGAGAGTGCTGTATTTGTTTCTCATCCCACCTGTTCCGTTTGGCATCGTTTACATCATCTACTACTGCACACTCCCCTGCCCAGTGCACAGACAACGCGGTGAAGAGCATAAGCTCTTCTATTTTGGATTCTATTTTGGCTCATACACAATCAACCCATTTTCTATTCTGGAGCTATTTATTGCCAGTGATGTGAAATGAGCCAGAAAGAATACCACTTGCCTATCAGATGCCAAGGAGAACTTAGAGGAATGACAATTAGAGTGTTTCTTGCTGTGGTGAGAGCAGTTGATATGAAGCCTAGAGAAGTAACTGAAATGCATCTTTTCAGTGTTATTTTTGCAGTTGTTTTATAACCACACTTCAAAGTTTTTCCTCTAGCTGATGAAAAAAGAAGGCAGATGAAAGCAGGAGAAAAGCACAACAACCCACCTTGCCAAGTTTATGCCTAGATGGTAGACATGCTTTACTTCTGTGGATTTTCTTTTTCTGCTTTATCTCATATAATGCACATGATATACTAAATAACACATTGCTTAAAAAGAAAAAAATGGCTGGAAGAGTTACTTTGGTGATCTTTATGCAAGGCATTAGGTGTATCTATAATCATCTGACAATAAGTCATGTATTTTGCACGTATGTGTGCACTATGAATAGTCCTCTTGATTTCAATGCAATCATCAACAATTAACCATGCACAAGCCCGAGGGTTTGTGCTCTATGAATCATTTTACACACAGCATTTATTTATACACCATGTAAGGCAAAGAGGAGGATTTAAGACTCTAGAAACTCCAAAAATAAAAGAAAAAAGTCAGAGCTAGTGCATTGAGAGCATTTATCCAAGATCCATCAACTTTACCAGCAGCTTTTCCTATGCTTATTAAACTTACATTTTTGGTCTGCAAAGCTTACGAGTTTTTCATGCTTCTACAATATCATGTGATGTTTTTACATGAGCAGTTCTTAACTGAGATATTCTTAACCAACTCATTTTGTAAAGTGAACTTTAAAAAATACCAGTCCATATCTTTCACCTTAGCTTCAAGGAAATGCCCACTTTTAATACTTTTAAAAATAGTGACCTCAGTTTGTTCCTACTGGGCTTTTCTTTTTTTCTGGTAATGAATCAATTTATAGTGTTGAAATTCAGCATGATTTTCTGTCCAGAGGTATGTAGGAGATGGAAGGCTACCTTTTCATTGGAAACACATAGCTCGGAAGGGATTATTTCAGTTTCTTCCCCACCCTTTCTAGAAAAAAAAAAAAAACAACCCCAAATTACCTTTGAACTGAAATACAAGCTCTCTGGTGCAAACCTTCCTAAGAGGACAGACCGCTGCCAGGGGTGCGGGAATCACCTCAGGATCACCTCTGGGAGCCTCTCGGCCACGACAGACCTCCCGATGGTCCCACCCACACTTTAAGAATAATATTTTTCATGACTGGGAGGTTTGGATTGGATATTTGTAAGAATTTCTTCACAGAACGGGTGCTTCGATGTTGGAATGGGCTGCCCAGGGAGGTGGTGGAGCCACGATCCCCAGAGGTGTTTAAGGATCGCTGGATGTAGCNAACGACACCAGGGTCTAGCTGACACGGTGGTGTTTGGCCACAGCTTGGACTCAGTGGTCTCTGAGGCCCGAACCGATTCTGTGATAAGCCGCCACACTCTGCTCTTTCGAAACCCACCCTGAAATGCCTTTGTTTCGCCATGCTGACAACAGGAGCCCCCGCGGGCGGGCCAGTGCTCGGCCCACCCCGCTCCCTCACAGCCGGGGCCGGGCCGTGCTCGCTGAGGGCAGCGCTGGAGGCCGTGGCTCCGTGCCCACAGCCCCGCGGCCCGCAGGGGCAGCCCCGCTCTGCCCGCGGGGCTCCAGCTCCACCTCCCGGCTCAGCCGGAGCGCCGGGCAGGGCTCCGGGGAGCAGCTCCACCACGCCCGGCTCTGCCTCCCCTCACGGCCGGCACCGCCTCCCGCCCTGCCCCGGAAGGGGCCGCCCGGGCCCGTCTCTTCCGGGGGCCGCGGGTCCGGCATGAGCGACGTGGTGGAGCGGACACTGAGCGCCCTGCCCGGGCTGCTGGGGCAGCACGACCCGGGCGCCGGCCCGGGCGGCGCCGGCGGCCCCGGCAGGGTGTCGGCCTCCTCCCGGCTCGGGAGCCTCATCCGGAATATCACGGCGCTCACCTCCAAGCACGTACGGGCTGCGGGGCCGTGCTCCTCTCCCTGCCCGCCCGCGGGGAGCCGGCGCTGGGCTGGGCTGGGCGCCCCGGGCGCGGCGTCTCCCCTCGGTGGCGGGGCTGGGGTGGGACTGAGCACAAGAGCCCACGATAAATGCCCCGGTAAACCCCCCGTGTTGGTGGGAGGCGGCGGTCCGGTGCTCCGGGGCACGGGCTGGGCCCGCTGTGCTGGAAGCGAGGGGCCCCTGAGGAGAGCGTGGGGCCCTGCTGAACTACCGCGTCTCCTCCGGTCCTTCTTTCACATTCTGCCTGTGACATCTCTGCGAGAGAGATTGAAACAAGTCTGATTTTTCTAGGAAGAAGAAAAATTAATCCAGCAGGAGCTAACCAGTTTGAAAGCAACAGTTTCGGCGCCCACCACAACACTTGTAAGTTCTGTTAGTGGCTGCAGGCTGTGGAGCAGCACACCGAAGGGGAAGGACAGCAGTGTTCTCACCCTTTTTGACAGGTGGATGTGTGGGTTATCTGCGTTGTAGATGTTTAATCATCAGCATTAAAAAGCACCAATAAAATGGTTTTGCAGCATGGTTAAAATAGTGAGAGCACTGTGATTCTGTTTGGTGTGCATAAATTGCAACAGTATGGCACCCAGGGCCTGTCATTCTGGAGTAATGCAGTAATTCTGGAGTAATGCAGACAGCAAAGCTGGCTGATGAACTGCTTCCATCAAATCATGCTCTGTGCAGGCTGACATTGTTCTCATGGTTAGTTTGTGCTCTTTAAGAAGCTGTGTGTTGTTGTATGAACTGTTGTCATGTCTGAGTTTCAGGAGATGATGTATTCTGGTTTGAGTTAGTTAATGCATATCTCAGTCCCACGAGTGAGGATTTTTGGAGGTAAAAATAAAGTTTTATCTCGCATGTAGTGAGAAACCATCCTAGGGCAGGGTAGTAATTGGTTAAAAATAAGTTGTGTTAACAGTGTGATCATCATAGTGCTTCAGATAAGTCATATTTTTAATGTTGGTCATAGTTAATCTACTGTTGATCACATGCATGCTAATCAAAACAAGAACTATTTTGGGTGTAGTATAGGGGCTGTTCTGCCTTTATAGCAGAGATTTAATATTGCTTTGCAGAAGAGGTTCATGGCAAATAAAAAAAAGACAAATACCCAGATTTTAGAAAAGATGTGAGTGGACGTGTTTCTATGAGATAAAGTTCTCAGTTCCAGTAGAGCAGCTTAGAAGAGCATAAAACATACCTGACTTAAAATTTTCAATAATTTGTTTCTGGTGTTTCAGAGACTGATGAAAGAATGCATGGTGAGACTCATCTATTGTGAAATGCTGGGCTACGAGTCTTCCTTTGGATACATCCACGCAATCAAGCTTGCCCAGCAAGGGAATCTGCTGGAGAAGAGAGTTGGTACGTGCATGGAGCTGTAGCCCTTATAATGTTCTCAGACTCTGAGTTTTAAAGTTTCTCAGGAATTAAAACACATGTGAAAATACAGCCTACTTAAAGTGTTCCTCTGCTTTCTTGGTCTTATTTCATGGTCTGTTACTTTTTGAAATTACCTAAGTCCTTAGCTTGTGAGGTGCTCTGTGTGTGCTTGCAGCACAGAAGGCAGGGGAAATGAATTTTTTTTGAGTCATCAGTAGTTCCATTGTTTTGAACTGTGGCACCAGTAAACAAATAATTTAAGAGAATATTTGTTAAACACATCAAGCAGAAAATAATTTCTGTCAGGATCTGGTTTATTTTCCAAGTACTAGTACAAGGTTAGACAAAGATGCTTCTGTCAGACAAATATTTTCTGGTTTAGTGCTTGTAGGATTTTTTTTGTTATTTTAGAAAGACTTGTAGGGAATGAGGCCAATAGGGAGGCCCTTATAGCATAGAGGCAGAAGTTCCTGAGGAAATCTTAAAGGCTGGTTCAGATTTCTTTGAAATTTCACGGGATTAATTTCCTTTCCTGCAAATGTGGCTATTAACTTGTTTCCAGTAGATGTGGTTTGAATATCTGTCAGCCTCTCTCATCTGGAGGATTTCCTTGCAGTCTCTAATTCAACTGCCTAGTGAGGACATTTCTTCTTGTTTGCAGAGAAAATGGTTTAACTCCAAGCAAAGCCATGTCTGCATGCACAGAAGGAAGGCAGTGTCTTGTGGGATATGCTTGTTTGATATCCTTTGTTTGAATTTCATCTGGATCATCCACTCAAGTGTTGGAGTTTCTGAGGGAATCCATTACAAGTGATGAATTAAAGTTGATTTTCCCTGAGTCATGAAAGCCAGTGCACAGATGCTCTGGTAGGGATTAAGAAATTTTGTCTTCACCAAACCTGGGAAGGCAGGTGATAAGCTGCTTTGAAGAAAACTTTGTGACTTCTGTAAGTGTCAAGAGCCAATGTGTCTTGTTATCAATCAGACTGAGACCTTTCCATCCTAGGGCTCTTCTTGAGAAAGGTTTGGTGAAGCAGCACTCTTTTTAAATTTTGAATGTAGGTTGCTTAAAGTTCTCTGGACACAAAGTGTCCTTAAGCTTTGGTCTGATAGAAGGGTCAAGGGAAATATAGGCTGGATATTAGGAAAAAATTTTTCACAGAAAGAGTGATTAAGTACTGGAATGGTTTGCCCAGGGAGGTGGTGGAGTCACCATCCCTGGATGTGTTTAAAAAAAGACTGGATGTGGCACTTGGTGCCATAATCTCGTTGAGGTGTTGGAACACGGGTTGGACTCGATGATCTTGAAGATCTCTTCCAACCTAGAAATTCTGTGATTCTGTGTTACCAAGAGCGTGTGTTTGTTTTGGTTTCTTTTTCTGTTGTTCTGCAATTCTCTGTGATAGGTGAGGGTAATCTTGTCAGTTCTTGGTGCAATGTACCAGAGCTTGTATTGAGGAATGGCCAGTTGAGCTGGTCAGATGAGTGACTCCTTCACCCAGTGTGAGCCTCGATTCAGGAGAGTGAACTCTCTCTCTGTGTATGTGCTGAGCTGATCATGGCCATGATTATCTGCAGATAGATCAGTCTGATAGCCCAGCCTATACAGCTGTTAATTGTCAAGTTGTTCATTTTGATCCCCAAGCCCTGAATGAACCAAGAATTCTCCACAATCTGTCTCTGAAGTACAGTTCTTGCTCTAAGTGGTAGCACACTCTCCCTACCCCCCACTTAAATCCCTTAGTTTAAAAGGAGAGAGGGGTCTTGAAGAAAAAATGTTTCTGGCTTGTATCTGTTCCTGAGTTCTGAAATTATTTCCTCATTGTTAAGAAATAAGAAAGGAGTTTGTGGCATAGGATGGTGAATTTACTTTTCTATATTCCAAGCTGAATATAAAATTTCTTTGAGGAGATATTTTATTATTTGAAAACAGCAAAAAAGAAACAGATATAAGGAAGTGCACTTGTGTTGTGTAGTCTAAAAGTAATTTACTTTTCTCTGTGCAGAGAAGATATTAGTTTTCCAGGAAGTGATTTATAGTATAATAAGTATATACTCTTGACTGCTCTTTAGCTATAAAAGTATTGTAGTGTGTCTTATTTCTCACAACTTACCAATTCTTGGCTGTTATTTGTTGTGCTTTACCGCAGCCTAAATGTAATTTATTTGCCTGGAAATAAGGGAGTCTTGATATTTAAAAAGTGAGCACCTGTTACCCAACAGGGTTTTTTTTGTTGGGTTTTTGTAACTGAGTTAACTCTTGTGTTACAGATGGTCTTAAGGTTTCTCTCTTAAAGTTACTTGAAAATAGTAATGAAGGCTGCTTTCTTTTATAGGTTACTTGGCAGTTTCTCTATTTCTACATGAAAATCATGAACTGCTGCTTCTACTTGTGAACACAGTTGTGAAGGTACAGTGCTTTTGTGTGTGGGGGAAGGAAGATAGGGACTGAAACTTACCTGGGAGAGATGAACAAAGCAAGTTATATCAGCTGGAAATATTACACATTGAATTTGTTTTGAAAAATGATTGTAGTCTTGTATTCACAAATTCATCCATCCTTTTTTGGTTTAAGGTTACAGTGAGCTATACTACTATTTTTAATTGTACTAGGGACAGACTGAGATTCTTAGTTTTGTAGAATGTTATTTGTAATTTGCATTTGCTTCTTAGGCAGTAAGTAATATTTTAGGGTACAGATATGTAATTGGCAGTATTATTGAGCTTGCTCTTTTTTTAAATTCTTTTGGCTAGATCAGAGGCAGTAGAGAGAGTACTATTGAATTCTGTGGGAAGTGACTCATCTCCCTGATCCAAACAGGGACTCAACGTATTTTTGCAATCATTTCAGTAAAAAAAATTGATTGTGGCTCTGTGTTAATCTCACATACATTTAAAATATGAATGTAGTTCTCTAAGACGAGCGTGAGGAGCTGCCTGTTCCCTCTTCCTGTGCAAGACAAGAGCCCAATGAGCTCAGGGAGAGCTGGCACCTCTCAAACACGAGCAGGGTGCTGGCTGTGGGTGGGCTCTGTAGGTAGGCCCAGCCTGCTTGTGAAAGGTCTGGGGGATGTCTGTGCAGAATTTAAAACTCTAAGGAAAAATTTCCTGTCTTCTGTGATTGTAACAGGACTTACAGAGCACTAATCTAGTAGAGGTGTGCATGGCATTAACTGTTGTCAGCCAGATCTTTCCACGGGAGATGATTCCAGCTGTTCTGCCCCTCATAGAAGACAAGCTCCAGCACTCTAAGTATGTATTCATTACAGAATTTCAAACAGCCTTGTACAGCTAATAACTTAATTTTGTAGGTAGTTTTATAAACTGGTGTTTCTTCTCTCAACTGGTCTTTTCTAATCATCACCTTTAGAAATTAATCCTGTCCTTGTTTTTTCTCTTGGCTTCTTGTCTCATTTATTTGCAGCTTGAATGAGTATTGAATAGGTAGCAATTTTTTTTTCATAGCCAGTTCTGATAGGTAAGTGTAATTGAATTTATTTGCTGGAGTCTTTTTAACAAATGTGCATGAAGAAGTGTTTGTAGAGTAGGAGGAGAAACAGATCAGGATCCTTGAACTTCACTGATACTTTTTTCATAAAGCTCTTTATAAAAACTGTGATAAAGGTTTATCTGCGCATACCCTTGGTTTGTTTGAATGGTAGTTTATAATATCCCATAAACAGAGGAAAATACTCTAATTGTTGAGTTGATTAGAAAGGGAATTGCAGAATGAGTTGACTCAGTAACATCTAGACGTGTTTTTTTGAGCTGCATATATGAGCACAGCAGATTAGTCATGGCCTATTATATTGTTTATTTGGTGGACATTGTTTTAAATCATCAATCTGACATCAAGCCCTGCTAGGTTTTAAAGCTGGCTTTGTCACTTCCTCTCTTAGGTGGTATTTGCAAAGTTATTTGCTACCAATATGTAAAACATCTCTACAGATCATGATGTTCTGGGGTCTGGCAAGCTTTTTTCCAGACTCAAGTACTTAAAGTACCCAAGCAGCTTCATTTTATTAAGTGTAAATCTCATTTCAGGGAAATTATCCGAAGAAAAGCTGTTCAAGCTTTGTATAAATTCTATCTCATTGCTCCTAACCAAGTTCAGCACATCCATGATAAGTTCCGAAAAGCCTTGTGTGACAGGGATGCTGGAGTCATGGCTGCTTCTTTGCATATTTATCTTCAAATGATTAAGGTAGGCAAAGAACTAGAAGCACAACCGAATTTGGGAGATATTTTTATTTATTTTTTATTTTAAATACACAGTGTGCTCTACAAAAGTTTTTCAGAAAAAACTCAGTCGTAGTAGTTAGAAAAGCTGATTTATGTGGTTATGTGTTCTGGTTGTTTCTGCTAGCTCTCTGTTTAGGTGGACAGATCCACTTCTGGCAGGATCTGAGTGCTCAGCATTGCTGGGTCCTTAGCCAGAGGATCGGAGTCCTACCGTGGGTTAAAGGGAAATTTCCTTATAAATATTGTACCTGCTGCTTTTGCAAACATGTGAGAAAAAAGCATAGGGCTTAAGTGAGGAGCTGATGGGTGCTGAGGGTTGAGAGTAGAAGTCTGATTTAAAGAAAGGAAGCCATCAGTGTAGGTACTTTGATCTTACTCAAGTTGTGGATTATTTTTACTTTTGAGTTGCTGTATGCAAATATTTGAATTGTATTCAAATATTGTATTTAATTTTCATTACGTAGGAAAACTCGTCTGGGTACAAGGACTTGACTGGGAGTTTTGTAACCATCCTGAAGCAGGTGGTGGGAGGAAAGCTCTCTGCTGACTTCAACTATCACAGTGTGCCAGCACCATGGTTACAAATCCAGCTTTTAAGAATATTGTGCCTGTTGGGAAAAGATGATCCAAGGTAACCAGATTTTTCTCTGTAATTAATAATTAGAAGGTACAGAATACAGGCACAGCCTGCACCTCATAGTCTGTAAGAGGCTTTCAATGTTGAAATTCTTGCAGATTTGTTTTTAACCAAGACAGTGTGCATATTAGTTTCTGCAAAAATGTTTTTTTTAGCTTCTGGATTGTCTAAACATTTGATTGTTGTGGAATATGCTTAAAATGTAATCTTACTGGGACTTCTATTACAATGTTACCAAATAGCTTTACTCCAGATTTTCACAGTTACTTTAAGAAGTGCTACAATTTTGTGAGGACCTAGTTGTCTGTGTCCTTTTCCTATGGGTCTTTTTATTTATGCAGGCAGTGGGGGAAGTGTTTTTATTATTCTAATATGGTAAATGTTTCTTTTGAAAGCTGCAAACATCTTGTTAAATGCCATTTAGGATCGTGGTATAGAGCTCTGCTGTGTTAAAACAACTTTGTGGATATGAGTAATGTGTTCCAGGTTTCAATAATAGTATTTGAACTGTTTGGCAGAGTAAGACTAGATGCTTATTAGTGCTGCAATTAATTGTAAATATGTTCTTAAACAGGACAAGTGAATTGATGTACGATGTTCTAGATGAATCTTTAAGAAGAGCAGAGATTAATCATAATATTACATACGGTGGGTAAGGTTATTTTATGTAATTCTCACTATTTGAAAAGAGAAACTGAGTAGTTGATTGTACTAAAATACTTACGCAGTACTTTTGAAAAATCTAATTATAGTCTTAACATTAAGTGTATTCTTAAGCAGCACAAGTGATGCATTGCTGTACAGCACAAATTTTTTATCACTGAAGTAAAAATCTCTATACAGGGAATTCAGTTTGACTCAAAAGCCTTTATCCTGTGTTTGCATTGACCTTGCCCTTAAACACAGACAGTCAGCTGCTTCATGGAAGTTCTTACTGGACATTGCTTAAGGTGAAATAAGCAATAAAAGACAATCCTACTGATGCATCTCTGTGCATTGGAAATGCTTAGATCTTTTCACTGCCCTGGGAAAGGCCAGAGGTGGTGTGCAGGAAGGGCAGTGCCAGTTCCTTGCAGCTGTAGGGCTTCTCCTTGGGCAGGTAATCCACGTTACACCTCCAGAGTGCAGGGACAGTGCTGCCTGTGGAAGGAGGGCTCAACTGAAAACTTCTAGAGCATAGCAGAACGTTCATTTTGGTACAGGTTCATTATCTACCTCAGTAGAGAAAGCTGGTTTTGTTGCTAGTACAAAGCAAAAGGAATAATTGCATTGTTAACTTTTTTCCTGCTGGAAAGTTGAGCAGTTTATTTGTCATTTTCTTTATCTTCGCCTCCCAGGTCCTAATACCTCCCCAAAATCCCAGCTCTGATGCTCTAGGACCCTAGTTTAAGAGCTGTTTCACTACTAGTAAAACCTACCACCTCAATTTTTGTATTGTTAAATAAAGCCCTGCAGCTGTGCCAAAGTCCCTGTGCTAATGGAATGGAAAGAAAACTGAAACTTCCTTAAAACAACAGTGAGGGGTGGAAAAAAAAAGGAACATGGCTCAAAGCTGTAGATGTCTAACACCTACATCATACATGTGTTGTTACATAGTGTAAACTTCCCTTCCATAAAAAGGGGAGCTTTGGGGAGGTATTCTCTTTTAGTAAATAATAAATGAGGAAGCATCTGTCAGACGTTAGAATATTTAGCTGGTTGCTTCTGTTCTTTTAGGCAAGAACATGAAAGTTACTGGGAGGTGTGTTGCCTTGTAATACAGTCTGTGTACTTGCCAAAAGTTAAATACTAAATTTGTTTTGAGCACTTAAAGGGACAAAGTGGGCAGTTCGTTATTATTTGTACAAGGACAGAGAATATAGGTATGTAGTTCTTGTTCAGCTATGGCAAGCATTTTATAAAACTGTAGTTGGTAATCCCTCAAAACAAGAGAAAAGTGTAATTCTGAGTGATTGCTCTTTCTTATAAAAAGTCTTTGGTTATGGATGTTTCTTGTAGGCAGTTTTGCTGGGTGCTAGTCTTTCTCAGGTTTAGTTTGTAATGTCTAAGGAGGAGAGGAGGTTGTCTTTTGGACAGTTCAGTTAGGGACTGAAGTACAAGAACTGAAAATTACATCATGATTTTAAGCCCTAATTAACTTGGGAGACTAACTCTGAATCTTTGCCCAAATTGTTGCCACAAAGGATTAATTACTTTTTGTGCGTTTACTTCTAGATTTTTCTCAAACAACTGTACAAAGCTGTTGGGGTTTTTTTCTGGTTTTGTATTTTGATTTTTCATTGTTTGTTTTTCTTTTTTTAAATAATGTTCTTGGGGTGATTTTGCCTGTTGGTAGTACCTAAGAAATTGTATGAGTTATCAAAAAATAATTTGTCTCAAATACTTTATAGTTGCTTATTGGCTTTTTGAAGACTGTCCCAGTCCAGTGCCTTGAGCAGCTGTAGGAGACTTCAAGGTTGGAAGAACTTTAGGGGCAGAAAGTTGTGTGCACAATGGGGCTAATTAAGGGCTAATTAAAACATGTCTGTAGTACAGGAGATAGGCTTTTACCCTGCCTTTCCTCCTGGCAGATGGTGCTCTCTGGTTACATTCAGTGGGAATGGGACAGCACTGCAGTTCTCTGAGGCAGTCACTGAGCTTGTTCATTTGTTAGAAATTTTTAAATTGTAGTATTCAATACACATTAATTATGTGTCTTCTCCTCCTGCAGCCATCTTGTTTGAATGTGTCCAAACAATTTATACCATTTATCCCAAATCTGAATTACTTGAAAAAGCTGCCAAGTGCATTGGAAAATTTGTTTTGTCACCCAAAATTAATTTGAAATACTTAGGTAAGGATGCCTCATTTCATTATGCTGTCTTCAGTTTGGCCACAGTGGTAGCATTGCCTTACATCACTTGCAATCACTTCCATTCCAGGTTTAAAGGCTCTGACCTATGTAATCCAGCAGGATCCCAATCTGGCACTTCAGCACCAGATGACAATAATTGAATGTCTGGACCATCAGGATCCCATTATTAAAAGGGAGGTCAGTGAATTTCTAAATGTCAAAAATAAAGTTAATTTTTTTTAAAGTTAATTGTTAATTGGGTGATGAGTTTTGTAAAATGATGAGTGTAAAAATGTTATGTTTCCATAATTGTGAGAGAGCAGTTACAAACAGTTATTAATGTGAGAAGCTGTGTAGATAAGCAGCATTTCATTTAAGAATAGTTGCTCACTTTGGCAGTGTACTAAAGCTGCTGTTTGCCTCCTTCCTTTTTTGAGTCATCAGAACCAATTTTCTTTTTTTTTGCTTTCTTTCAGACTCTAGAGCTTCTCTACAGGATTACAAATGGACAGAATGTGATTGTCATCGTTCAGAAGATGCTTGACTACTTAAAAGAAAGCAAAGAAGAATATGCTATCATCAACTTAGTTGGCAAAATAGCAGAACTAGCTGAGAAATATCCTTTTATTTTTCTGAACTAACTGAGAAATATCCTTTTTTTTCTGGAACTTTGAAGTCTGAACTCAGGCACGTGTGGCATTGATACCTATCAAAGCATCTTTCATGATTTCTGCAGTAGCAAGTGTTAGAGCTGTGCTTTCCATCCTTTCAAATGCAGAAGAAAGCACATACGAAAATGACTACAGTGTTTCTGGTATTTCACTGAGAGAAACTAATTGCACTCAGATTTTGGCTTTGGAGTTTAGCATTAAAACCTTGTGTTTTTAAATTTGAACTTTGGAGCCTTATACCACTGCTTAGAGAGAGATGTCTCAGTGCTACTTGAGGTGCTGTTCTGTCACTGTGGGACTGATCTTCCCTGACAGAACTCCTCATTGGTTTGTGGATTGTAAGAAGAGCACATTTTGATAGAAATGAAGAAAATATTTTTTAAAAATGCCAGAAAAGATGTAAGTGATGAGTAGGGATTTGGCTTATGATGGACATTACTGTTAGACCTGCCACTGCCTGATTTTCTGTGTGGTTTTTTGTCTGAGAACTTGAGTTGTAAGCTCTTTATAACAGAGAGCTGCCTTATCATCCTGTTTGTACACTGCTTGGCATGGAGTGGTGTACCAAAAAAAGCTCTGTTGTCCTGCAGTATACAAAAATAATGCAATAACACTGAAAATCCTGTACTGTTACAGATTTCCATTCATTAACTGTGTGTTTTCAGGACTTGTCTGAGACAAGGCAGAAGCCAACTTCCAAAGTTAGCAAAGGCTGATCAAATGTTAGATATATTAAAAAAGGCAATGATGATTTCTGTGGAGTGCTTCAGAACGTTTTTGTAAAATTGGTAAAGAACAGCAAAGCACTGCTCTTTTCAGAGCAGGTTTTTTGTCACTGATCAAGTGATGCTGGGAAAACAAAAGATTATCTGCAAGCCTAGCACAGGACAAGTGTGAGCTTAAAACAGAGTAGGACAAATGTGAACATCTCTGTTCCTAGCATGCGAGGCCTGCATAAACTCAACTTTTTCAACAGAGCAGTGACTTCAGACTTTTCTAACAGACCACCAGTTACCATGACATTTACAGGAAACACTTTCTGAAAGATACAGGAATATTTCCTCTTTAGTTAGGTGGAGCTGATATTTGCCCATCAGGTCCCCAACTTACTGGGGAGATCACAGTGGGCGTTCCTTGGGAAATACTCTGAATAAGAAAGAAAAAGTTATGCCTTAGCATTTCATTCCTTAACATCTGGACACGTATGCCCCTAACAATGAGTGGTTCATCCAGACAATGAATGCTGTGTTCTCAGTTGGAGGTGATGTTGTGCATTCAGATATCCCAAACAACTTTCTGAGGCTGTTGGCTGAAGGTAACTCCCTGCATGCCCTGAAGAATTAGGCCTGTTCCTTAATAACCTGGGTGTTTTGTTTTTTTTTTTTTCCTTAAAATACACTTCGAAATATTTGGTAGGACATGTTATTTGTGTTTCAGGGAAAGTGTGTTGTTTTCTGTCTAGGATTTGATGATGGAGAAGAAGATCATCAGCTACGGATGTATGCAGTACAGTCTTACTTAGCATTACTTGAAGAGGAGGACAAACTGTATCCACAGAAATTCCTGCAAGTTATGAGTTGGGTAAGGTAGACACATGGTCAGAATTCCATGCACTGATTTGAGGAAGCTGTCAAAGGTGATAATATTTTTAATAAATATTTATTAAACATTTGTTTATAGTCATTTTTACATGAAGCTGATGTGCTGAAATCTATTTTAGTTACCTCTGGTGACTGAGGGCTATTAACTTGTGGTTTGTGGAAAGGCTCCTTCTAAGGCAGGTGATTTTTGGAATGGCTTAGCAGCCACCTGACTCTGACTGCATACTCAGAGCCTTTCTGTCTTCACCCAAATCAGCCAGATGTGGTTGTGAAATGCACTTGTACCCTTGCAAATGACTGGCCAAGTGCTATTCTGGTGTTATCTGATACCTGGGGAAGCTTCAGCTTCCAGCCCAGGGAGAGGCTGCAGTTTGAGGAAATGGTGTTTTGTCAGGGCCTAGTTATGTTTAGCTTTCTTCTCAAGACAGTTACTTGATTTTGAAACAGCTGAAAGTTGGAGTTTGTTGAGGTAAACACAACGGTCACTTCAACCCTTTGACATTTAAAACACAAAGTGGTAAAGAAATAACTTGAAACATGTTTAAATAATAGTTTCTTGAATGTGAGATGGATCTTACTGTGTTGTTACCTAGTACTGTATGCTGATTTCAAGACTGAAAGCACTGCTGTGTGTAACTAAATGCACGTTTTGTCTGTTTTTTGTGAATAGGTGTTGGGAGAGTATTTCAGTCTTGTTACAGATGTCGATCCAGAAGTTATTCTGACAAAGCTGCACAGCCTGCTGAAGAAGACTTCTGTTACTTCTGAAACGAAGGCGTGGATAATGGCTGCAGTCACCAAGATAGCATCACACACCTCCTGCTCAAAAACTGTGGATGAACTCATCCAGGAGCTCAGCAGCTCTCTGGACACATGCCTGAGACAATATGCCTTTGAGCTGAAGCATCTGTGTGAGGACAGAGCACTGATGAAGGACTTGCTTCCCTTTGATGCCAGTTGCAGTGACCTGGTGGTAAGGCACACGCCCAGGGTGTTTTTCATGAACCTTTTTGTAGTTTAGGGGGTTGAATATTTTGGTAAAAAGGTGATTTCAAAATGAACTGTATTTGCAGTTCTCACTGGGTGCAAGTCTGCACAAAGGGAGTGTTCAGCAGCACTTTCTCAGGCATATGTGGTGGATCATGGTGTTCTCTATGGAAAGGTAAAGAACCTGGTGTTTTAGTTAAGTAAGCTGGAATGGCTTTTAGCAAAATTACCATTTCATACGCTGGTATATTTTTAGTTGTCTTTTGTTTTTTCAAAGATGAGGTAGGCCTGCTTTAGTGATACAGTACTGCTTTTGAACTCAAGGGGTTTGCCTCCTATTGGAAAACTACTGATTTTGACCATGAAATTTCCACAGTAAATGATGGAAAAGGTTCTGTCCATACAGCATCTTTACTGGTAGATATGGGAGATGTGAGATGAAGATCTGCTGATAAGACACAATATTCTTGTAACATCAGACACACACAGAGCAAATATTTTCATTGCCTTTTCATTCCTTTTAATTCTGTGTAGGTAGATGCTTCCTTATCTTTTCTGGATGGGTTTGTGGCTGAGGGACTTGGTCGTGGTGCAGCACCATATAAGCCTCATCACCAGAGACAAGAGGAGAAACTTTCCCAGGAAAAAGGTGACAGTTTACTGTATTTATTTCATACTGGTAAATTACCTGATAAGCATTAACGATTTAAGCGTACAGGTAATTTATCTTATTAAAATAATGTATCTTAATGCAGCTCTTGTGTGTAGACAAGAGCTAAGTTCAACTTAAATTTTACTTCCACGTCTGCCTAGCTGATGTATATAGATTATTCTGCAGGTGAGAAAGTCTTACTGTAATCCTTGCTGGTCTGTGGGATTTGAAATTTATGGGGATTATCAAAGTGAAAGCCTGCGAAGTCCAGAGGTACAGGGATATCTATTTTCAGAAAATAGATTCCGTTCTTACTTTTTTTTATGCTTCCTTGTAATTTAAGCTTGTCTGTCTTGCAGCTCTGAATTTTGAACCTTATGGATTGTCCTTTGCTTCAAGTGTGTCCTCATCTGGTGTCACTGGCAGGCAGTCCCCCACTGGTTTATCTTTTGGCTCTGATACGTCGGGGAACAGTGCTGAGACAGGGCACAAAGAGTGAGTTCATTCGTGTTTGGAGTCCATTTCAGCTTCTGTTCCTGTCAGTATCGTGTGTCTGTGTTGCTTCATTGCATGGAACTAGAGAGAATGCAGTGGAACTTGGAAACCCCTGTCATGTAAGAAGAAAATCAGGTGGGGGCATCTTTGTAATAGCTAGGGAAACAGCTGATGTGGTCAGACTCTTTTCTCTACTTTCTTCACAGACAAAAGCTTAGGTGACAGTTAATGCAGTCACACTGGGACAGGATTGCCTGATGATTGCCTTGTTAATTATTTTCTCTGCCATTTTTCCTTTTCTTGAGGATACACTCACTTTTAATGGCATTACAATGAAGTCCCTTTAGGATACTCTTTTTAGATAAAAGTGAGGCTAAGATTTGCAATGTTAGATGCTCCTTTTGCTTGTAGTGCACTACACATCAATTCCATATCTGTAGTTTCATACAGATTACTAACTTCATTTATACTCTCATAAAGTGGCATGCAGCAAACCTTTCCAGAATCTTTACATTTTACTGCTCACTCTTGTCTACCAAAGTACCAAAGCAGTGAATGGTGCTTGAGTGTTGGCATGTTTCTGTGAACACCATGTTCCTCTGGCTGATCCTGCTTTGTTTTGTTTGCCTGTTTAGGACAAATACTCTGAAACTCGAGGGAGTACGCAAGCTGTGGGGAAAAGAGGGCTACCTTCCAAAGAAGGAAAACAAAGCAGAGAAAGGAAGTGAGCCACAAACAGTGCCTGGTGGCAGTTTATCAGCAGGGCAGGCAGGGGAGCCTCCTGCACCGCAGCCTGATCAAGGTGCCAGCCTCTCTGAGGAAGACAAAGAGAAGCAGCAGTTGGCATCAACTTTGTTCATTGGGCTGGGATCGAGTGCTGGTGTCAGCCTGGTGAGTGATTCTTTTGAGACTTTAAAGTGCACCTATGGTCTTATTTAAAATGGTAGATACTTGTATGCAAATGGAGATCCAATTAGTGATGAGACAACCCCCCCAAGTCACTGAAAAACTGCTCAGAAGTACTTTTGCAATGTGATCATTTATTGAAACCCGAAACAGCTCCATGAAGCGACCTCTGGAGCAGATCTGATTTGGTAACAAGAACTTTCCCCTGTTCACCTGTTGTGCTCCAAGCTTTAGTGTCAGTTTTCCTCAACAGCTGCTCCTTGACCCAGCTTTGCAGAGCTGTCAGCATTCACTTGGATGTGAGGCTGGAGTTGGACACCCTGTGTCAAGACCATTTTTAATTTATGTGTGGTAGTATGTGGAACATAAAAGAATTCACTATTAGGTAATATTTTTAAGACTGGCATCATATTAGCCAGCTCAAATCTTGGCACTTAGCACTGGTTAACCAGGAACTTTACCTGTGCTTAGTTTTTAATAACAGCTTTTAGTTTAAGAGAATCTAGAGTCATTCTTGCATTATAAGCTAATTCAGTACTGTGTAAGAGGTACAGCAAAAGCCTGGATCCATTAAAATATTCAGAATCTATTTGTATTTGTAATTTGTTTTGATTCTTTGGTCCTTCCTCACTGTTTCATGGTGTTAACAGTAACACAACTGGTTGCTAGAAACTTTTCCACCCATTTTTTTTTTCTCTTTCCTTTTCAGATGGGGAAAGCAGACACATCTACTCAGAAGTTCAAAAGGAAATCAAAGACAAATGAAACTCAGCAGAGTGAGGAGGCATCAGACTTCCAAACCAGTGCTGCTTCAGATTTTGGTCCCTTACTTGATACAGTACCCACTAACATGGAAGACTGTGAGGGAAGTACACGCACAACGTTAAGGAAAGGCTCCCCTTGCTCTTCAGATATTGTAGAAGATAATTTAGCATTTGAAACACCTCAGTCCCTCAGAAAATCTGTGCTGGATGATGGACTTCCAGCTAACAGGCTGTCACAGTCAGCTTTGTTTGCTGATAGTAATATTGAAATTTTTCAGCCTTCTCCAAGTGCTCCATGTGAAAGTGCCAGGGAAACACCATTGGTCCCTTCCTTACCAGAAGAACTTGAAGAACTTCCTCACTCTGAGGTGGTGGGACTTTGCCAGAGTGATGCCTTAGCTCTGCATTTTTGTAAGGTGTGGACAGATGACTCTCTGCTGCTCACTGTTTTTGTTTCAAATAAAACCACTTCTGCACTTACTGCTGTGAATTTAGTGTTTGAAGAAACAGAACAGTTCCAGGTAAGAAACTTTGTTTCTGTTGTATTTTAAATTCACTTGGAACTTCTTGCTTTTTGCCTGCATTTAACTGTGCAGTGTTTGGTTTAATAGCCATGCCTTTTTCCAAAGCATTCCCTTAAAACCTGTGGTACAGCTATTACATTTTTAAAGGGTGGTGAAAGAAATCTCACTAGAAACTTGGTGTCATTGGCTATAAAAGTGAGAGGCTCACTTCTTCAATTCACCTTGGTTTTGTTTGCCTCTGTGTGACAAATATGTGTGATTTTTTTCCATTCTGAATTCAAAGACTAAACCAAATGCAAACCTCCCTGGTCCTGCTTGGAGTGGTATGACTTGAGTTCACCTCACTGTGTAGCTTTCTTTTGTCTGTGTGTGTCTTGTGCTTGTGCATTGATTTCTATTTACCTCATAGGCAAACATGATGTGTTCCTGACACCAAATCTGTGTAAACTTCCTTCAGTTTTTTTTCCTGAAGATGTCAGTCATGGTTCACTCTCATGCATTAATTGCTGGTGCAGAGGAGCTGATCAGTTTGTTTTTTTACATTGGCTACATTAGGGATTTAAGTATGATTGGTAAAAGCGTGTTATAGTCATAATTAAAACTTCATTTAAATATTTGGAAAGATATTTAGAAATTGCCAGTTGGCATGGCTGTCCACAGATTTTGCTAAAAGCAGCACAGAATAATTAAACAACTCAGCAAGTGATAACTGGATAAAAAGAATTAAGCGGATTGTTTCTTTTAGAATGGACTTAATCAAGGAGCTGCTAATTGGTTATGGAGTCCCTTCCCTTTCCATTTCTGACTTGAACCAAACTTGTCTTGGCATTGATGGAAAGTGGGCATCTCATGTCTAGATTTTTCTTGTAATTCACTTAACTTCCCACCCAGACCACCACCATGGATAGAATCTCTCAGCAGTTTGTTTTGAGGGCCAGGGACTGCTGAGGAATCTAGAAATCCTCCTTTTTATTCGGGATGTTTTCTCAACTTCTCTCTTTTATGTAGCTTGAGGTATGTTGCAATGCTGCTTGCTTGTACATTAGTTTATTTTGGGACTGAGCTACAGAATTCAGGTTCTTGGTGCAGTTCTTTGGAGCTGGGAGAAGCCAGTTGTCAGAAAGAGATGGATTTCAGTGGTGTTGTGCATCTCATAGAACGTTTGTAGCTGTTAATGATTGATGTGTCCTTCACGAGGGCTGAGAAATGGTAGCTCTGTTCACTTGTCAAATACTCCAAGAGAAATCAACAGAAATAAAAGGCTCCTACACAGTTTTGTAGCTGTGTCTGAACCACTTGCACAACTTGACAGCAAGACTTACATTCTGTGTTCCTTTTATGACATTATATAGATTTTGGAGAATGCCACCTCCCAGTTTCCTGTAATTGAAGCCCGAGGTGTGGAACGTTGCCAGAAATGCGTGAGGATGAACAAAGTCTGTACACAGGGAATTCTTCCTGGCTCTGTTAATTACCAGTCAGAGAAGGAAACTTGCCTTGAATTTTCAGTGACTTTATCACTGATGGACTTCATCAGGTAAATAAAATAAGCTGCAGTTTTTAAAAACTCTTGTGTTCAACTCAGTGTTAGACAAGGGTAGGATGATTTGGGTATTGACTATGAAAATATAAGGCTTCACCTTGAACAGCTAATTCAAATCTGAGATGGCTGTTCAAGGTAATAAGGGGTTATTTTGCACCTGCAAAAAAGGGGCAAAGTTCCAGCAAGTACAAGTGCAGGGAGAATATTGACAGTAGCTGTTTTGGAGCAGGCTAACAGAACAGAGAACAGGAGTTCATGCTGCTTTGAAATATGGCATAATGTAAACATGTCAAGAGGAAACAAGTGGTTTGAGTGCAGAGACCAGAACCTTGTATGAAAAGGCTGACAACTTTTGCAGAGGAAGAAGAAAGCTCATTCTTTCCATTTTTGAACACTGCATTTATTTTAGGAGTAGGAAAAAACAAGTGTCCTTTGTCCAGCAGACTTTTCTTTTGAAGTGAAATTTGTAAATTATTATTTTTTTAAATTTAGAAATCTAGAGCAAGGAACAGAAACAGTTTTTAAATGTTAAGGTGGAAAGAGGAGGGGTTTGTTTAGACTTAGACATATTTACTGATTGCTCTGTTGTCCAGTTGCTTCCAGATGCAGGGGTTTATTTGAGACCAAATATATTCTGACTTACATATATTATTCAGCTAAGAAATGTGGTGAACTTCCTTTTAGGCCAATGGAAATGACTACAGAAGACTTTGGGAAGCTGTGGTTGTCCCTTTCCAATGATGTGAAACAGAATATAAAAATGTCATCTTGCCAGGATTCCCTTTTGTCAGCCCTGGATACGCTGCAACAGAAGCTGAAGCTCCACAGAGTTGACATTATAGGTAAGTGGAAGAATGCTGTGAGGTTGCTCAAAGGATAATTTATCCCAGGAAAACAAGTGCATGGAAGTGAGTATCTTACCAGTTAAGGCAGGGAATGTTTGGGAGCATGGTGAGCACAGGAGTGGAGTCCCAGGGACTTTGCCTCGCTCGGGGGTCTGTGGGAAGGTGAGGTAAAGGCACAAGTGCTCAGCAAAAAGGATTTTACCAGGGAGAAAACTTGCACTGGGAGGAGCTTTGGATAGGATGAAAAGGGAGTGGAACTGGATGACAAACACGAAGCTGGGGTTTTGGCATGACTTGTGGTGTTGTGTTCTGTGTCTGGGAAAACACAATAAAGACGCTCTCACACCTGCCAGGCTCAGCAGAAAGGAGGGGAAAGAGCAACTTTATTTACATATGTCACATCTTATAGAATTCTCAACTCCACAAGGGATTGGAGGACATGTCACTTCCTTCTCAATCCCACTGGAGAAAAAAGATGCTCATCAAAGTTCTCTTATCACAAAAGGAATGAAAACCAGAAAATACCGTTAAGTAAACATTGGCCATTATTTACATAAAACTGTGTGAGAAGGAATTCTGACTCCAAGGTTAAAACAGAAGGCTTTAGCAAAAACCAGGGCACAAGTGTTCAGCAAACAGTGGATTTGACAAGGGAGAACTTGCACTGGGAAGAGCTTTGGATAGGACGAGAAGGGAGTGAAGCTGGATGACAAATCCGAAGCTGGGGTTTTGGCATGGCTTGTGGTGATGTGTTCCACGAGTCAGAGGTAAGAGCAGGGGAAACAGCAGACACAGAGTGTGAAAGATGCACTTTCTATGGAGTCTGCTGCAGCGATTGTTACCTGATGGTTACTTCACCTTTCCCTGTGGTCTCTGATGTTCCTGTGTGTGTGGAATTGTATAGGGAATCCTGGCCTGCCAGCTCCTTCCAGCTGTGCCCTGCCTGCTGCACTGCAGGACCCACTCGGGGCTGCTGGCCCTGTGGTTCAGGTCCCCGTGTGCTGCCCTGCCGGACGGTTTGCTCTATCAGTGCCAGAAGGTGATGGAGGAATCCTAAGGACAACACTGCCTGCCTTAATCCACGTGGTGTGGGAAAGCAAATCCAACATTTGTACAGTTGCACAGATGAGAATTAATTACCAAAGCTAAACTAAGATACTGCTTCTTGAAGTATTAAGAGTTTTCTTCCAGCTGGCAATGTCCAAGTGGACTTGTGGGGGAAGAATGATGACCCTAAATTACTCCTGCAAAAACATGCTCAGGACTGTACAGTACATTAAAGTATTGTTACCTGTGTAAGTGAAATGTATATTAATTTTGTTGTAAATGACTGAAAGTATTTATTTTTATTACGCAGCTTTTATAGATGCCAACACTTATTCCTCATGGCAACTACTTAAATATGATTTTGAAGAAAACATATTTCCATTATGAGGTCAGACTTGATCAGTTATCTGCTTTTATTTTGATAATTTTTCTAAAGCTATTTTTAAGCACTGCTGGCAACAAGACCCATGGTGGTGGTTATATAAAATAACTTATGTAGCAACAAATGCATGGTTTTAAAACACTTAAAATATTCTAGGGAGCAAAACATGATCTTTGATATGTACCATGGCAGTGATAACATCTAAGCAGGTTTTTGATAGGAGTCAGGTGTGTGGAATTGTATGGAGGCACCTCCTGGGGGATTATCTAAAAGCCCTCCAGGTTAGTTCCTGTCTGCAGTTCTTCCTGCCCCGTGTTTCAGCCTCATTCCCTTTCCACGGGGGTCTGTGACAGTCACTGAGTGTTTGTGCATGTCTAAAATGAAGTTTTGTGTGGATCAAGTCTGAGATGAGCTGGGGGCACTTGGCTGTGGGCATGTGGACTCCTGGATTGTTGGGTAGTGAACGTGTTCATTGCTTTTCCAGTCCATCCTGTAGATTTAATCCGGCCAAAATCCCTGTGCATGAAAATTCACAAGGGGAAAACTTCCATTTATTTTTACTTCTAATTATTTATAGCCTCAGTATGACTCATCAAACGTCTGACTTGCAGAGATGTGGCTGTGCTGTGTGTGCATGGCTGGGAACTGCAGCAAGGCATGAGAGATGAAATCAGAGCAGCAAACGTGGAAAATGTGTCTGAGCAGATTGTCTCCTCTTCCTGAGGAACCTCACAATCTTGAGAATCCAGCAATCTTCATTTCTTTAGATGCTAAGTGAAAAATAATGCTGGTTATTATTATTTATAGCTGGTCATGTTTTCTATTTAAGCCTCCAGGGTTGTACACACAGTTCAGACATGGTCGAAAGGGATTCTGTAGTGGAATTCTCTCCTTCGTGTGTTTAATAATAACAAGGAAACTTACTTCAGCATTACTGATTCTCACCTGTTAAGCACTGGTTGTAAAGGAAAATAAAGTATTCTTTTACTTTGCTGATGTTCTGCCAAACGTTCATGAAATCGTTGTAAGAATGTTAATGTGCTGATAGCTGGGGGTTTTTTTGTTTAAAGTCAAGCTACTTGTGTTAGCACAAGTATAATCATCCAAGAAAAGCTCCTTTTTTATTGCTGTTTCAGTACCCTCTTACTGAGGAATTTAAAGTGCACTGAACCTGTAAATATATCTAATGTTCTGCATACTTCAATGTTTACTTGGCACTTCAAGATGGTTTATATAAACGAAAACTGATTTATAGTGGAATAATTTTCAGCAGATGATTTCCCTGCTGGTAAATCAGACTTGTGTTATGCAACTGGACTTGTGTAATCATAGGAACTCTACTACAAATATCTGTTTGTGGCCTATGCATTGAAACCATTTCAGCAAGGAGGTGTTCAGTGTCCTGGTGTTTAAAGAAGAGCAAAGCCAACGATGCCTTCTGTTGTTTGTGTCATGTTCTCTGTAGCCTTTTTCACTGTGTGAATAGTGGATGTGAAGGTGTCAGTATTGATTCTAATTGCTTTATGGTAATGTCACTTAAAGGAGTTTGCAGGGAATTGTACCTGTGTCAGTCTTCATTTTTGGGTTGCCCAACAAATATTGTTCTGGATCTACCACCATATTTGCATTTCTTTCAGTTTAATAAAATTCAGTTTTATTTTCAAAAATCGGTTTGATACCTGTTAAATGTTCTTTTCTACCACACGTAGCAGTGTTTCTGCTTATTAAGAACTAGTTTGTATTTTAATTGTTTCTCTTTGCATTGGAACAGTGATGAAGAGTGTAACATCACAGAAGTCTTGAATCCACTGATAATTTAAATGTCCTGTGTCTCAGCTGGAGATAGATACCAAACAGGGAAGGGGTTACACTCTTTAAACAGCATCCTGTGTGCCAGCTGACATTACCCAATCCTTTCTGGGGAATACTGCCAGATTGGGATTCTGGTTTTAGGCAGCTCAGGAGGTTTCAGTATCTTGTTCTTCCCAGTTGACAGGAATAGCAAATTTTAAGTGCAGTGTGAGCAGAAGAAGCCATTGCTGTGGCGTTGGGAGCCTGGGAAGTGTGGCACTGGCTGAGTCCAAGGTGGCTGCAGCCCTGAGCTGGGCCACAAGGCTCTTTGGGCCAGCACAGGTGCTCTTTGGGCCAGCAGAGGTGCTCTTTGGGCTAACAAAGCTGCTCCTGTGTAACAGGAGTCCTGGCTGAGGTGGGAGCTCAAGCCCTGGAGAGCCTCAACATTTCCATGCTGGGAATCCTGGTCTTGATCCATCATCCCTTTCTCCTGGAAACAGAGCTGCAGAGGTAACCCTACAAAGGAGTATTAATGTTTTCCTGAAACCAGACTAATCTCTTGGATTATCTGACTTTCTGCTGTGTATTCCCAAACCCTCCTCATCCTGCAAGGACCCAAAAGAGTAAGTTTGTGCAATGGATGGCACTACACTGAGGTTTTCCTGTTCTTGCCAGTAGCTCATAAATGACGTTGATGGTTTCTGAATATTGGAAAGTGTTTCTCCCCTAGAGAGTCCCACCAGTAGTTTTTCAGCATAAAGAGCTGTATTATCCTCTTCTGTGTGGGTAAAACTATGCGTGGTCTTTTCCTGGCACTGATTGATGTAAAAATGAAAATAGACCTGCTTAAGTCATCCAGTTAAAACTTGCTTTTGCGTTTCTGTTGCTGTGGTGAAAGTTAATTGTGCTTTGCTGCTTGGTTCTGTCCAGGGCCAGCTATTTCTGTGCCTGTCTGTGAGAACATTTCCCCAGCACAAATCAGATCCTGTGTTCAGTATGATGTGCAGCTCTGTGGGACAGGCACCACTTCATTAAGAAGTCAGAAGTGGTCACTCCCATAAGAGTTTCTTCAACATCAACATTTTTGTCTTTATTATATAAAGCTGGCAGTGATGAAGCAAAGAATATTGTGTCCTGCCACGCTGTGATTCATAAAATTACCCTGACAGCAATGTTTTACCAGCAGGAAGGCTCAAAGCACCACTTAAGGAGATTGCTTTAAACTTTGATGTTAAGGTAGTTGTCAGTTTTCTCCTTGTGCCAGTATTTCATTGCTTTCAGTGTAATTGCCATGTGAGTTGTTTGCAAATCCTGAGCTCTTTCAGCCAAAACAGTTTGCCTTTGCTGGGAGTAAGGACAGGAGAGTATGTGCTTGCTGTTAAAATGTTCTGGTAGGTTCCAGCATCTCTGTGTTTAGGGCAGGGCTTTGAGGTCTGGCAGGGATGTATTTTCCACCTACCTTAAATCACTTTGAGCTAAACTGGGCTGAATCTATCAGAAGGTCCTTGGAAGAGTGAGATTTGGGCTTGTGGTGCTCTTCTGCTGCTGCCATGTGCTTGTGATATGTGGTAGGATGAATAAATCAAAAGGAAACCAAAAGGGCAGTACTCACACATTTTTAATCCACAAATGTGATAATACAGAATATATTTAAGGTGACCTGAACATTGCCCATATTTTAGCAATGTTGTTACATACCGAGCTACAAGTACAAAAGTAAACAATGAATATACAGGATATGCAAGTATGAGAAATACTTGAAAACATATCTTTCCTTAAGGCTACTCAGATTATTTTTAAATAAAACAACAGATGTTCAGCTGGTGTGTTTAAAATACCAGAATCCGGATAGTGATACTTGCAACACACAAAAAGTCACAAATACAGGATATTCCTTTCCTTTAGACATCTTGAATGTTGAGTAATCTCTTTTTCTGGCTTTAAAAGAACTCAGATTTGTTTGCCACAAACGAAACACACAAAATCTGACATGTGCACTGGGACAGGAGCGTTGATACAAGAAATACTGTTCAAAAGCCTCAGCTGACAAGTACATGCTTGGCAGAAATGCAGGTAATGTAATATGATGTAAATGTAAATATGGCTCTGCAACTGGCTGAACTGGCAACCCCAAGTGTTGCTGTCTCATTTCTGGGTTGCAAAGGAGTTGTCCATCTTCATTGCTACTAAATCTACTTTTCATGGTTAAAGGAAATATGTGGGGGAAATTTTACACCATTAAAAACTGTTCTGCCAATGTCTTTCATTTTTTACTGTGCTTCAGGTGAGTTCTCCTGGGAACAGGTAAAAGTCCATCTAGGACAACCCAGGTGAGTACTCGACCTGGGTGTGTGTATTCTCAGCTGTAGAAAGGTAGGACAGTAAAAACTGCTGTTGCAAGAGATAAAAGGTAGTTATTCTGGGGTGAGGAAAGACAAGAAGGATAATAAGAATTTTGAACAGTTTTCTCTTAATACCACAGTATTCATTAAATGAGAAACATGGGGGTTTTTTCTTACCCTAAATTAATGAGTGATCAACCCTGTAAGCTTGCCTTAGAGAGGAATGGCTTTCAAATCTGTTTTTTCTTTGTCAGCTTTCAGATGCATGCATCTCTCTGTTGCAGTGTCCATGATATGGAAGGAATTACCCCCAGGTGCTGGCACAGTCTGCTCTCTGTGCCAGCTGGAAGCAGAGGGATCCTGATCCTGCAGTATCAGAGAGAAAGATGAGTCTGGAGGATAAAACGGAGAGGACGAGGAGAGGAGAGTTTTCTGAACGTGTGTTTTTGACCCTGGCTCAGTCTGCACCTCCCCAGGTTCTGTAAGGGGCAGCTGGAGCATCTGCTCTGCTCCCCACTCCCTGTGTCCCACCACAACTGTACAAAACCCACTCCTTCTTTGCAAAATGTTTTCAGTTTGAAGACATCTCTAGATTTTGTTTCAAAAAAAGAAGGAAAAAAAAAAAAAAAAGGACAAGTCACTGAAAACATTCTGAACAAGAACTCACTCCAGAAACTCACCAGAGTCACTAAGGCTGTTCTCTTCTGCCTGCTGGGGATATGCTACACTCGGAGGCACTGCAAGAACAGTGGATGGGTTCCTTTGTGTCCCACCTCTGATTACTGTAGGCACAAATGTCATGGGCACATTAAACCAGGAGTGTTACCTAGGCTGAGTGTTTTGAGGATCAGGGATGTAAATGTTGGCGTCTCAGTCGTGCTGCTCCTCACAAGGGCAATTTCAAATCTCCACAAAGAGTATTTTGTTGTCAGGCAGCACAGTAAGAGCAGCACAAGCTTCAGCCTGAGCTCACCTGATGTTACCCAGTCCCCCCTGAGAGTGGGGAGAACTGCTCTACTACTTTATTTACCTTTGAGCTTGAACCACTGAGCAGCTCTTCAAATTAAAGTGAAACCCTCTCTCTGTTGTTAGCAGGTATAAAACAAAACTGATGGAACTGTTGCTTCACAGAGCAGCTCTTTAGATTTTCTCCCACTTCAGTTTGTATGATGTGTTATTCTCCTATTAGATTTATATGCTATGGAAAATCAGAGATGTTTTCTCATATTGGTTCCTGATCCTTTTGAAAGGAGTGAACTTAATCCACTACAGCCCTCCTTTCTGTCAAAGCTTTTTCATTTGGAGTGGAAATAACAAAAATATGCGCACCAAGGGCCTTGGGGGTAAATTCCATGCATTGCTTTTGCCTTCGTCTGTCTGTTTTTACATAGCCATGCATCTGAGTTTACTTTCTGTCCGCACGTTCAGCCTTGAACCCAAAGCTAGCACGATCATGGTGAATAGCAATCTGTTTCTGAACAATGTATACCAGCAGCCTTGTTCACTCTGCTCCTTGGAGAAGACTGAACCATCCCAACAGAGCATGAAAATCGACAGCTTTCTGATTTAAGTTTCCCACTTCATCACGAGCCTGGTGAGCACTTTCTGGGCCCTGCTGGGGACTGCAGTAAGACTGATGGGAAGGAAGCTTGCTTGCCTACCATGGCTTATGAAGGGTGGCCAGTTCTAGAGAGAAGTTTTTGGTCGCTTTCTCGCCTCTCTGGGCGCCAGTCTCAAAGCACCTTCTCGTCCAGCAGTTTGTTGATGCCGTTGCAGATCTTTGTGAGGTAGGGCCGGCAGTCCCCGTCCAGGCTGTACAGGGCAGACAGGAACTCCAGGTCTGCAAAGTGGTTGAAGACGTGGTTGATGCGGCCGTGGGAGCGCGCGGTCAGGTGCCGCCCCACCAGTTCGTGCACCAGCTCCTTGCACTCGTTCAGCAGTTCTGCCAGCACGTTCCTGTCAAACGTGTACTCCACCTCGTAGAAGCTGACGATGGTCATGGCAGTTTGGTTCAGCTTCTTCCTGAACTTGTCGACGATCTCCAGCTCTTCCTGGTTGAACTGGTTGTTTCGATAGAGGATCCCGATTTTTATTGCCACTTTGATCAGGTCTTTCATGATTTTGTGGGCTTCCTTTTTGTTCCTGGTGTGTTCCTTTGTTACTTTGTACAGCTCGTCAAAGATTTCGCTGCTTGTGTCGTCGATGAGCATGTTAGCTATGGTTTTGGTTGCCATTTTACTCAGGATCTTCTTCTGGGCTTGCAGTGCAAGGTTCTTGGAGCTGAAATAATCGGGACCTGGTTCGAGATAGAAAAAAGGGGAAAAGTTAATTTTATTTGGTGAATTATTTCTGGAATCAGTTAAGAGTAGTACCTGCATGCTTAACTGAGACCTGGCATGTGTCACTGACCAGAGAGTCACGAGCAGGAACACTCCCAGCACTCTAGAGCCAGGTGTCCTTGGGGTTTCACACATCCCTGTTTCAGTTCTTGCCGTCACTGAGGGCTCTTGCTTGCAAATAAAGAGCAGAATATTCTGGCAAGGGGGATATATATGCTGATTCTTTTACAGCCTTTTAATTTTGTCGTTCAGTATGAAAGCTTTCTTGGCAGAGAGATCTGCTGAGGTGTTGTGGTTGAAATCATACATAAAATATCCGAGACAAGCAAAATGAGATAGTGACAAGCAGTGTATGAACCTTCAGAGTTACACTCTGGTCATTGGGAGGCACTCTTGTTCCACAGGCAAAGCAGATTCACAAGCATTGGGTTTATTTTGCCTTGATCTGTGGCATCAATGCCTTCCTCTTTTGTTACCAATTTGTAAAATTACAGAACACGACTTTTATAAAATGCTGGTGCTTCCGTGTGTGCAGTTCCTGACAGGCAAAAACATCTGAGCTGTTTGCTCTACATTTATCAAACAAATATTATGGCTTTTTGATCTTTTGCTCATATCTGCACCTTTCACTCAGCAGAACACCCGAGCACGTGGCTGCTCCTGCTGGGCTTTATCCCGTGAGCTTCTGAGTAATTCAGAAGAGATTCATTTCACCTTCCTCTGTTCTTCACATTAATGTTTGCTTCTAACTGACCCTCTGTGGACGAAGTAAAGGAAATGTGGCTATGAAATAATTACCCAGGTTAATACTGGGGCAGCAAAGGCTCTGTTGGGTCAGAGGGGACTTCATCAGTGCAGCCAGGTAGGGATGAGTGTGTGGATGTGGGGAGCACAGCCAGAGAGCCCTGAGTGATGGCAGAGGGGCCTCTTTGTCCCCAGACACCTTCCTGGCCTTCCCCTCACATCTCCCCCGGTCTCTGCTCCTGCAGAGGAGCTGCCTGTGCCTCCCTCCAGCTGGGACCTGGCTCTGCTCGCCAGGACACCAGGGGGGTGGAGGTAACCACGTCCTTCACCAGCTGCTGGGAAATCCAACCACTAAGAGATTAAAATGACAATAAAAATCAAATCTTCCAGCGCTTATTTGATTGTGGAGCCGGAGTGAGTTTTTAAGCTGGTGGGGTGAGCTCTGAGGCCCCTTCCAGCTTTCAGCACACGAGTGTTGTCACTCCTGCCTGTGCTCCCTACACCCTCACGCCAGGAAAAAGGCTGCCAGTGCTCACTTGGAGTGAGTAATGCTGAATTGAAGGTCCTCTGGTTAAATTCTGACTCTCAAGTTGGCTGGAATACTAAAGTTGTCATCTTTGTGTGCCACAGCTGTACTGCTGAGCGGTGTTAAAGAGTAACATTTAATTTCAACTGAACCACCACCTGGAAAAAATAATTCAATGTGCTTAAAAGAATTGCCTGTCATTTGGAGAGAAAATTGTGGGGCTGAGCTGCTGTCTGGAGGAAATAGAAAAACTGTGATTTAATCTAGAAATGATAAAAGCAGGATGAAAGCATTCTTTCACTTAGCAGTACGTGGGTATATAAATAGTATCCCTGATGAGTAATTATGTGCATTTGACACGCTGAAATGGGAGATTGTTAGTGTCTGTTTCTGTAGTAAGGTTTGCCATTAATCAAGTGGATGCAGTTGTTCAGTATCTGGTTTGATCAAAACCTGAAAATAATTGCAGTAGATTTTTAGAACATTATTTTAAAGAAGTTCATGACACTTTTGCCTCGTGTCCCTTTGCCCAGGTGAGAGCCTGGCTGGCTCCTGCCCTGCCCAGCTCTGCTGCAGGGAGAGCTCTGCTGAGCTGCTGCAATTCCATGGCTCGGAGCAAAGCCAGCAGCTGGGCTGAGTGAAACATCCCATCCCCATCACACAGCAGCACCTCCAACACTGCCCTCCTGATGCCTTCTCCCAGCCACCCAGAAACAGAGACCAGACAGGAGTAAGGGAATAAAGGCAGGGATTTATTTGAAGGCCTTCAAGGCACACCCTGGGGAGCCAGAGGCTGCTTCCATAAAATGGACCCCAAGGTGGACAGCAGGTCACGAGTTCTTGACACTGATATAGGTTTGGTCCATTTGCATCTCAGCATAAATTCACCAATTAAAACTTTAGCTCTCTTCCATTTCTCCACCTCTCTCATGGTCCCAGTTTACACCTTTGGGCCTAGGACAGCCCGAGTGTCCTTGAACAGCTCAGAGAGGCTTTGTTGTGTCTGTCTGGCCTAAGAGAGCAGCTCACGAGCTACAAGGAACTCCAGAGTTACACACTGGGCAGTGCAGGATTTGAAAAACATAGAAATTAAAACCTAAGGCATCACTTCCACCTGCGTGATCTCTGAGACAAAGCTGGGTGCTCAATCAGCACATAAAAGCTTCGAAGGAGTTTTTAAGGAGGGAGGGATGTCCTGCGCAGAAAAGAAGGTGTGATGTGTGTTCATGTACCCAAAGTCCTGTCTGTTACCCACAAAACTGAGCAGTGTGACCTTCACAGTCAAATAGACCCTTGATTCTAGTCCCAAAACCTCCTTTTAACCGATTTTTAACCTTTGTCCATTCAGTTTACTCAAGATCTCTGGTTTAGCAAAACTCCACATCAAAGCTTGTTTCCATCTCTATGTCATTCTCAGTTTCCACATTCAGAGATCTTCCTGCCTATCTGTGAGACTTTCCTATCAGACTGAAACCCTCCCCAGCAGTGAGGGATGAGGAGAAGGCAGCCAGCAGCCCGCTTGTGATGCCTTAGGTTTTAATTTCTGTATTTTTCAAATCCTGTACTGCCCAGTGTGTAACTCTGGAGTTCCTTGTAGCTCGTGAGCTGCTCTCTCAGGCCAGACAGACACAACAAAGCCTCTCTGAGCTGTTCAAGGACACTCGGGCTGTCCTAGGCCCAAAGGTGTAAACTGGGACCATGAGAGAGGTGGAGAAATTGAAGAGAGCTGAAGTTTTAATTGGTGAATTTATGCTGAGATGCAAATGGACCAAACCTGTATCAGTGTCAAGAACTCGTGACTCGTTGTCCACCTGGGGGTCCATTTGATGGAAGCAGCCTCTGGCTCCCCAGGGTGTGCCTTGAAGGCCTTCAAATAAATCCCTGCCTTTATTCCCTTACTCCTGTCTGCTCTCTGTTTCTGGGTGGCTGGAGAAGGCATCACTTGTGCATCCAGACCAGGGCTGTTCACACAGGGCTGTTCACACAGGGCTGTGCTCAGCTTTGCCAAAATTCGGGGTGTGCAGCTCGGCAGCAGCGCTGGGGAGCGAGGGGCTTTTGGATTCATTGCTTGGATTCCTGCCTCCAAAATCCCCCTGTGCTCCCACACCCAGGTGACACCTGGCCTTTCAAAGATCACACGTGGTTAGCCACAGGATGACATCCAGGCTTTCGTGGGGACAGCGTGTTTACCGTGGCAGCCTTTTCTTGCTGCAGCACACTGCTCGCTACACAAAATACATCTTCACCTCCTACACACAGCAATTCTATTTTCTGCCTCCTTCCATACAGCAAAACAAATCAGCAACGGCATTAGAGGTGCTATTAGCTTTCAGGAACATTACACCGAGGCTAAAAATGAAAAACCACCCTCCAAGCATGCTGCTCTGGTGGGTAGTGATTAGCTTCCATTACAGAAAATCTGACATCTTCGTTTTTACTAAAGAAAGGGCCATTTCTGCTTCAGATCTGCTCTCTCTCTGTCATCTAGAGAGCTGTGTGTGATAAAAGCTGTTTAAAAAGCCCCAGGAAGGGCAGCTCTTCAGTCCTGTTTCCACAGGGAGTGCCCAGCTGTGGGCAGGAGGGTGGGGAGAGGCTCCGGGTGCCCAGCGAGTCCCATGGGCAGGGTTTGACCCCAGTGCCCACCAGTGACTGCCCAGCTCCTGGCACACGGTGCTGAACACCACAAAGAGGCCTCACATCCACCAAACTTAATAACACCATTGCTTAATAACAGAGTTGCTTAATAACAGAAGTGCAGAAAAAGTTTGGCAACTCCAGCGAGCGGACGTAAGAGTTTTAGGTTTTAGGAGTTTTTGAGACTAAAATGCAAGAACATCTGTAATATTCTCCACGTATTTCGATTGCAGATGGCTGTACCAAGCACAAAATGGTCAGAACTAAATGCTCAGCAAGACTATTTTTATGTAAATCTCCATTCAGCCACTCTGTACAAAACACACACGGCACATCCACTCAACCAGAAGATGCTCCCACTATGCCGAGGAGGGAGAATGGCCAACATTTGCTGGAAGCAATTATGAGGGTATGGAAAGCAGCCTCCTGGGCACGTGAATCCATCTCCCTCCCCGTTAGCCACTTACTCAAAGCCATAATGCCATTTTGCAGCCAGGATACTTTCTGCCCTGGCTAATGGCTGGAAGCTGAGTTGAAATGAACTCTGCAGGGAGTGTGGCTCCACTGCAAAAAAAGGAGAGAGGAGGAGGAGTTGGTCTGAAGGGTTTCTGTGGAGGTTGTCCAGTGCATTTTTAATTGCATCAGCAGGCTTGGCTTGGAGAAAGGAGTTTCCCCTGACACTGGGAGCTGCTACCCCCGTGCCTGCTGCAGCTTGTCTTGGGAAATCACCTCAGCCATCAGCTTCCCCTGCTCTGGAGCGAGGCACACGTGGAGCCTCTGCCTGATTTCCCAGGACACTGAGTGTGAGCCCAGCTCCCAGCAGCTGGGGTGGCTCTGCTTTCCAGCCAAGAGTGGCCCTGAGTAGCCTGAGAGCATCCTGGAGGGGTGAGTTGAGCTGTTTGAAATTAAAGCCTGAGCTAAAGTCACGAAGAGGCTGCAGGTCTGAAGTGAGCTCCTGCAGCTCGGCAGGAATGGGAGGTGATGGGCACCAGGAAAGGTTCCCTGCATCTGGGCTCCAGCTGCACTGAAGTTAGCAAAGGGCTGAACCTTAACTGAACAAGATGGAAGTGCAGAAGAAAGTAAAGATGATGAAGAGGCTGAAATATTTTTAATACCCCTGAATCTTCACTTTTAAAATGCAGCACAGCTTCTGCAGCAGAATACAGGCTTTAAGGAGTCAGCAGTGCTGCTGGAAACGTGGGCATCCCTCCAGCTGCCAGCAGTTGCTCAGGCTTGGGGGAGATGGACCAAGCCAAGGGCCAGGCACGCTCTCAGATCTGCTGCAGGGTGAGATAGCTGGGCTGTGGAAATGGTGGTAGGAATGTGCTGTGGTAATGATTTGTGTGACCCAGTTTGAATGCACCTGTGTATTTTAACTTGGTGATGTCCCTGCCCCTGAGCCTGGAGGGTGTGGGAATGGCACTGAGGCAGCTGGACTGTAAAGCCCTTGCAGGATCTGGGTATCTGAGTGGTTAACCCAGAGTTGCTGCTCGTGTGGATAATTTACTGTGTTGCATCTTGTGTTCTTTATAACCTGAAGAGCTGCCTCTAATGGCTCCTCCTCTTGACATAAATACACAAAAATCTACTTGCTTAATTTGCATCATTCAGGCAAAATGTTGGAGGAAATGAGCTGCAAACGTGAGGGTTTTATTTATCCATCAAGTCTCACTTACACGTTACAAGACTGATCAGAAACGTGAACCGCAGGACTTAGGATTTCAAAAATAGCTCTAAAAGCCAACAGGAATAAAAGTGCACTAAAACCATTTGTCCTGTAGTGTTTCAGTCCTGAGCAGCCCAGGCACGAGCTCTGAGCTTGGACAGCTACAGGATCACTGCAGAAGAAACGTTCAGTGTTTCCAGTAACTCTAAGCCAAGAAATCCAACAGGCCAGATGGAACACATCAGCTTTCAGGGAGGGCCAATTTAAACATGTGTAAGCACCAGGGGCCCAGTGCTCAAACTTTAACACTTCTAAATTGTTACTGTGAGCATAAAAGGGTTGCTCATATCCGCAGTGGAACAGGAGATTACAGACTGATAATTATATGATCCTGGGAGAATGTACCAGTACCCAAACGTCTGACAGCAAACCCTGGACGTGCTGGAAAGGGCAGCAGCAGCCCTGCACAGAGGAAGTCTGACTGAATGGAAAAAAAGACCCATTTTTCCTTTCAGTGCTTTAGATGAGCAGCAACTGTGCCACAAAAAAGGCGCTGTCTGGGAACCTGGGGACTGGAGATTCCAGCGGGTATTTCTGCTGCTGGTTAGCATCTGGCATGCACTTTTCTTGTGCTACACTGCTGCTGCCTGCTGGAGCTGCCTTCCAGTACCTGGAGGAGGTGGTGGAAGGCTGGGGGGCCCCTTTTGTCAGGAGGAGAGGGAGCAGATCAAGTGCAGTTCTCTGGGTGATGCCTGTCCAGGGGAGAGGGGCTCAGGGGCAGTTCCCACCAGCTCTGATGGAGCTGCCGAGAAGGGTCTGGCTGAGCTCTGCCCCTGGCAGCTGATCTGCACTGCTGTGATCCTTTCCCTGAAAGCAGTTTATTGTGTCTGGGGAGACACAATAAAGACGCTCTCGCACCTGCCAGGTTCAGCAGAAAGGAGGAAAATGGATGGATTTATTTACATTAGCTTATTTTTATACACGTCCCAACTCCACAAGGGATTGGAGGACATGTCACTTCCTTCTCAATCCCACTGGAGAAGAACGATGCTCATCAAAGTTCTCTTATCACAAAAGGAATGAAAACCAGAAAATACCGTTAAGTAAACATTGGCTATTATTTACATGAAACTGTGTGAGAAAAAATCTAACTCCAAGGTTAAAAACAGAAGGCTTACAAAAACCAGGGCAACAGTTTATGAAATTTATAAAGCTGGCAAGGGTTTGTGGATGACAGCACTGTCCCGGAGCTGAGCCTGGCTCTCAGGGTGGAAACCCTCCCGGGCACTCCCTGGAAGATGTGGCACAGCTGCCAGCACGCTGGGATTTGGCACGGCTGCTGTCTGACATCACACACGGGACATTAAGCTTGGTCACATCCTGCAAACTCCAGCCTGTGGCAGAGGAAACCACTCCCTACCTATTAATTACAGCTTTTAATTTTATTAACCTGACAACGCAAACCAGAACCAAAGCCTAAACCGGGCTGCAGCTCAGGTATCTTTGCTGAGTGACTTCCAAGTGCTCGTCTCCCACTTGGCACCTTGCGTTTTGAAGCAGAGGGGGAAGCTGTGCCAAGGCAGCAAGCACATCTGGCTGGCTCTGGCAGCTGGCAGGGAGCGATGCAGAGCCTGCCCTGCACCCCAAAGCACACCCGGGTGATGCCTTAGGTTTTAATTTCTATATTTTTCAAACCCTGTACTGCCCAGTGTGTGACTCTGAAGTTTCTTGTAGCTCGTGAGCTGCTCTCTTAGGCCAGACAGACACAACAAAGCCTCTCTGAGCTGTTCAAGGACACTCAGGCTGTCCTAGGCCCAAAAGGTGTAAACTGGGACCATGGAAGAGGTGGAGAAATTGAAGAGAGCTAAAGTTTTAATTGGTGAATTTATGCTGAGATGCAAATGGACCAAACCTATATCAGTGTCAAGAACTCGTGACCTGCTGTCCACCCTGGGGTCCATGTTATGGAAGCAGCCTCTGGCTCCCCAGGGTGTGCCTTGAAGGCCTTCAAATAAATCCCTGCCTTTATTCCCTTACTCCTGGCTGGTCTCTGTTTCTGGGTTGCTGGGAGAAGGCATCACGGGCTGGCAGCAAGGCTTTGCTCCAGCCTGAAACTGCCCAGGAGGTAAAGCCTGTCTGCCAGGAGTGACAGTAAAACACTGCAGTGTTTGGGTTTCTGAGCTTTGCTGTACAACTCAAAGAGGTTTTGATAAACTGACCACTGTATTTTATAAACAGATCTCTTGATGTCAGTTTATGTTCGTGGCAAAATACACTGAGAAGAGTGAACATCCCTGTCCCAGGAAAAGCTTGTTTAGCTCTGACTGACACTGCCAGAGAAGAAGCTGCCACTGGCAGCAGAGTTTGGACAAGAGAAGATTGGTTACTACCCCTTGCAGTGACCTACTGATCCTGTTCCTGTATTTTGAGACAGGTGTTTATGACTGTATTAGTGTGGATTTTTTTTTTTTTTAATGCTAGTTTGAGTCTAAAAAGCTCCTTTTGACCAAAGAGGCGTGGTGGCATACCCAAAACACTTCAGCCAGGTCTTACCTCAGCAGGGGTAGCTCACAAACCCCAGCAGCCCATGTCTTGGTGCCACGCAGGGACATCTGTAATTGGCCAGGAGTTTTGGGCCTTCAAATTCTCTGTGAGGTCTTTTTCCCCCCAATGTAGGCTCTACAGAAAATCCTGGGCAGGAGCTACTGAAGAATTTAAGTTCAGTCTATGAAACATTTTGTGTTCAATGTCCTTTGCCTTTTCCTCAGTTACCACATTACTTACCCTGTCCTTTCAAGAAGACACTGCATGGAAAAAAGAAGCTGTCATGGGGACTGTGTGGCAAAAATACCCAATTAGTCAAATAATTATTATCTCCATAGGAAAATTATGCTTGTTTTAATGTCTGGCCATGTAATTTTCACAACAGGATAGTAACGAGTTTTGATATGTGCTCAGGGGTTGTTTAGTGCTTAGAAGGGACAGAGGCTCTTGGGGAGCATCAGGCATATAAAGAATGATAAACAATTATCTTGTTAAGGAATGAAGGCTCGCAGGCTGCTTTGAGAGGATTCAACCATCAAGTTCTTCCACACTAAAGTAACAATTACCCAGGAAAGAAAGGATTTTCCTGCCAAAGTATTGTTTGTCACAGAGACTTAAAAGCCACGTGAAACCTTTCAAGATCTTGCAGCTGCCCTGTTTTATCCAGATGCAATTGCTGCAGCAGCTTCTCTTTGCCAGTGCTCTGTAGAACTTGCCTGCAGTGGTTCCAAACTGGCAGATTCTGCTCTGAACAAAAACTTGAAAAGCTGTTTGAACATTGAGACACTTGCACAGCTCTTGGGGGCTTTCAGTCCAGTTCCGTGAATGACTTGAATCCTCCATCAGGATGTATAGGATTTTCTTTCAGGATTTATTTTTTCCTCCCCTCCCCTGGCAGGGTGAGGAGAGAGGAAGGCTGTGGAGGCATCTGTGCCTTTGTGGGCTTGGTGCTTGGCAGTACCCACAGGCACCACTCCTGGTGAACAGGAGGGTCAGATTTCCCTGGGCTTCTGCAGCTCAAATGCTTTCTATCCCTTCCAAAGGAGTCTCTTTAGCATGCAGGAGCTGCTTGTTCCCAGTAGGAACAAAAGAATATGCTGTTAGTAAAGCAAGGCCTGGCAATATCAGCCCTAAATATTAAACAAGGCCTCCGTGCAATCTGTGTGCTTTAAATAGTTAAAGTGCAGCTATGGAACAGGCTATTGGCTACTGCTTCACCAATTTCTATTTTTTCCCCCACCCATTTCTCATCCTCTCAGGAAGAAAATTTCGAGGATTTATTTTTGTGCCTCCAAATTGCTTGCTGTTGCACTACACTGCTCTTTCTCCGGAGATAAAAACGTCCTTGCCTTTTACATAGAATAATTCTATTTTGGACTCTAATATATTAAAGAATAGCACGAAAAATAACCACGTCTATGCTCTAGGGATGTACAAAATTCCATGAGAAAGCCAGCAATTGGGACCCCAAGGGAAGCTGAGCTCTGCCATGCCCAGAGGGAGAGGGTGGGGGTCAGCAGCTCCATCCTTGCAGAGCTGCTCGGACATCCTTCCCTGGGACAGGGCAGAGGCTGGGGTGGCACAGGGCAGGCTGTCCCCTCCCTGGGACAGGGCAGAGGCTGGCTGGTGTTGCCCTGGTTTTTGCTAAGCCTTCTGTTTTTAACCTTGGAGTCAGAATTTCTCACACAGTTTCATGTAAATAATGGCCAATGTTTACTTAACGGTATTTTCTGTTCTTCATTCCTTTTGTGATCAGAGAACTTTGATGAGCATCTGTTTTCTCCAGTGGGATTGAGGAGGCAGAGACATGTCCTCCAGTCCCTTGTGGAGTTGAGAATTCTATAAGATGTGACATATGTAAATAAAGTTGCCTTTCCCCTCCTTTCTGCTGAACCTGGCAGGTGTGAGAGCGTCTTTATTGTGTTTTCCCAGACACAGTCTGGGGTGGCACAGGGCAGGTTGTCCCCTCCCTGGGACAGGGCAGAGGCTGGCTGGGTTGCAAGAAGCACAGCTGTAACTCCCTCTCGTTGTGTGTTTTTTGTCTTGGGTTTTAAACCCCCGAAATGGGAAGAGGCCAAGGGAAGGGGGTGGCAGGGAAAGACAGGCTCTCGAAGCTTGATTTAAGTTAATGGGGTCTGTGCTTCTGGCAAGGGAGGGAGAAACTTTTTTATGGGCAGCGTGTGCTGTTGTTTTCCTAATTTGGTACTGGGTTGCTTGGCCACTTGGATTTGAATTAAGAAGGTGGTGGATGGAAGGGGAATAAAGGGAATAAACCAATGCCAGGTATCAGGTACAACTGGGAAAATGTACTGTTGGTCCCTAATAAAAACACCAGAGGAGCTGTTAATTTCCACATTTAATTCCAGCCGTGCTTCCACACCCTGTTTACACCAGAGAACAAAGTCAAACGAGGGGAAGGTGAAGAGGACAACAATGGCAAGAACTGTCTGACAGCAGGGCACTTTCCTAAGTCAGGAGCAGGCACTGCAGACTGATCACAACATGTTTAACACTGTTCATGAAAGGAAGTTCCCTTGGCCTTTTGCATAGACTATTTAATTTTTATTCTCTGTGTATGTGTTTTGGGGGAATCAAATTAAAAAAAAATATTTTGAAGATGCTGATTAGTGCTCACAGCTCTGGAAGGGGAGGGCTCACAGTTACAGCCCATTTGGAGCTGCTGTTGGACACCACAGAGAGGCACAGCTGGAAGACAGGATGGGATGTGGCACCAAGCAAACAAAAGATGTCAAACCTGCTCCAAGGTGAGAGCCTGGCAGGGGCATGAGGGAGCTTCAAGTGAGGCTTATCCTATGGTGGATTGATGTTCCTTAACAGATTAAACAACAAAAAAAACCCAACAAAAACCCCAAACCCCAACCCTCCCCCTCAACAAAACAAACAAAACCCCACTAAAAACCCCAACCCCAAGCTATTGCTAGGAGAGGCTCTGCAGGTGTGTAAGTCTCTTACTAAAGAAATCACTTTCTGAACCCTCCCCTGAGTCATGCTCTGCTATGTTGTCTGTGTCACAGCATCATCACTGACAAGGCACGTGGGTGCTGCTTGTCTCTGGGTATTTATCACACTTTTCACTCCCTCCATGCATGCAAAGGCCTGGGTTTGTGAAGGCACCTCATTTATCACTGCCTGCAGCCCAGGATTTTAGCTCCTATTCTGAGAGCGTGCAGGAGGTAAGAAAGGACATAAACAGATCCAGAAGAGTTGCTGCAACTCGTGAAGGTTTTTGGGGTAAAGAAAATGCTCTGCATATGTTGCTCTGGTTTTTGCTGAAGCCTTTTGTTGTAACCTTGGAGTCGGAATTCTTTCTCACACAGTTTCATGTAAATAATGGCCAATGTTTACTTAACGGTATTTTCTGTTTTTCATTCCTTTTGTGATAAGAGAAAGTTTGATGAGCATCCTTTTTCTCCAGTGGGATTGGGAAGGAAGTGACATGTCCTCCAGTCCCTTGTGGAGTTGAGAATTCTATAAGATGTGACATCTGTAAATAAAATTGCTCTTTTCCCTCCTTTCTGCTGAACCTGGCAGGTGTGAGAGCCTCTTTATTGTGTTTTCCCAGACACACTGCATTAATTCCTGGCTGCCTCTGCCAGGGGCTCTCCTGGTGCCTTCCAGAGCCATCCCTGGCTCCCTCTGCCCCCGAGCTGGGTCCCACTGCAGGGTGGGGAGCACCAGCACCTCTGAGCTGGGTGTTGGACTGCTGGAGCAGGTTTTGGGTGCAGACCCGAGCTCCAGCCTGGCAGTGAGGGTTTCAGGGCTGCTTGGAGCAGTTTTGTTTCCCCCACCCCAATCAGCTGTTGGTTGGAGCCCAGCACGATTCCAGATGGGAACGCTGCTTGTGCCAGCTCACAGATGCCCTGAGGGCATCCCTCCTTTCTGAGCAAGAGCTGCTGATAATATCAGTTTCCAAATGATGCCTGCTCTGGTTTCTTTTAACTCATTTGAAGGGGTTTTTTACCATTTCCTTACTCACTCCTAAGAGGCAACACCATTGAGGCCTTGCTGGAACAAACCCTGCTTGCTGTTTGGGTTTAACCCCCAGGACTGATGCTCAGCCAGTCAGTTCAGTGGTATAGTTAAAAATGCACGTGTTACAAGTTTAAAAGAGAAAAATTAATTTAAAATGTCATCGGCTTCTCCTTGCTGGCAAGCAAAGGAGTGAATTCCTTTTCCTTCTGGTTTAGGGTTTTTTCCCCTTCTTCAGCAGAGAGGAGATGAAGCTTCAGTGTAGCTTCAGTCTGAGCTCTCCTGAAGCAGCTGCCCACACCCGAGCCCTGCACACCTTTACAGGAAAGTCCCAGCTCAGCGTGTCAGTGTCCTCAGGGTGAAACCACTGCCTCGTTTTCTGTCTGAACGTGCTAGAAAAGCATTTGTTAACAACAGCAAAGCTGAAACTGGAAAGAGAGGAGACACGAATACTTAGAAAGAAGAGTTTGCTGTTCCCCAAAGAGGAGAACACCACCAGCAGAGTCTCCATGTACTCATTGTTTTAAACAATGCTTTACTGTTCGCCTGCTTATTCAAAAGGAAAGACATTTTTACAGTTGCAGAACATTAGGCTGTGTAGAATCCTTGAGTAACTTTTTTTTTCCTTTTTTTTTTCCCTCCCCACTGTCCCTAGAGAAGGATTAGCTGCTGGGGAGATGGCCAACCCAGATTCTGAATGGAAAACTCCTGACCAAAGGAAAAATTAATGCTGGTCAATGCAGCTGGGATTCATCACGCTCTCCATCTCTTACAAGTTTTTGTGCGTCTGATTGGGGATTTATTGGTAGGAACACGTTGCCTCATGCCTCAGATGTGATCTCTAACCCTGTTTTCCTTTAAAATGCAGCCCGATTTGGACTTTAATACATCCTTTGTGTGATCTGCTCTGCACTGCTTGTCTACAGTGCCAGGTCAAGCATCTGACCAAGATGCACCGAGCAGTCGGGATGAATGTGTGATGACTTCCATCCCTGTGGAAAAAAAAGACACAGGGTAAAATATCTATCTATTCCACAGGAGCCAGACCACCTGCTGTATTCCCCACACTTGTCCTCTGCAATCCTGCCAGAAAGAATGAGCACTGGGGAAAGCTTAGCCTAGGCTAAGCTGAGCCTTACAGTACAAGGGAAGGATTCTCTCCTTTGGAAGGACAGAACACCTGGGAAGGTAGAATTGCAGGTTAATTCTGTTCCTCCTCGGTTCAAAATCTGCATGAGTATTATCTGCCAAAACTTACAGTTTGGAACTTACAGTTTCTTACACCAATGTAAGAAAACTTACAAAACTTACAGTTTCTTACACCAATGGAAGAAAAAACGCGGAATTTATACTGGGAGGGGGGAAAAAGGAGAAACCTGACTAGAAATGATGGTTTCCTTGTTATGGGTTTGAACTAAACTGCTAAGCATGGCATCAATATCTTCACGGTGAGGTGAGTGACCCCAGCAGCACAAATAACAGCTGACAGCCAGAGCTCCTGCCGAGGATAAACACCAATGGAGATAATCTGGTTTTGTACTTTTACCTTGTTCACTGTGTGTGTACACACTGCAAAACTCATCGTGCCAGGAGGAAAATACTGATTACAGGGATGCTTTTGCTGTCATCAGTCTCTAATGACACTCTAAGAGCAGCGGCTGTAACCACCCGTGGTGCTGAAGCTGGCTCTGAGTACAACTCTTTATTTCAGGGAAGCAGGAATGGAGAAGATGCTGGAAAAGTACTGAAATGGTCAGGACAGTTCTTAGAAGGTCTGTTTGGTTATTCTGAGGCATGTGAGTAACAGCAATGTGCTGTGTGGGGGTTTATATATA
>VYXC01000697.1:0-56201 GCA_013397175.1 Platysteira castanea
GCCATGATGAAATTATTTTATTATAGACTATCACAGTCATAAGTCAAGGGGAAGGAGAACTGTAAAGAGAACTCAAATCAAATCTGCTGAATGATCTAAGCTGAAGAACACAACTGCATTTTGTGAACTGTTTCCACCACACAAACCTGATATTATTAGAGTGCTGAACTTGAGACTTTACAGATATAATGAAAATATCTATTCCAAGACTGCATGCAGTTTATGAACTTCGCAACCCCAGGAAAAATAAGTGAAACAATTCCGTGTTATTCTATAAATTCACTACATGGCTGTGGAACCCATGAATGAAATTAAGGCAAAAAAAGCAAAGGTCTCAAAACTATAACTCACTCCCTTACACACGTTTCTCAATTTTCTCTTGCATAAACAGCCCTTTGTTTTGGGTTTAGGTTATTCTGTTAGCTTTAAGCAGCCAGTAGGACAAGATTATGTAAGACAACCAGAGGAGGAACCAAGCACATCTGTATTTATTTGCCTGAAGTAGATTAAAGCAGTTTAATTCCTGTTGGGTTTTTTTCCCCTCAACTCAGTATATTTATAAGGCAACACAGAAATGGTCTCTGACAGTTTACCCTGCTTTTTCAGAGAGAATAAGATACAAAAGGCCACTGTCTCAGTAGAGCACTCAGATTTCATCAGTGAAAAGGACAGGCATGTACAAAGAGCTGGCCTTACATAAACTTCAGTCGTTTGAAATTATGGCTTATGTTGGGAGCAGTAACTTTCCAAACCCAGAGACTAGATTGCAAGAGTACCAGCAGTGATCTGGGTCCATGTGGAGAGTGTTTACTGTTTACATTTCAGTTTCTCTGCACCAGAGGCACAAGACAGATGCAGGGAAAACCAGCAGCTTTGCCATCCCACGTGCCTCTGCAATCAGCCTCATCTCTGATTTACTTGTAATTTCCTTGTAAACTTCTTCAGAAATCATTTATTCATTTTGCAAGCATGCCTTCAAGTGTAACATATACAACCTGAATATCAAAGAGCATTTTAATTCTAAAACCATGGCAAGAATTTTCTACCTACACTATTATTCATATAGATCAGAAACACACCTACCTTGAAGCCAGTACTGAAACGAGTCAACTTGCACAAAGCTTTAATGCCAGCACAAACCATAAATATACTGTTTAGAGAAGTTAAGTGCTATAGAAGTGCATGATGACCGGTGTTTTATACTTTCTTTTGGTGACACGTTTTATTTGAAAATTATTGTAATCTCAGTGCCGCACTGATCTTTATGTTGGGCTTAAGTGAATATTTGGTAAAAGAAGCTGATTAATAAAGATATTTTTGATAACAATTCTGAAAAACTCCAGGTGCATCAGACCACAATATTATTCCTCACTACTGATTAAATCAATAAAAGCTAAATCATTTGGATTTTAAAAAAGATTTTGAGTGTGTAAACCTTGTATTGAAAGGTATCCCACAGGATTAGCTATACTTATTTCAACTAAGTCAAAAACACAAGGAAGAGAAAAAACATAAGAAAAATGCTTCAGAAAAACAACAAATAAGAAATTTAAATATTGGTTTTTCTTTCGATAAGTACAAAAGTAACAGATACAAATTAAATTTCTTGTTAGGATACTAATGATATACCACAAAATTCGGTTTTCTTCTTACAAACAAAAAATATTGAAGCTTAAACAATACCCCTGAGTACTGCACATAAATAAGTCTCCCAGGATAGCCAGTATTTCAGATCAGTCTACTGATAATTTTTATGGAGTCCATCAGACTCATGAATACAGTTTTAAGCTATTATATTACCCCTCTATATATTTTTAAAAAGGCTACCATTAATTGTCATGTGGTATTTTGGTTTTATCCAAGTTCTGCAGTGCACATTCCTGTCTTCTAAGACTGAATTGTCGTGACAAAAGAAAGTTTTAGTTTGCTTGCTTTGCCCTTGCTTAAAAGAAAAAAAAATTGCTCTTTCATGCTATTTGTTCTTACCAATGAAGGTGGTATTTAAAAAAAACCCCACAGACCCATAAAACTAATTGGATACTGATTACCTGTTATGCCCTATACTATGATAAAAATTTCTACTGTCTACTGAAAATTAGAGAACACAAGAAATTTAACTAGAGCATAGTGTCTGTAAGAGCATATATCTTTTAGGAATTTATTTGCAGATAAAACAGTAGCAACATCATGTTCAGGGTTGCTCAACCTCTGTAAACTGAGTACTCAGCATCACGAAGTTGGATTTTTAGAAACACCACTCAGATTTCTAGAAACAGCCTGTCCTCTAGACAGTGTAAAAAAGAAGAACTCACTACTGTCATGAGAGCAGAAGGAGCTCCCAATGCTTAGGAAGAAGTCTAGTAATATTTTGCATGGAAATGCAGCCTATTTTTGTAGGGAGAGACTGTTGGATTCCCAGTAAAAAACTGAGTTTACAAAAAAAAAAGCCAAAAATTCCAGAATTGTCTATTACACCATCTTTTGAAGTACTACACTCCAATGTGCTACCTACCTACCTTCAGCAAATGTTCTCTCATTTTCAAATTGTTATCTGTCAAAGAAGTGTTAAGAGTGTGAAGGACACTGAAGATCTCCATTCAAACACCCCTGTGTTTGACTCTATCAAACAGACAGGTATAGAAATACACATACACAAACACATGAAGGTTTTCACACGGCATGTGTGTATATATATATATATATATATATATAAAGGTTTCTACAGTTTTTAGTTGAGTACCTGAGAGAAAATATCAGTTGTTACTTGGCTGTAGAGAGAAAGCTCCAACCATTCTTTGCTCTTAAGACGACACAGGGAAGGTCGAGGAAACAATCACACCACCTTTTTTCAGGAAAATCTCAGCAAAGCTGTGCAATTGTCCATTAACAGCTGAGCATATACCTCTGAAATCTTTCCTCAGCTTCTCATTCTCTTTTAAAAGGCATTGCACTTGAAACCCATATCGCTCCACTCTAACTGATTCAGAACAGCTCTGCAGCCAAAAAAGTTATTTTGGTTTCAATACTACTGCAGTGGAAATATGATACCTACTCTGTAACAGTTATTCAGCATAGTTACTCATGGAATATTTGAATGGCAAGGGGACAAACCATTAACCCTCACAAATAGTTTGACTGTTTCTTTGATTGCAAGTGCTTACTTAGCATCCTGATGTCTTATAAGGAGATACTCTGCTGTGTTTCAGTTTCCAAAGAAAGTGTAGAAACTGCTCTAGGATAAGCAGGTATAGCTACACATAACTACAAATCTTTATTCTTACTATCTTTCTTTCTTCTACCTTAGTTTTAGGTTTCTCAGAACCTTACAGATACTTTTTCTTATACATGCAGGTTTTCCTCAAGATTTTGAGAAAACACTATGCAAGAGAGGAATTGTTGGCACTAAAACTACCTGAGACCCATGTGGATATAGATAATCCCTTTGTCATAAGTAAAGTTAAACTCCTACACTGTAGTAGGTCCACCTTATAAAACCATTAAAATGTTCCCCAGGCAATATTAATTTTAATGCAAATGTACTCAAAAACACATGCAGCTTCTTTTGCAGTCTTGGAGATGTCTGAACATGTTACACCCACAGTTTTGTCAGTATCCTGTACCACATCACCCATCATAGATACATAAAGCTACTAAGACAACTAAAGAAAAAGGCACCAGGACACTGCTGGAGGCTGTGCATTTACTAGCTCAAGCTTTTCGGTTGTTCACTGAACTCATATACCTTTCATGGTTGATTTGTTTGGACAACTACCTATGGAAATTAAAAGAAAACGTAGGAAAAAAATATAGGAGATGAATAGACAAAACACCTACTGTGTCTCCAGACACTTATTACACCTCAACAGTTTAAGGTTTACCCTCTTCCTTTCCCTGCATTTCAATTTACACAGTTCCATTCTCAATAATACATCATCTGTTAAGCAAGCTCCCCTGATACTCATATACTTTTCAGAAAGTCTGTGCATCATCTAAGGTGCAATTTCTCATTTTCAGAGCTGAATCTAGTATATGGCTATCCTGTTCTGTTTTCTATTTCTGCAATACTTATTTGACTATGGTATGATACACTCTCTAAAAGACAGATTATTGCTTCTGCTGTGATAATGGATCAATATTTTGCCTTAATTGTACTGATTCTGATGGACTCCTGAGTGTTCTTGGTTGAGAAGTCAGACTGTCGAGGCCTCATTAAATAAAAATGATACCTGAAAAAAGGCTCCAGTAGTGTCAGTCACTTCATTATCACTGCCATTTGCTCTAGCTGAGTTAGATTTAGATAGCCTCAAAACTACAAGGTGTTAAGCTACATATAAACTTAAAATGCAATAGAAGTCCTGATATGGAATGACAACACCACAGATGACAGAGTAATGTTGAAAAAAAACCTTTTTTTTTTTTTTTTTTTGCAAGCTTGGAAATGGAAGGCACAGAAATTATTTCTTCATGAGGAAAACCACAGATCTGTGGCAGAGATACACCATTACCTGGTTACTTGACAAGGGCACTAATCACTCTGTACACATCTTCTGTTAGTAAAGGATGTAACCCTTTCTTCCTTCTTATTACACTTCACCTGGTAATCAAAAATTCACACACTGTAACATCCACTCTTTTTCCTAATTAGACTCAGGCCCTGCTGATGGGAGCTGGCATTTCCACAATTAATTTCTATGCTACTGTATGATGAAGTTAAGAAAGATATTTTCTGAACTTTCTGCCCCACAGCCCTAGATTTCATCTGGAAAAAGTTCTGTCTGAGCTACACGGATTACTGATATAGTCAATTCAGTGCTGACAGCCTTAATTTTATATCTAACTGGAATAAGAAAACAGGCTATGGTACAGAAACCTCACACATGAAATCGTCAGAAACACTTTTAATGGTGGATATCTTACAGCGATTTCACAGTTACAACTGGCAGTGTTAATGCCATTCCCTGAGGAGAAAAGAGACATGGCACAAAGCCATGGGATGTAAGTCTTTACCCCTTTCTTTCTTTTTTTTTTTTTTTTCTTTTCACTAAAGATGTACAACAGGTGCTTGTAGGAAAACCACTATTCTAACCTAATGATGCTCACTGAGATAAAATGCTAAGAGACAACTCTGGGGGGAGAATGACAAAACACATTTGCATAGTTTGCACTACAGATTTTATTTAATTTAGGAAGAAAGGCCTGTGAGGCTTTATTGCAGTGTCAAAAACTGTAAATATAAAAGTGCCTTCGGTATTTCATAAAGTGCTAAGTAAAAGGTCCCTTGGATTCAGAGGTTAAGTTGGACTGATGAAATCAGTCTTCATAGCCTTTTGAGCTGATCTTTGGAGGGTAAATATCGAATGGGTAAACTACATTACCTTGAAAAGAGTTTCAGTTCCTTCACTGGAAGAAAATCTCATTCAGCTCCACACCTCATTCACAACCACAAAAGACTTGTTTGTAAATTCTAAAATAAATATATATACATAATAATAATAATAATATTTTTTCCCTTCAATGAAAAGTCCTGAGAGCAACAAAAAGCGCTAGATTACCACGAATACCTTCTTCCAGATCTCTACTGTATTACAGTGTATTACATCCATATAACACGCAAGTGAAATAAATAGTTCATTCAGTGTTTTCTCAGAGTGTTTGAGAACTCTCCAAGGGAGGAATTGTTGGCATTAAAACTACCTGAGACCCATGTCTTACCCATATGGACACAGATAATCTCTTTGTCATAAGTAAAGTTAAACTCATGGGTGATCCAAGTATCTCACTTCAGTATGTATTCAAAGACCTTTCTAGAATATGCACATGATTTAATCATCAAATTATCTAAATGCTTTTTAGAACAAACAGATTAACATGGATACTACTCAGATCTGACACATGATTCCTGGACTCACTACAAATAACTATTCATCAAAGAAGAAATAGAGCAAAACAGCTTCAGAAGGAAGGCCAAAAAGCATGAAGGGTATTTACCTCATATGGGAAAGGACGGACTACAGTCTCCTTTTCTCGTACATACTCCCAGAGTATTGTTACACAAAGGCAGAGACCAAAAATGAAGTGAAACAATGTGCCTGCTAGCTCTCTACTAGCAACACAAAACTTCTTCATCTGTGCAGGAGAGAAAAGTGCCTCTAGTGCAGCTGTCAGGTGGGTCTAAATCCTGCATTAAAATATATAATCTGCCCTGGATTATAAGTACGTCAGGAGTAAAAGTGCTTATTTACAAGTTGAAACTTCATTTAGAGGCATTTCTGCAAACAAAAAGCTTTTCAGCTAAGCAATGAATAAACTCAACAACATAAAATTTTCTTCTGTTTCAAATACATTTCAAAAGCCTAGTCTAGAGATTTGTCCTTTGTTCTGGCAACTCAATCTAAAAGAAATTTTAATGTTACCAAAAACATTTTGTTAAGGACCCTTTTCTTTATCTGCTCACTTGAAGTAGTTTTTTTGTGCTAAGTGAAAATCCACTACTTTTTTTCATTTGAGACTTGGAGAGGCTTCATTTTGAACATAAACAGACATAGATGCATGAGCTATAAACCATGAAGATAAATGGCTCTGTACCTCAGAAACTAGAGATGCAAGACCCAAAATGTGCTGCATCATTTTACAACTCATGTTCTAATCTCAGTGTTCTCATTTGTCTTCTTATGATATTTTTTAAGGGAACATTTCTGCTACTAGAAAAGAATTGTAATAAACAGAAGTGTAATAAACTGAGAAAATTGTATCCTTGAGCTTTGGAATTTTTTTATCCAAACCCATGCATTCAACACTTGCAGTTAATATGTTATGCAATATGATGCTTAGAGTACCTGCTCTCTCAAGTATAGCATAGACATGATACCACTCTGATGAGCAAAGCAATACTTGAGTGATGAACAAAAGCATTCACACGCTGCTTTCAGATATATTTAGTTATTTAAATATGTAGCTATCTAATGAAATAGTATCTGATGAAATAGTGTAGTATCTACACAACCTAGTCTTTAATTTCCAACAAAATATTTTGCTGATTTCCTCACTGAGCATTTTAACATTGTTTTATTTAGATATTGGCTGTATCAGAGGATCTTCAGAAGCATTTTAGGACAAGTTATTTGAAAGAGGAAAGGCAGGAATAAGAAGCATTGTCCTTCTTCTAAAGGCACATTAAAATCCAAATCATAATGAACTGACACAACATGTAGCTTGAAAAACACCATGACTGACTTTTCTATATTTCAACTTCAGGACACATCACACCCCAGCTTTTGGTGATGGAGAACCTTCAATCCATCCTTCCAAACTTAGTACTGAACATACCAAAAAATACAACTATCTTAATTGTATCAAGTTAGAAAGGATCCTCAAAAATAATCTCACCAGTAAGAGTTTTATCTCTTTGGTAAAGAAAAAAAAACAAACCAAACCAAACCAAACCAAAAACAAAAACAAACAAACAAACAACAAAAAACACACACCCAAAACTTAGAATATGAAAATACTATAAATAGTTCTGACCAAGTGGATAAAGAAATTGTGTGCCAGCCAGAACAGCTACTAGAAAAGTGAGAAATTTTATAGTCTTCTCTCATTTAGGAAGGTGTGTATCTTTAAAATATGTCTTACCACCAATACAGTGCCATAAATATGTAGCACATGCATATTTTCAATCAAAGTCTGTTTTTCCAGAACCAGAAAATTTGTGGTTGACAGTTATTGTGAAGGTCAACAACTGTGGTAGCCATTAGCAAGAGCAGTAAGGGAGAGCAAGACAAGTCCTCTCTGCAAAATACCCAAGGGCCTTGCCGTGAGATCCACTCTGACAAGAGCAAGAAAATCCCAGCAAGTGCTTCCACCAACAAGTGACTACAATTTCAAGAACTCTTCTCCCCAAATTCGTAATCATTCTACCAGGACAGATAAACAAAGTTTTAGCCTTTCTATTACCTGCCAGATTTCCATTTTCCTCTCTACATTCCAGAGCAGGATTTGGCACTAACTAATACAGGTCTCATAAACAGTAGTCTGGATGATGGGATTCTTTCCAGTAACTAGATCCAGCAACTATTCCTGGTGACATTCTTCAAACCTGAATAAAAAAACTGCCTAGCTGGCTTGGATACACTTGTGCAAGGCCAACAATTTGTGGAAATGGTATTTGGTACTGGCTGGTCTCATGTCTGGTGTGCTAAGCCAAAATTATCTCCATAGTAAAGCATTCCTTAGGATAGTCAGACTCAACACACAGAGAGCAGATTCAACACAACACCCAAGAGAATGGCAGCAATCAAGGATCTGCCTTTAGTCCATACTTGTCCCTTTTTCTAGTAACTGCAATTTGTCTCCTGATGGTCACTCGGTGGTCACAATAAATTATACATGAAAATTTTGTTGCACAAGACAGGCCACTCTTTATGGGTATTTTAAAAACTACTTACAAGTCAGCTGCCAATTTGCAGCCCAGCTTCCAAAATTAGAATGTCTTCCAAGACCAGTTTTGTTTTCAGTCAAATTGTAAGCATCGTAATACAGCCCCACTTAATTTCTGTGGCTATTTTCAGAACGGAACTTTTCTTTTCTGCTTATGTATTATGTCAGGCGTGGTAGAGAGGACACCACTTAAACATAAAGGATGGTTTCCCAGTATTCAAAGGAGGTTTTCAAAAGATTCCTGTATTTTAAACTCTTTGCTTTCTCACTCTGCACTGGACCATCATGTCACAAAGCATGATGAGCCAGCTTTCACAGATAGTAATTCTCCTATCATTCCTGACCACAGATCTGAACCCAGCATGACCATCTAACAAGGGTTAGCTGCTCCCTGAGTGACAAGAAGACAGAAGCCAAATGAGATAAAAGGTTAGCAAGGCAGATCCCCCCCAGAGAGGTAGCAGAGATCATGGCCAGGTTCAACCAAGAGTGCTAATCAGCAGGAGGATTCATAGCCATTAGGCAGGACCCAGATCAAACCAGGAAAACAATCTGTGGGTTAGAAGCAATTAAGGGTAATCAGGGTGAGATATTGTCCAGAGATCAGTGAGCAGGTTCAGAGGCACAGGACAGGTCAAGCTAGGAGGTCAGTCCATGGGTTAGGACCCAGGACGACAGGATCTGTGTCTAGGCACACAAATGGCTGAGCCAGCCAGCAACTAACACTGCCAGCACAGCTCAGAGGCTGAAGATTCTCAACTGAGCCAAACACTCTTTGGCTTACGGGTAGAGAGGTTAATGGAAACCACAGGTGAGGCTGGTCCAGGCTATTTGAGCTATTAGTGTACTCAAGGCCCTGACATGGATGATCTTGACCACCTGCTCACGATTTGGAGATCCTAACAATCTGTGGTGATTACACAGTTACATGGACAATGCAAAAGAGATACTCCAAAGTTGGCAACCCTCACTGGGAGAACTTCCCTGGAGATTCTTATATTTACCACTCAAAGAAGAAAGCAATATTCAATTTAAGCCAAAAGTAGGATTTTTTTTAGATTTTTTTTTTCTTTTTAAACACCTTCAATGTATAGTTTTAGCTGTGCTGGGATAGCACAGAAAACGAGATTAATAGCATTCAGATAAGCATTAGACCTAATAGGCTTAATGAGAAGATGTGAAATAGAATAATTTTAGAGAGAGATAAATCCTCAAGCTCCAAGACATATTTCAACCAGGAAATGAGAGAAGCTAAGAAGTTCATTCCATTATGATTCACTTTTCAGAATAAGCATGATCAGAAACCAGCACTTGAAAAACAAAGGAAACAAACAGCCCTCTTCAGTTGGTAAAAGGAGCAACTTACATGCAATACAAACTGTTCTCACACTGGAGGGCCTTTATAGTTCCCCTCTCCTACCTGCTATTATAACTATGGATGCTTTTCAGATAGTGCAAATGTATAAACCCTACTGTTCAGATGCCCAATTTCACAGATAGTCCAAGAGTCAGGAACTTCTCTTTGTGGAGCTAGCATTCAGCCTGTCTTATTCCCCATTTGTGCAACAGCATTAATAACATCTTTCTAGTTCACAGTATAATGAATATTTTAAAAATTGCAATAGATGAAGATATTTAAAAATTTAGGGCAGATGATAAATAAAGGTTGGATTAGGATTTGCAGAAACACATGCAGACCACCAATGATCAACTTTCAACCATTATCTTACTCTCCCCTGTTCACCTACAAGACAGAAAATCTTATAATTTTCAACAAGGGTTTAAGATTGGGTAATCATGAAATATTCAACCTTAGAAAGATACAAGGGATGACACTAAGTTGAGTGGGAGCATTGATCTGCTGGAGGTAGGAAGATTCTGCAGAAGGATGTGGAAAGGCTGGATAAATGGGCCAAGACCAGTTGTACAAGGTTCAACAAGGTGAGTGCTGGGTCCTGCACTTCAGGCCCAACAACCCCAGGCACTGCTACAGGCTTGCAGAAGAGTGGCTAGAAAGATGCCCAGCAGAAAAGGACCTGGGGTTGCTGATCAACAGCAGCTGAACATGAGCCAGTAGTGCCCAGGTGGACAAGAACGTCCATGGCATCCTGGCTTGTAGCAAGAATATTGTGGCCAGAAGGACCAGGCTGTACTCAGCACTGGTGGTGCTGCACCTCAAATCTTGTGTTCAGTTTTGGGCCCCTTACTACAAGAAAAGACGCTGAGGTGCTGAAGTGTGTCCAGAGAAGGGCAATGGAGCTGGGGAAGGGTTTGAAGCACAAGTCTCATGAGGAGCTGAGGGAGCTGGGGCTGTTTAGCCTGGAGAAAAGGAGACTGCGGGGAGACCTTATCACTCTCTAAAAGTCCCTGAAATGAGCTTGTAGTCAGGTAGGGATCGATCTCTTTTGCCAGGCAATTAATGACAGGAGAGAGGTCATAGCCTCAAGTTGCACCAGGGGAGGCTTAGGTTGGACATCAGGAATAATTTCTCCACAGAAGGGGTTAAGCATTGGAATGGACAGGCCAGGGAGATGGTGGAGTCACCATCACTGGAGGTTTTCAAGAAATGACTGGACATGGCACTTAGTGCTATTGTCTAGTTAACGAGGCGGTTGGACTGTTGATTTTAGAGATCTTTTCTAACGTAACAGATTCATGTGATTGATTTTGTGTGCGATTGGGCTGCAAAATGCCTTAAGAAACTGATCTTGATCCTGTGGTGAGTTCATCAACATCCTACATGGATAGGTTTTTAGTCAGTTCCTTGACTTATTTCACAATGCAGCCTCCTGCAGGAATACATCTCGCTCTTTCCTGGCACACTTCTCATTAGCTGTTGAAATAGAGAGTTCTGATGATTAGATTTTATCTGGCATTAGATTTTATTTATGTTCCCATACTTGGAGGTACGCTTTCTCAAAACGGGCCTCTTAGCTGTAAGAAACAAGAAGATTCTTTCATTGCAATGCATTTGCACAAAGCGCCCCTTAATGGCCTCCCAGCCTCCACACCAAACTGATAGTCTTATTTGTGTAAGGAGAGAAGCAGGAAGTGCATGGAGACAGATGGGTGAATATTAATTAACGCTTATAAGGCTGAGGAAAATAAGCAATTTGAAATTTGTAATACCCTCTTCCCAAACAACCTTGTCTTATTTACATCATAATATAATACTTGAAGACAGAATGTACTAAATGCATAAGGAGCTACAAGCTTTATGTTAAGTATTTCTTGAAAGATAAGGACAGGAAGCTGCACAGCTAAGACTATTCCAGCTCAGCTCCTCCAGACACTGGCAGAGAGCAAAAGTAATTTCTTACATGCTAGAAATATCTTATAAACAGAAAACTATGTTATTTAAACTTGCTGTTAGGTGGAGATCCCAATCAAAACTCACCATATAATAGAACTGTAATACTGAAAATCAGATCTGATTGCTGATGAGATATCATAGATGGAGCTATGAATAGTAAAGGCCAGGATGTCAATATGAAGTCTTACTGTCCATGGTTTCCATGTATGCTATCTTTCCAGCAAACAGTTACCGTTACTGTGAAGCTCTTTCTCACTGTCAAATTAAGCACAGCACAGCAGCTGTGATGCTGAGCGTGTGCCACACGTTGTCTCAGAACAGAGCTGATCAAAGATCAGCTAAACCAAAGATCACATCTACTTCAGCTCTGGAAAGGGGTGTGTGTCCCCTGCACATAACCAGCATGTTACTGAATATATCGTGCAAGGAACGTGGCTGCACTTCCCCTGCAAAGTCAGTCCATGTGCTAAAAGACTACACTAATTATGTCCATAAAGAGCATCTACTGTGCCAGTGTATGCACTAGGTGTTGGCACACTAATGTTTTGCTGATATTACTGCATTCTTGTACAACTTTTTTGATAAGCCATCCTTAAATACCTATTCATCATACTTCAGTATGAAAAGGGCAGCTTTTGCATGATTTGAAGATGATGGCAGTATAATAAGTTAGATGAAAGAACAGCCTTGAAATGAGAATAAATTTTTCACAATTTTCAGGCTTCATTTCTTTTTAGGCAGAAAGAACAGGATCTAAAATGGCATAACTGTATAAAAAAGCTATATCACTGATATACAATAGGATGTTATTTTATTCACACCCAATAGCAACTCAACGGACCTGTTCACATGTAGATGAGTAAATTCAAAAGTTCTATAAATTTTACTGTGAATTAATTCACGATGTGCCTGCAATGACTCTAAAAAGTTGAAAAATTGGAATTGTCCCTTCCAACTCAGCATATTCAATGATTCTATGATTAAGACTCCACACCATTTCCATTGCACAGACCTGCCACTGCTACTAAAAAGGTAAAATCAAGCCTTAAAAATGAAATGGGAAAAAAAAAAACCAACATAGTAAGAGGGAAAAATAAGGAAAAAAGCTAAAAGCAAAAATGGAGGAAAAAAAAAACAAGACAGAGAAGGAGAAGAAAGAGATTTGCATAATATTTTAGTTAAGTGGATGCTTAACCTCAGGGAAATTGAGATATTTCTATTGAATAGGCAGCAACCATTTTAAAAATTGGAATTCTATCGGTATGTCATGTTTACTGCTTTTGACAAAAGTGACACAAAATTTTTTAGAAATACATTATTTCTTTCCCTTTAATTATTATCATTAGTTTTTCATTACACTGAAACTGTAATTCCCCTTAAAAAGAATAAAGAATTGTTTTTTCTGGCAAGAATGTATAGAGATATAAAACTTATATATTTGTGTGTGTGCATGTACTCATGCCTGGTATAAGCAAACCACCTATAAGCTTATACTCAAGGTTCCATTCGAAATAAATCAAGAAAAAATATTTAGACATGAAGCAGAATAGATTACCTGAAATCTGATTTAAGTCTTTGTCAAAGTGGAAAACTTTATCAAGCTTCATCCCCCACTTTAGTCAAGAAGCAGTTGAGGTAGGGCTCCTAGACAACTGCTTGGCTTCCCATTCTACACAGCACTGCTGGGGAAAATGCCCAGAACTGGTTACCCAGAACTACGCACCAAGGAAATACGGTCCCTGAGAAACGGCACAAAAATTTTTGGCTGTGATCTCTTGAAAGCTCATTGACCTGAAGCTGATTTCATTAGACACTTCCAATTTCAATCTACAGAAGTTCCTCACAGAAAATGGTGACAGAAGACTGGATGGTGCAACAACAAATGCCACTAGTTTAAACACTCGGATTTGCCTGAGTTCTAGGTCCATGGGTGCTGGTTCACAGTATAAAATTTCAGATAGAAATGTTAGTTTAAGGAAAGACGAATAGATTTTTTTAAGATTTTCTAACACTAAGCATCTTTAAGCTTTAAAACACAGAGAACTTTTACTTGACCAAATGAAATACTAACTTATGCATCATTTCTTGTCTTGGATTCCCTAGTGCCATTTAGCTATCCACAGTATTAAGGTAGTCATCTTTACTTCATTCACACATTCTCAGGCTGAGAATTTGTAAAATTCTTTCTAAAATTTGTAGTCTTCATTTTTAGCTATATTTAATCCTTCTTTGGACACACCTCCTTCCCTTCCTTTTTTTCATTTTTTTCCTCTGGCCTACCTCAGAAAACTTTCTCTATTGGACTTTTAGAGCCTTACATCAACAACTCATCTCTCCATTTTTGGGAAGACTCTTACCCCCTTAAAACAGTAATTCTCTGCACCTAATCTGAATAAAAAGACTTGACATGTAGTCATACTATTTTTCCATTTAGACAACAGTCTTCCAAACTCCAGATCATGTAACCTGTTTAATGTCTTCTGAATGCAAGACATAAGGAGCAAAAACATGACAAAATAATAATTGAGGATTGACATATAATCTTAGCAATAATTCACAGACTGTTCACAGATTGATTCCCAAACCTATAACTCAATATAGAAAGAGGGTGATGCAGACAAAAACATTAGTATATTTTTGTACTTTTTCTTTATATGGAGAAAAAAACCCAAAACAACATGACAGTTTCCGACTGTTGAAAGCTGTTGTACTTATTGTAAAGGTTACATGTTAAGACTCATTTAGACTTTATCCAATTTTCAGACCCTCAGAAGATAACAGCTAAGCTAAATACCCTCCTCAGAGTAGCCGGTTAGTGTTAAAATGGACTCAAATAACAATCACCACAAAAGTACTAGCAGTCAGGGTTTTATGTGAACTGCTTCTAATAATATAGGAAAGATAGAGATTTTACACAGTGGGCAGAAAAACTAGAGAGAAGAGTGGAGGTGGCAAAGCAGAAGCATAAGAGATAGGAATAAATTCCAAGTTGTTATGTAGTCACTGGAGCACAAATGCAGCTCACCTAATATTAGGAAGATTATCAGGCATTTATCTGTCTCAAATGTTAAAAATTACACACAAAATAATGTTTTGATTTGCCTCAGAAGACGCTGCAGTTGAATGGATCCCCTAGCAGCTGTAGCTCATGTGAGTATAAATCACAAGATGCTCAGTAAAATTAAGATTTTAAATTAAGCTGCAACAGTTCAGAAAAGGACAGTCTAGTCAGCTCCGAGCTGTTTTAATCTGCATGAGTAGCATGGGGGAAGAGGAGGGAGGAGGATTAAAAAAGATTTATCCAAACCACACAGAGTGGAGCTGCTCTTCCCTCTATACCCCTTGATAATAAATTTAGAAGAAGAGATTGTTTAACAGTACTGCTATACCTCTATAACAATTGAATATGAGTACTTATTTTAAGCCTTCATTTAGATTGTTCCCTATACAATTAACAGAGAAGCTGGAGAATTTGAGCTCATCAGTTGACAAAATAGCTTGAAATGAGAACTGCTGGATTATGTTTCAACATTTATCACAAGTGGTGGACAATCACATATGTAAATTTACAAAAGCAAATGCAACTCAGAAATTGAGAGTGTTCAGAATTATACTATAGTCATGTATAGTGTAATGGTTTGATATCTCTCAGATGCATCTGTTAAACAAACACAGGTAAAGTTGAAAAAAAAAAAAAAAGAACATGCACTGCTAACAGGGTTTTGAAGACAAGCTTATTAACATATAGAAAATATGAGAATGTCCTGAGCTGAAAGCTGCTAAGGGAAAACAAAAAGTTATTTTCTATAAGATTCCCCATATTATGCTGAGTCTGTAGATCCAGTGTTGGCATAACATGCATATGGCTTTTAGAACAGGTTGCACCATTTGCTTTCTCCCAACAGAGGCAATCTAAAGAGCTGTCATTCTGAAAGAGCAGAAAATTTTGAGCTTTTAAGCATTCCACTTTGTTCCAGTCTAGAGCTGAATGCATATTTAAAGGTAAAATAATAAATGTTGTACAGAACAGCCCTTAGGTACCCTCAGGAAATAAAAGGTTGTATGTAAAAGTAAAGGATTGTTTCGCTTGTTTGAAATGAGATAAGAAAGATAATGTCTAGTCCCATTTAGAGAATGAGATGCAAAACACTTGAGAGAGACTTTGGATCATGAGAGTTCTAATGCTTCTACTATTACAGTCTATTATGATTTAATCACTACTGTTTGATGAAGCATTTACTCCTAAATGACACTGTTGAAGACACTAATGAAGCAGGAGACCTAGTGAGTTAAATTAACATTTTTAACTTTCAAAAATTATCATCATTAATATTAATTACAACATAGAAAGTATAATACTTAACACAAAACTATCTAGAATAATGCAAATTTCTATGGTTGTTCGTTTGAATGAAATTGAGGCAAAGAAACATTGGGAAAATCTCTCTTTGTCTCTGCCCAGTCAATTTGCATGATAGCAAATTTTAGTCACTCATACATTCCAAATTCAGCCATCTCAGCTTGCTGAACCTGACTGAGAGGGTTGGCCCTGAGAAAGCTCTTATTTATAAATATGTTTTTAAATTAAAGGGTTTTAAAGTCTGTTCACACATAAACACAAATTTTTATTAAGTATAATGATAAAAATAAACACAGGATTATATTAAAATCCAAAATTGTTATGAATACCAGATTAAATTCCTACACAGATTCTTACAGTTAACTTTCATTCCCCTAATGGCCACTTGTTTATTTAATGTATTAAATAGAATTTTATTTCATTTTTGCCAACACTTGCTTTTACATGTATCCTGTGTTGCACCTCATCCAAAATACATCTAAAGAATGAGAATGCATATGAATTTTTTAAAGAATTGACAGAAGTTAATGTCCTTGCATTCTAAATCCAATCTAGACAATTGTCATTTCAAAACAATGAATAAAAATATTCACCAGTAACCAATAACTGAAATCAGTATTTATTTGTACAACTACTTTAACATCTTCTCCCGTTTAATAACTGATACCACAAAAATACAAGCACCTGGGAAATCATGCCTGTTACATAGCATTAGCAATTTAAGACTACAGTAGATCAGAATGGGAGGACATTTGCTTATATAATTTTTACACTTCCATCCATTCACACACATGCTATGTGTAAAATACATAGGACAGAACTGTTGCCATTAATATAAAAGTTTTGCATCCCTGGAAAATTAAAATAATCTGATATTTGAAGTCAGAGATTATAGTGAGTCAATCAAACACTATTTTAACACAGAGATATCTTTGCTATATTTAAAAATGTTCTCTCCTTATACTTTGAAGATAGAAACTCAAGATAGAATATATTATTTGATTGCTTCTAAATTTTGAAGAGGATCCCATGTAGAGTTCAAACTAAAACCAAAAAATTATTTTATCTATAAAAGTTTCTAGACCGGTTCTATATAATAAATGTCAGTCATACAAACTTGAGAATTTTAGACTTGATCAATATATTTGATTTGTTGTGTCATGATAGGATTTTTTTTCCGCTCTTCTCTGAACTTTAGGTTTCATTTGGTGTACTCTGCATATTCCATTCTACAGTCCTAATTAATAGGTATTTTTAGCACATGGGAGACTTGAATTCACTCCTATGACTGTGACACCAAGGAAAATCAATAAATAGTCCAAGATTCCCAAGATGAGAAATTTCACAAGATGTAGTATAACTACCACAAAGCAAATCCTTATCCTGACTAGACTAGATTTTCTGCAGCCTTATGTTGGTGAAATAGTCAAAAGTAAGGAAAAGCACATACAAGGCCATAAAACTACTGTAAAGCAGATGCTACCACACTGTCCCCAATCTTATCCATTCACACTTCAGTACCTACACATCCACTGCTCATGACATCCTTTACAAATCTAAACTCCTTTTCTGCATTAAATGGAGTGGAGATAAATGCTCTCCACCTTTTAAGTGAGCAATGAAATTAATAAATTGATGGTAAAATCCAAAATTATTGCAGCCAAAATTATCACCATCCACGCCCAAAGCCCCTCACTCCCACTACATCTACTCAGCTTGACAAACTGCTTTCTCTGTTTAAGTAAACCACAGATTTCATTTCGGTTGGAACATTCAGTTAACATTCAAGTCCTTTATTCATCTCCCCATCCCTTCCTGATTACAAGATTACCATTTTTAGTTTCAGGACTACTCATCTGTGTGAGCATACTACTTAAATGTTAGGTTCATGTCCCCTTTAGGTTACTGCAACTCTATCAAAACTCCAGAACATCTTCCAGTTGGGGTACAGTGCAAGGATCTCACATACAGCTTTTACCCCCAACCATTCTCACTTCCTACATGACCCTATCAGAGCCTCTTGGAGACATTTCTAAGTCAAACCAACTGCTGCCTACCAGAGTACAAAACCCTAATAATCCTATTCCATTTGAGTAGGAAGAATTCTCAGGGAGTAGGGAAATTCAGTTCTGATACACAAATAATATTGAAATCCAAGAATATCTAGACCATGCAATTATAGAAGCACAAGACTTTGCCCATACAAGCAGCTGTTACTCTTTGTATATGCAGATTATAAAAAAGAGCTCCACAAAGCACAGTGTCCAAAAGAAGCCCGAGTAGATTGTGAGGGTCTATAGGGGAAGTCATACAAGGAACGGCAGAGGCCCCTTGAGGGCACTCCTTCATCCTGGAGGAGACTGATGGAAGACCTCACCACACTCTAGGACTTCCTCGTGAGGGAAAAGGAGGGACAGACACTCATCTCCTTCTGGTGACTGGTTCTGATGGGAACCAAGGGAACAGCATGAAGCTGTGTCATGGGAAGGTTTAAGCTGGATATTAGGAAAAGGTTCTTCATCCAGAGGGTGGTTGGGCACAGGATCCCCAGGGAAGTGGTGTCAGCATCAAATCTATCAGAATTTAAGAAGCATTTGGACAATGCACTCAAGCACATAGTGCAGGTCTTGGGGCTGTTCTGTGTAGGGCCAGGAGTTGGAATTGATGATCGTTGAAGGTCCCTTCCAACTCAGGATATTATTCTATGATTCCAAGCACAATTGTTATCTGCTTTGTCTACTAGCATGAGTTGGTCCTAAGAACACCCATGAAGAGCCACAGATGTTCTGAAAGTGAAATAGCTTCTCTGAGTTTTACAGTTTTTCATCTTTCTCCATGGTTCTCGAAAGAAAATTTCACACATATCAGAGTTCTTCCTTTCAAGCTGGCCCTTTACATGGGCTCATACAACTGCCATTTTACTTTGTACAGACAAAAAGGAAAGAACCTATTTTGTCTTCATCCAATTACTTTTCTCCCAGTGAAGAATTTTAATACCGTAGAAAATCCCTCCAGCAGCTTGTAAGTCCACATATACTAAAAAATCAATCCTATACTGTAAAAAAAGGGGGCGTTTTTGTCAAAATTACTTCTCAGTGATTTCTGTAATTCTTTGCTAAGGTTGTTTGGCCATCAATGTGTAACACAGTAAGAGATCGAATTCCACAACTATAATGAGCCACAGAAAGAGAAGAGAAGACATCAAAGACAATTGTAATATCCTATCCTATGATGAAAGATAGTAAGGAATTCCTTTCATACAATTTCCAGATCACCCTAGAAAATGGAACTATATATCCCCAGGAATGAGAAGAAAAGAAATCCTCAAAGTACCATCACAATTTCAAAAAGGACAGAACAAAAAAAGACAGCTATACCAACATACTAACCTGATAGCCATATGAACTTGAACAGATGGGATTAAATTTCATTCTGATCCTAAATATGGAGAATAACTTAAACCTAAATATATTTAAAAGATACATCAACAAAAGAGGAGAATTCAACTCCAGTGTAACTTGTCACCCTACCACCTCCCCTTGAGTTTTAGTTCCAGTCATTTAAAAACTGAATTCTACAACTGCAGAAGAGAAAGAAGGAAAAAAAAAAAAAACCAGAGAAAGCTTTAAAAGATGACCAAGGTTTGTCCTGAAGACTCAAAAACACCAAGAATACAAACCAAAAGAGGNAACAAGCACAAATAAAAAGGCCAATTAGAGGCTGCCAAGACTTCTTTCAGCATCCCCTAGATAAAATGGAACATCAGATATCAATATGTTCCTACTTCTTCTGGCAGGAATCTTTGGATGTATTTACATAACCCTTATTTCAAACCTCACCTTAAAACCATTTAGTTTCTCTGACTCTACTCTGCTTAGAAATCATGTCTTATTGCAGACTTTCTTCATTTTATGATTGTTTAATAATAATTTATATGGTTTTAATATTATCTTTTAACATAGTTATTCTCCCTCTCCAATATGTTTAGAGAAAACCATTTTCTCTCAACTTCAGCTGAGAACTACAACTACACAGACCATGTTGTCTCAAGGTCTCTAAATTGCAATACAGCTCTCCCTACTCTGAACATATTCCAAATCACATTATTTCTTCTTAGGATAAGTATCTGATATGTCACACTACATATTGCTTATTTAAAAATGACACTAGTATTCCTTTAAGGTTGCTAATAATTCCCAACGAATGCCTCTAGAACATGCTTTATCATTTCCCTGCTTCTGAACAGTGTCAGCAGATAGTCATTCTCTGACCAATATGTTCAGATTGCTTCCTTCTTCAGCCACCACCAACTGGTAAATCCCCAGATTATACTTAAATTCCTAGCAGAGGTGTCCTCATGCCAGACTTTATTATTGGATTTCAATCTAGAGCAATTACTCAGAACAAGATCTCTCCCTGGTTTTCACTGTTGAATGATACCATCAATGTGCCTAATTACAGCTCTCACACTTTTGAGCACAGCCTTGTCTAGGAAATAATTTATTGGATTAAAAAAGATATTCAGTAATATTTTTACCTCTACTTCTGAAGTAGAAAAAAAGTACAAGTTTGATGTTTATTGCCATTATTTATCTGCCATTTACTAAAAAATCATGATTTTTTCTTACTAGAACTACTTGCACATCCATATATACACTTATGTATATTTTGAAACACCCATCACATCAACAAATACAGACCTTACAACTTGAAGGTGGAACACAGCACCTGTTTAACACCTTCCTAGAAAACTTTAAAAAAGTGTCTCCAAATGATATTTTAAAACCAAAACTACTGGAGAGGAAAACATGCTTTCTAGCATTAAAAAGCATTAGAAATTTAAACAGTGTAAAAATGCATAAAGTATTTTTAAGCAGTATAAAATATTGTTTTCACCTTATTGTGTTTGTAATCTATGTCTTTCTGTTCATTTAAGTATCTGGGGAATTATTAGGAAGTCATCAAAATGTTCTGTATCATTCACCAAATATTAGATCAGCGTCAAGCTAGAAAATTCAATGCACATTTTCATAACATTTCCAATAAAAATTAATGCAAATAGTATATCTATGGAAAATGCTGAAACAAAAATAAAATGCCAAAAGCAGCAGTTCCTTTCAAAAGTTTTGGGATTAATGATCTTTTTTCTATGAAAAAAATCCTTTCAAAAGCAATCAGCTCTACAAACTATTTAATTTAAATACATTTAGAATGACTGGGATCTAATAAATCAGTCTGAGCACACAGAAAAATGACGTGCTACATGATTTTGACAGAGACAACATCGCTTTGTGAGCAAAAACTTTCAATGGGGTTAGTGCAGCCAACAAGATTGGGGGACTGGTTGCTTTTCTATCTGGCACATGTCCAGAGAAGGACTATATTCCTTTGATGTTTACTGAAGAACCACCTTAAGTTCTTTATTCAGATGTACATAGGCATGAAAACTAAATTTCCAGAACCGTTATATGCATGATCTGAAAAACCTACGGTTACTTTGTACCAGATTTCCTGTGCGCTTCACATCCTCTCCCAACAAATCAGGTTCATAACACATAATTTATTATTACTCTCAAGAGTCTTACCAAATAGGGTATGATGTTTGAATCAAAGTGGGGTGCTGAACATGTGCCAAGGAAGGCAGCAAAAGAACTACTTCATCATTTCAGCACTTCAGCCTTCTATTATGATTGCATTGGCACCTTTCCTAATGTATAAGTGAATTTAATCTGCAGCAGTGCTATATGGAAGGTGTGCTGTATGAACCTTGAATTTTAATGTAAAACATTCTGGATAATTTTCCACACACTGTATGGAAATTAGTGAAGTTCACACACTTGGCTGCCTCTAAATCTGAAAATGTCACAGATCTGCACGAAGAGTTGAGCAATTCTGAAAATTAATGACTGTCACATATGGCCATAAGATATTCCTAGTGAGTTAGTGACTTCAGGTAGTGACTTCAGCTATAGGAGATGTTTAACTCTGCAGTTTTTCTCTTCAAAGTTACCTAACACCCAATGCTCAAGAGAAGAAATACAGCATAAATACAAATGCAAGATTATTTCACCTTCCCTTACTTAATCCACTGTTTTTCAACAAAATGACCGATGGAACATTAAGCCTTGAGGCTGTTGGCTTAACTCTGACTTGCCTCTGTTAGACTCTGTATGACCTGTTTCAGCTTTGCCCTCTCTCCTTATGGAGACTAGCAGAGCCTGTAAGGGTAAGGGAAAATTAGCACTTCAAAAGATGTAATATAATTACATGGTTGTAATCACTCTCATTTTACAATCTCCATAATTTTCTTTCTATCCCTCTGCCTTCATCATATTTTTCCTTATTTTCTCTGCTAGACTATCTCGCTCTTCTGTATTGTTGTTAGGTTATCATCTATGTTACATGATAGCCCTATGAAGAGAAAATCCTTTAGATAACACTTAAAATGCATAGAGGTCCAAACTTTCTATCCTAGCACCCTAGCTCACATCACCCTAAAGTTAAGCATTATTAACCGGTAAGTTGATGTAATAACAAACAAATAGAAAGCCATGTAAAACTAAATCTTGTGGGCTTCTGTAAATAAATGGTTTCACTTCACTCCAGACCAACAACTTCACCGTTGTTTCAGTCTCCAGTTTCCCTGTCACCACAGCCCCTCTGCCCACGCCACACAGCTGAGCTATTCACATTCCTTTCAAGCTACCACACCACCAGTTTTGCAAAACAGTTCATCTCCACAGCTTACAGCAGGCTGCAGCACTTAGGAACCCTCTCCTGGCTGGAGGCTCAGTGGGTATCTCAGACTGTACAGTTATCTCTCCAGAAATGGAAGATCAGAGGAGTAGCTTGTTTATCAGCCCTAGTTCCCAAGGCAAGGCTTTCACTAGCAACTCCCCAAAACAGAACTACATATGCAGCAGAGGTACATCCCTCCTGTAATTCTTCTCACCCTAAACAAAATTCAGTCCTGAGATATGACTCAACTTGCATAGAAGATAGCAGGTATGATGCTTGAGCTACCTTATGGCCTGTTAGGATCCAGCCTGATGGGTCAGTTGTATCATTTCACAAGCACATCTTTAAATATTTCATCAGCAAAGGGAAAAAAAAGAAAATTGAAATATTATTGTTGTTTGGGTTGGTTTCTTTTTTTTTCCCCTACATGGAAGAACCAGCATTTTAACAAAAGAAGCCAGTACTGAAATGTGTGTATATGTCTGTATATAAAGAAAGCAAATCATAGGTTATCAGCTTGGATATGCCACGCTTCATCTGATCATTGCTAGATGTGAGCAATGAAAACAGAGTTAATGTTCCATAGAGAAAACAGAAGTGACAGTAATGCCCAGGAATGGACTTTTACACAAAGAACTCACTGGACAAGCTCAAATGTCAAGTGTAACAGAAGATTACATTACTTCAGGTTTTTGACTTGTGGCCCATGCTTCCTTTTTTTCTATCCATACAAACGTACACAGTAAGGCAACTTAAAATCTGGTTTTAGCATGGCACTTTGTTTTTAATCATTATCCGCAGAGTGAGTAATCAGGACTCCCAAGGCGTGTGAAAATTCCTTGGAGAAAATAACTTATATTCTCTCACCTTCATGGGCAGCATGTGCCTCGAGGATGGACAGATTATAGCACGGGCAAAATTCAATTGGACCTGATATTGTTTATGCTGCTTGCCTGAACTAGAAAGGGGGTATATTCCAAAGTAGTTTTCTAGTCTTTGCCTACTCCCTGCTGGAAAAGATTTTGTATTTAGAGCTTCAGCAGATCCCCGCAGCAAAGCTTGTACTCAGTTTCCCCAAACACTTCATAGATATTACCCAGCCTGTCCCATCTGCCCTATTGCACTATTTCTTTATGAAATGCATTAATTAAAACACTGGGATCTGTAAACAACATAGTGGATCATAGCACACAATATATATCTGGAAGCAAACTTTTTTCATAATTAAACTACAACGAGAAAAGAGAAAAAAAAAAAATAAAACAAAACCACAAAAAGCCAACACAAAAAACAAAACCAGGATTCTCCGTAAGTTGAATTATATCTGTTTACCACACACAACTCTGTATGGCTCAAGTGGTGGGCTTGCAGGCTATAAAATATAGCAGAATTTAATCCTTCTTTTATAAATTCCTATGACCTATTAGAAATCACGGGCCTGATTTTCAGAGATACTGAGCCTGTCTCTTCCATTTACTTTACCCTGAGATGTGTGTGCTCAGTCAACTCTCCCGGAAATCAAAATCCAGTAACTTTACATGCTATTAATGGTTAGATTCTCAGCCTTCAATGGAAGTACACTGATTTATATTGGCTGAGGTTGTTTCTCATGCTGTGTTTCTGGATACTACAGCCTCTCTGCTTACAGTAAAACAGTTAGAAGTAAGATAAATAAAAATACAGAGACAAGACAGATAAATGAGATAAATTAAACAATAGATTAAAATAGACATATTAGACTATCACAGGACTGCTCCCTCCCACAGACTCCTCTCGATCCTCTCCTGAAGCTCGTGCTGCTGCCTTCTTCATTTGCCTTTGGCAAGCTGCCACTGCCAACTCCTTCTTACTCCCTGGTTTCCCAATGCAGTCAGCCTGACTGGACACAAGCTGACTGCAGGACATTCAAAGCCTTTGCACTGAAATTCTCAGTTCCTTGATCTAGACACACATATGCAGACTGACAGGAAAACAGTATCAGCTAAATCAGCTATACTGTATCACAAAATTTATTACCTGAGTTCATGATACTAAAATACCAGATTTTTTGAAGGTCACTGTTCATGTAAACCTTTATAATGTTCATTCAATTTATGTGAGAAGAATGTTTCCCTGTCTCATAGTTTGAATATACACAGCAATTTCTCCTTTTGGAGTTACACACTCTATTGGTACTTAGTAGTTTTACCTCTTGGCCTATGAAAATTTGCCTCAGAACAACATAGCATGATGTGGAAACAATTAAGATTGTCCACTCAGTATCTACAGAGGTTTTTCAGCATCTGATAATGAGCAGACATGATTGAATGATTGAAAGAGACTATTAGGGACACACAATTTTTGATGCTACGTTCTCAGACTCAGAGTTTGAGAAATTCCCCGCAGTATCAGAAAGGACACTATGCTGTACACGTGACCCCTTGCAAAACTCATTTCTCTATTTGTATGAACTTTATAAGTCAAGAAAATACGACACTGAATTCTGGAAAGATGAAGTTTCAGTTGTGTAGGTAGGAATTCTTAATCCTAGTTCAAATGTATTGCATTGAAGTGAGAAAGATGCAGGCACAAACTCCTGCAAAGCTATGCCAGGAAAAGCTGTTTCTCCTGCAATTCAGGATATGAGTGCGCTTGTGCACTCGTGTGAGATTTGTTTTCATTGCTCAGACATTCACTTATTCCACTATATTGTTTCTGCAGGGGCACAGAGGAGCTGTGTGTGCCAGTGACACATGGAGCTCCTCTGTACAAAGAATGCTCTTAGACTGCATATCTATGTTTCAATGAAGGAGAAAGAGAAGATGTAGTGTTTTCTGTTTTCCTTTACTTTACATTACTTGTCAAAAGCAAAAATCTCACTTTGTCAAGTATGTAAACTCTTTCCCCCTCAACTGTAAAGAAAGAAGATACAGAATTAAAAGAATTCTATGTCCAACAAACCAAGTCCGAATTCTCTGTCTTTTCTCTGTTAGACTTATCTCTCTCATCCATGAAGAGGGAGAGTCCTCAACTTGCAGAGAGGTACCTGCCTCAACTTGCTGACACACTCACACTGCTCAGCCCCTCTAGAAATGGCTGCTGGTTGTTACAGATTTTAGTTTCCAGTCACCACACTTCCCACTTGAGCTGCTAAAACAAACAGTATTAGTAATCAGTAGCTGGACATCAGAATAGTTTTAATTTTTCACTATGCAGATCTTACACCTGCTATCATCCACCTCCAATATACCTACTTTGTTTATTTAACACCAAGCCTCTATCTATGTCCAGTTTCTCTTCATTTTCTCATTTAACAGGATTTCACTCCCCTACAGTGAATGCTTATAAACATAAGGATTTAAATTGGCTGAATTAACTCAGCTAATTTCTGTTTGGTACCGCCTATCTAATTTACCTCACACAGTTTTAAAATGAATTTACTCTGTATTTTAACTACGTAAATAAAGCAAAAAAACCCCACAAACATTAAAATATAATTTTGGTTTGGTTCCTTCAGTGTTATATAAAAAGATTGGGTATTTACTTTTATGCTATATGAAATTATAAAACTACTTGTTAATAGATTCAACAATTTTATTTCCATGTTAAAGACTTTAGACCCAAAGTCATCTCAAAAAATGACTTAACCCTTTTTTAGCTCTGCAGAGCTAGCAATTTTAACAACTTGAATCTACAGACTTGAGAAGACATCTCTTTTCAGCATGGATATACTTATAGACATGTGAATTTTAGCAGTTGGTCTTTAGTGCTGTTTCAGTTGATGATTCATTTATTCTGTAGGTAGAAATAAGTATAGCTAATGAGATCACAGAAACATTCTGACAGCTTTGATGGGAATACAATCCCTATATTAAGAGCAGTGTGCGGAGGAGTAAAGGGTGGGATGTTCTCACTTGTAATTTGAAATAAGTTTGGTGGATCTCAGCACAGTGCATAGCAGACTGATGTTCAGAAAAATCACTAGTCAAACTAAAATGGGCACCATTCTTAGCAACAGCAGCAAAAAATAATTATTAAAGGGGCACAGTAAGATCAAAACAGACTTGCCATGCATTTGATGAAGGGAAAGTGTCTTCAGAAATTTGATGTCAATCCCATCTGTACAATAAAACCACGGTCAAGCCAACATCCTTAGGGACAAATAATTTTAGTTTTTAAAATACAAGTAATAAATGTTCCAGGAAAACAAAACAAAACAAAACAAAACAAAACAAAGCAAAACAAAACAAAACAAAACAGTCCTACTCTATTGACTTTAGGACAACTGTGCTATTTTCCAGAAAGTTTTGGAAAAATATTAGTAGTTACCTACCACCTTAACATTTTATTTATGGCTATGCTAATTAAATGGTGTTCTTCCCTCAGAGGAAAACCTCTAAGAAGCTGTTATGGTCCTCCACCACCTATTAATTCCTCTGCTAATACCAGTTTTCTTAGGTATGCAGAATACATCCTGCAGCTCTCAGACAGAGGAAGATTTTGGCACTGGTGGTACCAGGATCAGAAATCTTGTGATCCTTTTTATAGAATAAAATAAAAACATGCATTTTATGTAACCACTATCATTCACCACTACATAAGTGAGCAGCACAGTGGCTGTATGAAAGCTCCTTCTCAATATCTGAAGGCAAAGGAGACTAAAGGCAGAAAAAAGTATTACAGTTTTGCTGTCCACACTCTTCCAGAAACTCAGTAACAACATGAAAATTTTAATATGATGCAAACATTTTATAAATTAATCAGTATGAATGCAAATTTCCTTCTCTAAGTTTATCATCTTTCCATCTTTATACAGAGTAGCACTGGATAGACGGGAGATATTATGTTTTCTTGTGTGAAGAATTTAGGGGTTTCTAAAATCATGACTCATTTTTCTTTATCTGTACACAGGAACAATGAGTCTAAAACGCTTTACATCTTCAGCATGAAGCTAGGAGGAAGAAACCTTCTAAGCTCTCTCTGGAATGACAGAAATGGGAATATGACTGAAGACACTTAGGGCAAATGAAACGGAGAAACTGACCAGGCCCAGACAAGATGCAACTACCCTTGTCTCTCTCCTCCTTGCATTTGGATCCACTTTTCTAGCATGGCATCTAAAAGCCATTACCATAGTCCACAACACGACAAAAATTGCAGTTTTGTTATCTTCCTCTCATGCTTTGTCTTTTCCTTTAGAACACCCTGATTCCCTGTTATCCTAAAAATAGGAACCTTTCAACTGTCAATGAGTTGCATAAAAATCCAGTGACACTGAACTAAACTTGCCCTGGATAGGAGATCCAACCTGTATTTGTGATTAAAAAAAGAAAAAAAAGAAAGAAAAAGGCAACGTTTTCAGTTTTAGGGAAGTGTAATGAACCTAAATCTTGCTTTGTAAAATCATTTAGGAAGCTGAGGTTGTTTATTAAGCTAAGATTCCATAAAGCCAATCCTTAATTTACATCTACAAAACATTTACATATCTAACATAAAAGAGCATGCAAATGCAAAAGCTGAACAAAAGCATTCATTTCTTCCCCACGATCCCACCTGCTTGTTGCTCTGAAAGGAGTTATAATGCCAAAAAGCTGCACACAGCCTCTCAATAATTAGACTCAGTTTCGCAGCCAGTCTTTATTTCCCTGTATCACCAGAGGCTAAAGGACTGAAGGTAGTCTAAGTCAATGAGAGGGCAATTCCTCAGAGCACTAAAAAGATAATTATTAAAGAATACTAGCTCGAACTAAGTCCACACACTATCTTTATATACCTCATACATCTGTTGTGAAGGACAGATGACAGAGAGCTGGATGCCATATGATCAAACGTGAGTGAATACAGTGCTGCATTTGACAAAATCACAGTGAAATGACTTTCCTTCACTCTTCTCTTCACTCTGCTATTTTAGATTTTTATTGCTTTGTTATATAAGGCATGCACTTTACTAGATCTATAGCTCTGTATAATTGCTGGAATAATCTCATGAGTGATTTTCCAAGTCATACTGGCAGTAATCCAGAAAAAGCACTACAGCAAACATTATGGTGTTAGCTTCCCTATTTATTTTTACAAACATTTTTACAAAAGCAATGCTCTTATGGCCCAAATCTGTAAGGCTACAAGAATCTGAGAATTTCCTATTAAAATGCAATTGCTAACAAAACATAGACTTATCTAATGCCATCAACTATTGCTAACATAGAATCCTAACCATACTGAGCAAGCTCTCATTTGTCACGAAATAGAAGGAACCAGATTAATAATAGTACTAAAGTATAATAGAGCACTGTATTTTGATATTAGCATGAAATGCAAGACTATATTCTAAGGATTCTCAAGTAATCTGGTACAGATTGCTTAGACATAAAAACTGTAGCAGATTAAAACCTTACATCTGGAAACAGGACAAATAGATTAGTAGAAAATAAAATATTTCTATAAAGTTATAGTTCAGTATTTTTACAGGCATATAGATTTCACTGAATTTAAATCAGTAATTAGCTATTTTTTAATTCAATTTGTTGCTGTTATCCATATGTCTAAAAAACACCTGCAATTTTCATGTATGAGTCCCATAGTGCAAAAATTCATCATAAAGCCTTATGGATGGGTGAGTTATACTGGATAGTTAAACTGTAGTTTAGTGAATTGAAATTAGTCAGTTAGTTAAACCATACAGACAGACGGAGTTTTGAATGAAAGCATTGACAAACTTATCTATCATAAGTCATCAAATTTCCTAAATCAATGCAGTTAATAGAAAAATCAGAAATAAAAAAATCTCTATCATTAGTAAATGATGAACAATGATACTAATTCTGCTGACAGCAATGGTAAGAAGTTGTTCCCATAGTGCAGGCGCAGATAAGAGGTGCATCATGGTAACTTTTTACAAATACAGATGAACTGGACAGTAAATGCTGAGGAACAAGAACAGAGCAATATGGCAGACAAAGTACAGGAAGCTACCATTCTAGAGAACAATTGATCTCTGTACACCAGCACTTTGCACATAAAAGAAAACCATTCCAGGTACCATGAAAAGAAAAGCTGTAAAGAGATCTTTTGAAGAAGTCAGCTATAAAGACATTTGTGACAAATTCATTGAAAACAAAAAGGTGGGTCTGGGAGGAAAATCTGTATGGGAATAAAAATAAAAAAAAACCCAAAAAGCAACTTCATGCTAACAAAAAATGTTGTATTTTCAAATGCATCCTATTATATTTGGTAAGGCAGGGGTAAATCTTTTCAAGCACTAACAAGCAAATGTTTGATAGAGAGACACAATACAGTAACTGAATTCCAAATAAAGGTTAGTATGGCAAGTCAAATATTTTTTCCAGCATTACTATTACACTCAGTCTTCAAACTATTTTTTTCTGGAAATCTCTGCATACCAAAAATGTTCTCATATTTCTCTATATAGTTGCATGGGTTACACATCAATTAATATATATTTCTGAAGTCAATTACAAGAGAGAAATAAGTTAGTGGGTCGGTGTTAGATTGGCAAAGACATAATTGAAAATCTGAATTCCTCCATGTGCAGAATAGTTAATAGTCATGCTAACTCCTGCTATACTTTCTTCTGCTTACATGCCGTAACACTTCTCCAGTTCCATCAATAACATGATACGATTTCTATTCCCTCTTTCTGAACATAGTCCTAAAACTTAAGTACATGCCAGTTGCACTTAGAGCTAACTTGTTGACAGAAATAACTTTTGGCATATGAATATCCATCATTCAGAAGCTGGAGCAATCACCATTACCATTAACAAAAATAAATAAAAAATACAATTATTTTTCATAATTCTTTATCTGACATGAACAGAATAATCTAGAAGGAAAACCTGAGCTTCTGGGTACTTCATTCAATCACGTATTAATACTGAACTTTCTTAAAGACATGCTAATTTGAAATATACTTTTATATAGTACGTGAAATATACAGAAATATATATTATTTATATTATCCATAACACTATCCATATATAAAAATATAGGAACTGATTTCCTGAAATGCTTACTCCTTAGCTTTTACTAACTTTGGAATTTCAGGAAATCAACAGAGCTAGAAATCAGGTCAATGGCTCCAATGCATAACGTCCTAAAACTAATATATCCTCCTAGAAGAAACAGCCATTGGCTCAGGGTAGGAAGAAGTATTTTCTCTACTTCACTCACAAGCCCTTACATTCTCTGATCCAAATTGAATTGGTTTTTTCACAGTTAAAGAAATACATGAGCCTACCGAGGTTTTATTGACCCAGTAGGCTCTAAGAAAAATCCCTGATGCTTTCTTGGCACTTGCTATCACTTGTGACCTTTATTTTCTAAGAGGGATTATTATTACCTCCTTGCACTCTACATTTCCCTACAGGATATCACCAGCCATATGTCAGCCTTGCTCAGGGGGTTTTCATATACAACTCAAACAATTTTACACATTTTTCTTGTGTTCACTATGCCCATTTCTTTCGGTATTAATTCCTACTGTTTCAATTGAATGTGGACTTCTAACATGCAGTTAAACACACAATAACTTATATAAAATACAGAGACCTGCTGGTATCAGTAATTTAAGAGCACTTAATTTTCATTAAGTCACACACATGAAGCCAGATATGTGAATCAAGACAGTAGAAGATAGTATTTTTAAAGACCTTTCTAGCCTTGCAACTAATCATTTGATTATATACCATTTTGTGTGATGTTCCTTAGATAATGCACTTAACCATGAAGCTTTGATCTTCACTCATACCCTCCACTCTGCTCATTAATTCACCTTCACAGTCTATAATACTGTCTCATAAGCCATGATAGAGACTCATATTCTTTATATTTATTTTAGTAATCTTCACTCCCATGATGTGGAAAATTTTCTCTCCCGAATCTCTAAGTTTAGGTATTCCATAATTTTGCAGCATTAGAAATATGAAGATTTGTGGGGGGAAAAAAAAGAGAGAAGAAATAAAAGAAATGTATATATGAAAAAGAAGTAACAAGTGGTTTGATATCGTGGATCTCAAATTGCAAAACATCTATATGCAGACCAGTAAGAAAAACAATAGTCATAAGATTATTCTGCTACCTAATTATGTTACATTTCAAGGTGGTGCCTGTTATCATATCCAGGTTGAATCACACGGCTAACTTTTTATTGGTTTCTTTTGTTTTGTCTTTTTTAAATGTGGTGAGGGAGTTGTAAATTAAAAAATGGGGTATTATTAAGAGCTGTAAATATTCTTAACTTATTTTAGTACGTTCACCTTTAGCAGTACTGATCATTTTCCTAAGCAATGTTATTTGTTTCCTGGTAAATGGAAACTTGAGAGGAGTCTTCCATAATAGCAGTGTCATATCCTTCCACACAGGGAAGGAATTTAGACTGTAGGAGATTCTAAGAGCAATGTTTGATCAGCAACATAATGACGTAGCTTCACGTAAAAACTACATGGGATGGCAACAGGAAGAGTGAAGAGGAACGGTCCTTTGAGTCCCAAAGTTATTGTGACAACACAGGCAATGTAGTGCACAGTATAGTCCAGGCAGTACAGTCCACACCTGGAATCAGAAGTAGAGCTGGCTCCAAACTTGCTATGCCTTAGGGAAGACACAATACCTACAGATTTATGCTAAATATTTTAGACACTGCGGGAAATGAGAAACATGATTCTCGTGTATTTCAACTGGAATTGTGCTCAAATTTTCACTTGTGAAAATGTCCTCTTTGAGTACATTAAAAATAAAATATAAAGAAAATAAGATGGATGAAAAATACCGATGTTCCTATTATTTCCATCACTCTAATTATTTTCTTCTAAAATAAAAAAAAATTAGTATTTTTAAGATATCCTTTAATCTAACATACTTTTACATATTTAGAGGCACTTCTGTCATCTTTTAAATACAACTATTATAGCCCCATTTTTAATTTAAAATTACATGAAGCTAAAAATTCAAATACCCTGGAACTTATCAGAATTCCTCCTCTTTCACATTTCATTCCAATTCAAATACAGTCCAAGTTTTCTAGAGATTTTCAAACCATAATGAGAGACATGGATTCAGTGGCAAAGAATATCTCTGAAAAGGAGGAAAACCTGTGGGAAAAGTTTTAACCACACATATTAGATGTCTTGCAGGCCAGGATGAAGTTTTACTGTTCTCGAGTGTTACTAAGGAAGTGAGAGTTCAAGAGAACATAATCCCACAATCACATCAGTGAAATGTGCCAGCAGAAGCAGTGAGCCAGCCCACAAGTAGAAAGCAGATTCACCTTTCTGCAGATGAACAGTATGAAGCACGTGTCATCAGCTACTGGCTGAAAGAATTTATATTCCAAAATACCTTTACCTGCTGATGGCAGGTCAGCTCCTTGAGGACTAACCGAGCACTTTCAGCCAGTTCTTCACATTCTGGAATAACAACTGGAATAACATTCCTCTTGAATGTCACATAAGGTGACACAAAAGTGTTTCAAATATTTTAAAATATATTTGCTTTATCTTTTTGCTTTTGACATTTGGACTTCTATCCTTTCCTACTTTTTGCCCTCCTGCTTTGGTCACACAGCAATTAATTTCTTCCAGCTTCTAAGTATGAGAAGCTAAAGAATAGCAGTAACTATTAAAACTGAAGTTTTTAACATTTCTCACCTAAGAATAGAAGCTGTTACTAAAGTAGCTGTTGCTTTGAAATTTAGCTAGTTAGAAAACCTTATGCAGGAAGGACTACTTCCCAAGAAGTTGAGGATATATGGATTAATGATTGCAAGGCTACCATTGCACAGATTTTGCAAGCATCAGTCTTTAAGCATGGTACATTCATGGTCAACCTGATCCTTCTGGAGCACGTTATAGCCTAAATATTGACCATATTTTTCATTACTTTATAGCAGAGGATTTTGAGGCCTATACAATCTGGATTACAAAGGCTCAAAGTTGCAAAGTATTGAGCCATTATCTTCAATTGCTGCTTTGTACATAAAGCCTGCAGAACCTTCAAGTATAATATTGGTTCTCATCCTTTTCCTTGGGAAAAACTCCAAGGAAATTTTGCTGATGCAGATGACAAACTGTGAGAGGACAAAGGTTCAGCAGGTCCAATTCATTACCCAATGTCAGTAGGAAATTTTGAAAATAAATGCTTTTGATACGTCATCTGTTGATGGTTTATAACAGCCATTATTTTGAATGTTTGCCTTCTCTTCCCTCAAAAAAGGTTAGTTGTCTAGACTTTTGAGATGCAATGTGGAATTTGCCCCATAATAGCAAAATTACTAAGGCACCTCTATTTATCTCCTTAAGTGATGGAAGTTATTGCTCAGCCTAAGGGCTTTCTGAGACATATTTGAAAAGATTTGCTCCATTGTAAATAAATTTTAGATGGGCCAAGTCATTCAGAATGGAGATTAGTTTTACATAAGCCCATTGCTGTTCACAAGATAGGAAAATTTTTCAACCTTGCAATTCCTGAAGTTATACCAACTGAAGAAGATAAAGTTACTTTTTGCTGTTAAGACTTTTTTAAAGGAATTGTTTCTAAAGCACATATAATGTACCTGAAGTTTTTTGCATTAAAATCTGTCATAAATTCCAATTTCTGTGTCCTTCACAAAAAAATATGTTTAAACTCTGACATTATTTAAAGTTAAGCCACCCATGAAAAAAATGGCAATATCATAACACGTGCATTTAATGCACAGTATTTTAAATGCTATAGGCTTTTGTCATTTATGTTCAACGTTAGCTAACAGGTTTTGTTGATCCTGAAAAATCTGCAAACTTACCATTTGAGATAGAGAGGGAAAAAAAAAAGAAAGATTACTGCTGTAATACATTCCTGCACTATCATGACAAGCTGTGGTGGGTTGGATACCAGGTGTCTCTGAAGCCATCCGATGCCTCCTCAGCTGGGCAGGTGGATCTGCTCCACCACAGGCCACAGGGGCACAGCTGCCTCCGCCACAGGCTGCACCATGGGCTGCAGGGAAATCTCTGCTCTGGTGCCCGGAACACCTCCTCGTCCTCATTCTTCACTGACCTTGGTGTCTGCTGAGCTGTTTCCTTCAGGTATTCTCTCTTGTCACCGCTGCTGCCTGTTGTGCAGGTGGATTTTTTTATCTCTTTCTTAAAAATATGATCTCAGAGGCACTACCACCATCGTTGAAGGGTCAGAGGCGGGTCCATCCTGGAGCCCAACGGCATCAGCTCCACCAGACACAGCGGGAGCTTCTGGCAGCTTCCCACAGAAGCTCCCCCTCTAGGCCTCCCACTACCAAAACCTCACCGTGCAAACCCAATACACAAACCTGGGAGTTTCTAAGTTTATTCAGAAGGTCATAGTATGGGTAATTAGATAATATAAACACCATAAATGCCATTTGTGCTTCCTCAGGCATTATAAAAACCTATACATTTCAAGCAGAGGTTTGTGGAAGGTTAATTTTAATCCATACAAAACAGTTCTCTTCTGTAGTACAAAAAAGCAATCCCAAAATGTATTTTAAAAAATATTTCTGTAAGACTGACCGTGGTACTATCTATCCAGACATATGATTTGAGTAATTTTATATATTAGCCAGAAAAGTTCCTAGTATGACTATTCAGCAAATAGTATGCAAGAAAAACCCCAAAACCCACAAACAAACAAAAAAAACCAAAAAACACTCCAAAAGAACCCCAACCAACCTCAGAACAAAAAAATAAAACCAAAAAACAAACCAAAAATACCCACCAAACAACAAATATCTGAAGCTCTAAGACATATATAAATAAATAAGCAGAATTCCACCCTGCAGGTGGTAAACAGATTGGAGATAGGAATTCTCACAGACAAGTGGCAATAATAGAACAAATATCTACTGTGCTACTTACGTTAGTTTTAACTTTTTTTCTTCTCTACAGGGAAGAGAACGAAGGACTAAATATCTTATTCAGACAGGTCAACATCCATCACGCTTTCACATTTACTTCTAAAATTTGGAGTATCTATCTTTTTTTTAATTTGCCTCTAAATGAATACCAAGCAATGCAAATATATTGTAATTTAGCTCATCACCAGCATTACAAATTCTCCAACTGTATTGCATCAACACACCAAAAACTTTCTCAAAACACCTCTCAGCAGTCTCCAAAACATGACAGTCATCATTGCCCATTAATTTCTATAAGTGTGATAAGAAAGATAGTAACATTCTCATATAAGGCTTTCTAAAAGCCGCTTTTCAGTAAAATGATTCTCTAAACATTTGAAAATACCAAAAAGAAAACAAATTATTCTTTAGAAGAAAACAGTGTTCTTCCTTGACTTCTACAGATTGTCTTTCTTTTGGGGGAAAGAAAGATAATTGAAAAAAATCCTGATATTCTTATAATATTATTATTTCTAATTTTTTTAGGTTTGGGTTTTTTTTTTTTAAATCTTGAAAGCTTTTTTAAGACTTGAATGGTTATGGAACTCAAAACACAAAATAATTCTCACTTAATAGCATACTTGCTTGTAGGATAAAGTTTCAAAAAATGCTAATACAAGAAAAAAAGAAAAATCAAAACTGATTCTTAACATCCAAAAGGTTTCAAAATCTATTTAACTATATGAAAAATGAAAATGTAAAATTCCCATTCCAGTGCTGGTAGCCACCAGAATTCCCTTTTCACAATCATGACTGTACAAAAAAAAAGCAACAAAGTGAAAAATCAGACTGAAAGATCTTCTGTATCCTAAATTTCTCTCATGATTCAGAATTCCTCCGTACAAATGCAAAATACAGGACTGTGCTCCCATCAACACACATTGATATTCTAATAAAAGGCTCCATGGTTATTTTATCACAAATCCCTTGGAGTGCAGGCAGATTTTTCTGACTATTAATGATTAATACTTAGCTTTGCTTTATGAACTAAGCCCAAACAAATGACTGCAAGACCGATACAGATGATTCATAATAAATTCATTCCCTATAATTTGTGTCTGCTACCACTGGAGAGCTTCAAGTTTAAGTTACAAACTTAGAAGTCATTTTGAGATCTATCATAAACATTGATCACGAATCACCCATTTATACACTTTTTTTCTTATAAAACCTTGTGTGAATATAGGAAAAGTTACAAATGAGCAGGCAAGAACAAAGTTTGGAAAGAAAGCAATAGCAGGCCATAGTAGACACACAACACTAATGAATGAAAGAATAGAAGGAAAGTAAATTTCCGTTTACCTGTCCTCAGTAATTCATTGCACTGTTAATTGTCCTTCATGCCAAAGCATAATGTATTTATTTTCTCAAAAGGTACGTTGTGTCTCAGGATATGTCTGTATTAACAATCTCCATTGCACCTTCCTTTTTTCTGGCAACCTGTGTGCATTGAGGGGAAAAAAGAAAGTTGTTCATGGTGTGGTGTGTCTCATACTGACAAAGCATGAGATTATCATGTGCTTTAGAATGAAGATAAAAATCTTGTAATTAATTATGAAACAGAAACAGCTCTAAAGTGCAAGCAGTTGAAATTTCTTAGGCAGACCTCCTAAAACATACAATCTATAAGCAAAGAAAATGAAAGAGAATTCAACTGGTTTTGACTAGAGGTTACATTCTGTTCTGCTTCTCTTAATCAACAATAATTTTAATAATAATATGGAACTTGTTCTTGAGACACCACAAAGTAGATAGTCTATGCTACAGTCATCCCATTTACCAGACAAAATATTTGCCAATTCACACCAGAACTCAACAACAAAGAAAAATCATTATCCTTTTCTGAACTGCATTTATTGAACTGCAGCTCGTTATTTTACCGTGGGTTGGTTTTTTCCGATGTTTATAGCATTTTATAGCATGTGGCAGGAGCTGTACATTCAACACGGCCAAATGTACAGTGCTAGGGAGCACCTGGGAACTTGGGTATTCTTTGTGCACAAACTGTCTCTGAGAGTAGAGCCACTTCCTGACAGGAATTAAATGCTGGGCATCATCACCATCACATACATAAATCTTCCCACTAGCTGCAGATCTGAACAGTATTATTTTTTTTTTTTTTTTTATCCCCTAGGACAAGCTTTTCATCATTCTGATTTCATTGCAGTTTTATATATGTGTGACAGTCATTTAGGGTTACTTACATATTTTATTAGTCTGAAGCTACTTTATGTTACTCTGCTGAGGAAAATGAAATTCTAAGGCAGGTGTTTATCAAGTTAATTTTGCACAATGTAGTTATTCAAATATTCGGAAGTGTAATTTCTCCTCTGAAGTAAAAAACATCTGGTAAATATAGTGATCCCTAATTAATCAACAGATCTTAGACATATCATATTGGACAAGTTCATGTCAAACATCAAATACTTCCACAGAAAATATGAAATCACTTGAATTCCAGAAGACTCTGAAATACTGTGTTCAGAGGCAATGTGTGAAGGAAAACTCAGGTTCAGAAATATAGTAACTTTCCTTTATAACTATTTCTAAGCTTAATTTGAGATACTGTAATATTTTCAGTTTCTCTTATGTATTGTATCAGCTACATATATAATACCTCTGAATTACTAAAAAGGATGTATCTAGTTCATAGGTGGTGTGGAAATAAAAGGAATGTTTTGAACACTTCTATCTTGTTTTCTCCTAAGAGTGATTTTCTGTTCCAAAGACACATTATCACTTGCCTTTATTAGCTTATTGTGATCTAGTAGGTTTATTAATTAACTGTAATTAAATTACTCTATTTTCAACCTCTTGTCTCTGCTGACTGCTTTCTATGTATATAAGAAAGATTAGCTTCAGTATCTAGAAAAGCAAAATCATTATTTAAAACTTAATTGGAGGGTTTTAGTAGTTTCTTATCATCCGAAAGAATTTCTGTTTGGGCACAGATGTTAAAAATATATTCTTCCTCAAATTTATGAAATATAAAAATAGAAATAGAAGCATACTGAATCTTATACAAAAAAACATATTAATACAATATATAGGGAATAAAATATAAAAGTTAAAAAGTGTTATTCTCTAATGGGGGAAAAAAACCACTTTATACATACACCTACACCACTGATATATTATTCATCTTCTATAATAAATGAGAATAATCAGGGGACAAAAATAGACACAAGAGAGAAAAACCCATCAAACTCATTCACAGTCACAGATTAAACCACAGCTTAATTTACTATTATATAAGGGAAAACTAAAAAGATTACAGCTGTTCTGAAACTTAATCACCAGGATCATTTGAAAACTTTCCTGTAGAAAATGATTTTTCTCTTGTGCTGCATGAAGATCAGAATTTGGCCTAATTGTACCATTAAAACTATGAGATCCACTCTGCCAAAAAACAGGAGGTACATAACGTCCTACAAATTACAAATTACTAGATTTTAAATTAAGCTCAAATATTTTGCCTCCCATTACAAGTTTATCCTTCCTAAGGATGACATGAACCACCTTTGGCAACAGTAGATGAATGGATCAGATGACATTCCAGTCTGTGAACTAAATCACAGACCTTTCTTCTTTGTACAGAGACAGCGAATATTATTCTATAATTACAGAAGTAACAACCACCTCATAGTAAACTGTTAAGGTATTTCTTCAATTTAAAAAAAAAAAATCCTAACCCCTTTAGTTTTCTTTAATATATCACAGAATCAATTAGCACCTAATATTAATCCAATTTTACCAGTAGTCAGTTGAGGTATTTTAACAACCGCTCAGAGTTGACACCCACATATGCACTGTGTGTGCTGGTGGCTATCATCAGCCAGTTCCTCTTCTGCTTTCAAACACAACTCAGGGAAGTGGATGTTGGAACAGGTACTGGTGACAAAGGGACCCCGACTGCAGGGGTTCGGTTTCTAATTCCCATATGTTTAAAATAGGTCACCAAGGGTGGTAATGGGCATTATGCTTAGAAAAGCACTGAGCATCAGGATTTTCTCTTTTGGCCTATGTTTCCAGGCTGTAAAATGAAACTAGTAATTCATTGCATATTTTATATTTGTATGTGTAAACAATAGACAGAACTATTTATGCATGTAGCAATGCTAACAACCTCATACAGAAGTTTTCATAATAAAAGTAATAACAGCACTAATCAATAATCCTTCTATTGTTAAACAAGTATTATATTATAATTGCCATTGAGGAACTGCCTGGAGTATGAATACAATTGCATATTATGATTAATTACAGAATGACTTTCATTCTGTGTTTGGGAATCACTGAGAATCTCCAACTTTGGAAGGGATCTGTGAAGACCGTCTTATTGAGGGTTTCAAAGACATCTATAATGTTTCGAGGATTTGCTAGAGGGAGCATTAGTTTGTTGGTTTCTCATCCTGCCTGTAACATCACAGAATCTTATTTCCTGATCATGTTCCTACAATACAACGGCCCCTGAAGAAAAGACTGATTTTTATCCACTAGCAGCACAGTATTTTGTTGTTAAAACAGTCTACTGTATTTCAGTAACCCATTAGTGCCTCAAAACTTTTAATTCATTTTCAACCCTTTACTTTCAAATTTGGATTAGGCTTTGCTTTCTGGTAGTTTGACAGTGTACATATCACTACATTCCATTTTCTCTTTTAAAAATATGATTTCTCAGTCTGATGTGATTTCTGTGTTTCCACAGTAAAGATTATATGGTTGTGGAAGGACAAATTCTCTCATCTGTCACCATATTGTATTTAAATAAAGCCTTATTTTCACAGTCCTTCTTGTCCCTGACAGAAATTACAAGGTCAAATTATTTCACATTAAAAACATGGAAATTAGAAAAATCCATGGTATTACTGTTCCCTGATGAGTGATGACTAAGACTCAATTATTTGGATTCTCTTTCCCGTTGCATAATGCTACAAAACAAAATGCATTCTGCAGGCTCATACAGTTATCCTAAATTTCCTAAAGGATGTAAATTTCCAGTACCTCGTTCACGGCAATTTCCTTGTTTTATGATAGTTCCATGCTAAAAAGAATCTGACTCCCAAATACATTAAGTCAACATACTACATTGTAGGCGTCTTGGTTGGATTTACACTTGGGATTTTATGGAAGTGACTCAATTGTTCCTACTAAGCCAATAAATCATACAACTCGTTGGCATAGTCAGAACGTGACATAACATGTGCACATCCATTTCTCTTACTTATCGCCTCGGAAAAATAAATTAAAATGTTTTCTATACCCTACTTCTGAGAGAGACTTCTAGGACACTCAGTGAAGTAAGTTGACTCAGAACTCAACCATAATGTTTTAAATTAAGATTATTGTTTTCTTTCTTAAAGAACATTCATGTATCACACAGAAAAATTCCTTGCATGCATGAACCACCATAGATCTTTTGGAGATATAGTTTCCAGCCATGTAAAATGTATTAATTAAGACATGTTGATAAACTGTTTCTTTACCACCGCATAGGGAATAAGCCACACTTTAGGCACTTTTTAAAAAGATGTTTTCTTATTCTGTCATTGCTTTAAACTGCCTGATTTTTTTTGACAGAGTATTTCTCCATTCCCAATGATAATTTCATTTCTCTCCTCTGTAAAGTCTTCTCTACTTCTCCATTTCTAACAAAATAAAATGTGGAAGCAACACAATGGAAAATAACTTTCACTGCCAAGAACCACCTTTTTCAATCCATTCCCTAGTGTCTGGCTGGGATCAAGTGCAGAATTAATACTACACAAGGTCCATGGCAAGCGAATCAGAATACAAAAGTTTTATACCCATCTCAGGCAAGTATGGAAGATTACATGTGCTGCAAAACAGAGTGAAAATATCTATACTTAACTGTGGGGATATTCAATTACAGCCCAGGATGAATTTGCTTCCAAAAGATAACAGGAGGAGAGCCTCCTCCTCATCCTTGCAAAGGAAGCTGCAAAAACCAGGAAGGAGCACCACCAGCTGATTCAGAGTGCCCTCTCCCAGGTACAAAAGGTTCCCTGAGAGGAAAGTCTTCTCACATCGTGTTCAAGTGTGTCCCTTCAGCTCCTACGTGTAACAGAAACAGCTTGTGGTGCGATAGGTTTGAGAGAGACTGGGAAATGGGACAGGGCAGTGGAAGTTTTTACTGGTTGTAAAGCTTTTAAATGATGTCTTATGTATATAGTTTGCATGAAATTTCAGTGTAAATACTACCGATATTTTAAGGCTTCGTGTAAACATTCCTAACTTTAACACTGCATTATATTGATTTAAGTCATTTTTAGCTGGCTTAAACTAAATCAAGATGTGACACATTCTGGAACATGAATGTCTACACTGGGGCTCACACTGAAAGAACTGAAGCTGTGAGTCATTACAGGGTTTCAGTACAAATTATATCTGGACTTAAGTCATCTCCATATACTGTGTGACAGATGCTATTCAGTTAGGAAAGTCAATATAGAATTTCCGAACCACAAAGAGGAAAAGTAACTCCTGAACACAGGCAATGGCCATATCATAATTAGTATTTATGTAGGCAGATACTGAAACTATTTTCCACACCATGACTGGCAAATCCAATGATTTAATTTGTCAAGACAGGACAGTATTTAGCTTTAATCACAAAAATAAAGGTTGCTAAACCAGAAACATTTTATATTTATATTGCTTTTTTAAAAAAAGCTTCATATTTATTCATCAGCAATTGAAAAATTTAAATCAGAGTTTATTTGTATATACCTAGAATTCACAGATATCCAAAAACCTTAGTCCATACCTAATTAATGTCAAAAAAAGAGCTATCCTATTCTGATAAATATATGGATATAGATAACTTCTATATAAATAAGCAACATCTTACAATCAGATTAGCCTGAGTTTATGGAATTGGTATTATATTTTACAAATATCTTGGAAACAGAATTTGAGCCTCACAGTAGAATGATATTGTAAAAAGTATCTTATTATCTCTTCCTTACTGTGTGCTCAGAATTAAAGACAAGCTGATACACATTCTGCAGTTTATGAATGTAAGACAGGTTCTTATCCCTGAGAAAGTCAAAATAAACCATGCCATCATTACTACTCAAACATGACTGAAATGAAAAGTGAAACAAGCAAGCAAGCAAACAGAAAAATACCCAAAAACCTGTAACTTAAACTTTTACAGAAATACACATTTCTTATTGTTCTTTGCAGGTTGACAGATTTAGTTCTTGATATTTTCTAGTGAAATTAATCCATAGGTACTAGAAATAGCATAGATCAAGCAAACATCAGTCTAAATATCAATTTTCTCAAAAACTTTTGATCCAAACAGAGGTCTCTGACTGGATAGAGCCAATATATCTCATCTTCTCTATGATTCTTTCACAGGAAGCATATTACAGAGAGTTGCTATGTGGTTCTGCTTATGTTCAGTACAGTTTGATTTATTTCACTATATGCAGTTCAGAATGCTACATCAAGGCACTTCTTGCAAATACTGCCTTAGGTGATTTCACCTTCCAGAGATTAATTTCAATTAAAAGACATTTTTCACAACATAAAATACTAGCAAAAACTTTCGGTCAAAGACCCAAGATTTCAATTTTTTTAGTAGTATTTATTTACTTCAGCAATAAGGCATGCCTGCAGGCTACATACTAAGGTAAATAGAAGAAAAAACTTCGGCTTTTTTCCTGAGAATCCACTGATTTACTGTTTCTTCCATCTCTGCCCAGATCCATCTTTGAACAGAACCTCCCCTCTAAGTGTGTGAAAACACATATGTGACCTCCTTTAATAATTTTTTTTAAATGTTACCAGACCAATAAAAATAAAACAAAAATTAGCACACAAACCATAACATCTATTATAATAGTTTCGTAAAAGAGACATGAAAGTTTTTATCACTCCTTTGTCCATGATTTTCCCTATGTGTGAATTATTATTTCAAGAGCTTGCAAGGTATTAATCATAAGTTATGACTTATTATTATGACACGGATGAACTGAAGTGTGCAGGTTTTAGATGGGATAGAGGTTTGGGTTTTTTAATAGTACCTCTATGGGGCTGGGTTTGGACTTGTGCTGGAAAGTTTTGATAACACAGGGATGTTTTTGCTACTGCTGAGCAGTGCTTACGCAGAGTCAAGGGCTTTCCTGCTCCTCATCCTACGTCACCAGTAAGAATCTGGGTGTACACAAGAAGCTGTGAGGGGACACAGCTGATCAAAGGGACATTCCACACCATATAGCACCATGCTCAGTTTATAAGGGTAGAAGAAGACAAGGAGCTGGGTGGGGAACATGGTCAGAGTGACAGTGTTTGTCTTCCCAAGTAAGCTTTATGTATGATAGGAAGTGGTGAATGAATTCCTTACTTTGGTTTAGTTGCATGCATGGTTTTTGCTTTATCTATTAAACTGTCTTTATGTCAACCCACAAGTGCTGTGGCTGTTGCGATTCTCTTCCCATCCCACTGCAGCCTGGTGGGTGAGGGAGTGTGTGAGCAGTGCCGTGGTGCTTGGCTGCTGCCTGGGGTTAAACCACGCTGTGAGGATTACACATAACTGCCCTTGGGAGAATGAACGCGAGAAAAAGATCAGCACACACTGCATCAATCCCTGCAGCAATCAGCAGAAAATGAACACACATTGACCAATGAGCGGAATAATGGCTTTGTTGACAATCTCTGTGAGGTTCAACCTCTGCAACTAAGTGGATAGAGAGATAAAAAGACAGACATGATAAAAAAAATCTCCATATCTTCTCTGTTTGCTGCTTTATATGATCATCCTCCACTAGTCACATATATGTCCAGATGGCCGCAGATCGAGGATCATATGTCACTTCTGATCACAGTAGTTTCTTGGCCCTTCTGTCCACAGATAATATGAAAATATTCCACTCATCAGAAAAATATTTCTACTTTGTAAAATGTTAAAATATCTTATTTTAATAATTAATATTATTCATCCCTCTTCACCTCTTAATTAAATTCAGGAGAAGTCAGCAAATCCACAGTGGACTTATGGTCCCAATTTATACTTGCAAATATTGTAAGGTCCCATGAGTATTATATAACCGATGATACACCAGTCACACATGACTTTTCTAAATGCATACATTGCATAAGAAGGAAAACAAAAGAAGAATAAATCACTATCTGAGATGGATGCAAAGATGCAAATCAAGAAAGTACTACATATCCATCCAGAGACTAGACGGACAAAGAAACAAACATTATTTTTTTCCTGTTTAAGTAAATTTGAATTAACCTTAACGTTAACCTTGGTAGGACATTAGAAATTTTATGAACTGTATTAAAACATAGCAACTCTGAAAGAAAATAAAAGCAGCCAATTTTATTACTCTCTAAAATCCATAAAAAACAATCAAAAATGCAGTGACATGATCTTAAAATCACTGCAGCACCGAAAAAATAAGTGTAGAGATCTGTTTACAACAGTGGAAAGCAAGATAGTTCCATAGAGGGTTAAAAATTTTAACTATACATTGTTTCCTTGCATAGAGTCCATTAACCAGGCATGTAGGTGTCAGGGATATTTGGCATTGAAGTGGCTGGGCTGTGCAGCCTGGATATCCAGCACTATCATTTGATGCAAATAAATAAGATTATTCTGTCTTCTTCATTCAGACTTTTTAGGAATTTAAGTAGATTCAGCTGGAAAACAGTAACTTTCTTTTGTGATAATTGCTATGATTTCTGATTTGAACACAGCAAAAGTCAAAGTCTCAGGAAAATAAAGAAGAAAAGAAGGAAGATCAAAGATTTTTATACAATTTATTATCAAAGACATATATACACACACACATATATATGTGTACATATATACATATTTATACATATATACACACATATATGAATATATATGCACACGTATATACATACATACATAATATATATGATTATACTAGATTATAGATGAATAACTATTAAAGTCACTCAAAAGCAGTGGGAGCAATGCTCCCAAGAACTGCAGATCTGGAAGTTTTCAGAGAAAAATCATAAGATAAAAGTAATCCAAGCTTCAGGTACATGTACAATGTAATGCAATGTAGTTTGACTGAAGGCACATTATCCATCCCTCACCTGACAAATATTTTTAACAAGAAAATACATGGAGTTTTTTCATGCTTATAAAATCTGATCATTTTAACTGTCTTTAAACAAGCATCTGAAAATGGAGAAAATAAATTGGATGATATATGACATTTATCCAAAGTCTTTCACTGAGTAAAAAGGATTTACATTAAATAATGCAATCTTATAAACTGTATATGGAAGGACTAAGGTGAAAAGTTTAATGCTACTAGACATTACTGGACAACCAAGAGAACACGACCATAATGAATCATCTGGTATTGTTCCACTTTTAATGTAACTGTACAAAACCTAATCTGGACTTCAGTAGATCACAATCCATGTGAAAGGAGTATAAATTCAAGCTGTAGAAGATAACAGGATCATCAACAAAAGTACAGAATCCAATCTTATAAGAGGAACTGGAAAATGCTTAGCTCATTCACTCCAGAAAAATGAAGATTAAGAGAAGATACAATTACAGTCTATAAATGTATTGGCTTGTTAAAATTAGAAAGACACAGGGAACCTTTAATGTAAAGGGCAGTGCCATAAAATCAAATGTGCATACTCTAATGCATTTCTTAATAAAAACAGAAGAACACTTCTGAACATTAGGATGGTGCATTCTCTGTAATAGTCTTACACTCTGAGAAGTGAGGACAATTGTCCTTTCTAATCTACAGTCCACTAAATTCAGGGAACTTTGTTTCTTAAGACAGGCTGAATTGTTTTCAAGGAATCAAATACATGATCTGGTGGTCTTGTAGAAAAGAGACCCAATGTCAGTAAGGTGTATTACAACAACAAAATCAGTTTTAATTGGTTTTACTCTCTGGTCAGGAATTATCTTGACCATCTCCACATACTTGCTTTCCCTAAGTCATTTCAAAAAATACATATTTCTTCAATTTGAAAATCAGTCAGTGACATAAGCCACTTAGCATATTCTGATGCCCACATGATTACCCTTAAAATACAGTATTTGCCTTGAAAATCAAAAATCTTTATGACACTTACCTTTCAGAAGAAAAACAATGGCGGTACTTTAGGCATATATAAAATATAACAGGTCTCAAAACCAGACAGAAATCCACGCAAAAATTAAGTTCTACAATTATTCCTACTCGTGTGACTGTTTACTTCAGTAGCTCCTACCATTAATCATTCCTCATCACCCCGGCTTTACTGACGGATTTGTTATGGGTGGATACAATGATATGCATGCACATTGAGTAGGTGTTGCAATATTCCAGACATTTTCTTTTACTGATTATATGACAAACAGTGAAAATAGAACATAGATGCAATTTCTTACTAGAATTTTTTTTGAGGCCTTGTTTTGTCCTCTTTTTTTCTTATAAATGTTTCGAAATAGTGGTGCAGCTGAAATATATGAGCAATTCCAACACAAAGTAAAAAGGGCACCAATATGAGCATTCTCCAGAACAACAAATAAGTTGAGGGGAAAAACAGAATGAGGTTTGGAAACCTATTCGGATCTGCAGTCAAAATTTGGTGAGCACTAGATATGGACAAGCTACGGTGTCAATCTTCAAAGACGGTGCTTACTGATTTATCCAGCTAAATATTTCTGCTCTAGATAAAATTGTGAAGCTCATATTAGTGATTTCTCAGAGACAACACACAAATAGAAATAAGGGTCCTATTTCCATTCCTCCCGTGGAAGTACTGTATATTCCATGTCAGGACTTCATCTTACTGATTTTGCAAAAGTAAATACCTGTTCCTGTCTGAATCCAACACCCAAGGGAAAGATAACTTTTGATTTATGTAATTGGGAAGAGAACATAAAAATTTTGTTTTGGGAAAAAATACTCCAGGTTAAAAGAAAACACATATATTCAACTAAATGAGAAATAACTCACTTTTAAGCACTAATGAGATTTAACACCAAAGCATAGCAACACTGTCAAACCCCTCTATTTCTTAAGCCTTGATTTCTTCACCTGTATAGGGCCTATATCTTGGTTAAATCCCACACTGGAAAGAGTTGTCTGAAGCAGATTACCCAAAAATACAGTATATTCACTTTCTGAATCTTTATATTGATTGCTGTGGGCAAAAGAAGAGAGGTGATAAAGTGTCTGAAGACTCTTCATGTCATGGAAGACTACAGGAAAATAAGAATGTGAACTAGAATGGCAGGATGGCAGAGTCTGTAGACCTCCAAGGAATGAAACAGGCTGAGGTGCCGAAAAGTCCTGCTATGTCAAGGTTAGCTGAATTAAAGTTTTGTCACTGCTCCAACAAATACTGAAACAACAGTCCCTGGAAAGAGTTGCATTATAAGACCACCATCTCCAGTTATTTGACAACAAAAAGCCAACAGCAATAAGAAAAATCTCACTTTGCCATCACAGAAATTAAAGGTAAAAGAATAACCAGGATCAGATCTGTTGTTTATAATTTATAACCCTTTATGGGAAAACTAAAACAACTTCTAGATTACAATTCTTGAAATTCAAATGACAAAATAAAACTGCATGTTTGTTTTTCTTCCTAAAGATAGCAAAACTGGGGATAAGAAAGAGTGTCAGCTTTTTTACCATGTGAGTTTCTCACCCATTTTTCTGAAATGCGGTTGCAGGAAATTAGAGAGTATCATAAAGAAAGAGTATATTATAAACCCCTGTGTAACAGCTAAGCCATTCCTTTGCTCCATTTCCCTAATACTGGTTGAAATATTCATTCCCATTAGATACTTCTACTAAGTTTCTGAAGTATACATTCCTGACACGATACTAGTATCAGATACTTTTCCTTGACAGGTAGCTCTTAGACCTCTTCACTAGCAGAAATATGCTCATTCTTTTGATGGGCTTTTAGTGTGTTAACCTTAAATCAGAAGTTCTCTCCTCTTGGTCTCAGAACTTCTGAAATGACCATGTACCTGCCCTTAACAAGGTTTCTCTCCAGAGTGATGTGAAAGTCAAACTAATTTTGTAGTCAAAAGTTACTTGGCCTACTAAGTCAGCTCAGTAATGTGATAGTAACAGTTTGGAACATTAGTTTTGTGATATTGATGCCTGACACATACAGTGGGACTGGTCATGCCAACTCTATATGGTTTTTAACATTTAATTATTAACAAGTTGTTCCAGGCATATTATGAAATTTAAAAAAAAAAAAAATAGAAATACTTTATCAAGAGGAAGTTTAAATTATGATCAACACAGTAAAGGAAGATAAATACTAAACTGATAAATATGCTAAATGGGTGTTACAATTCTTATTCTAAAATAATCTCCTAAATTTGTAGAGGAATCTAAATCTAAAATCTAAATATGTTGGATTGTATATGCTCAGATTTTTATTAATATGTAGGTATCACATATTGCTGTATGTTGATATGCAATGGACAAAAAACTTTGAAACTTAAAAAAGAAGTGGAGGACTTCTACAAGATTTCAAGATTTGCACATGAAAAAGGTTTGTGAGGTGCAATTTTCTGATTTCAAGAAATATACACAATGTGCTAAACAGTAAGAGAGAAGTATTTAATATAGTTTATTCTCCCTTATTGCTCTTTAACATATTCTGCTGGGGAAAAAACAAACAAACAACAAACAACTGATAACAAGCTTTTCCACATACTACTGAGTACACTCATCGGTGTTTAGCATTTTAAATTCTCAGCATCAGTGCTGACAATATCACTGAGTCAAATATTATGGCTAGATATCTAAATGCTGAATAACTGCATGACTAAATACATCTGTGTTCATTAAGGCTAAATCAATGATAATCAAAATTCTTGTTTGTGCAGCAAACAAACTGCTACTAGAATTATGGAGAATTTTAGATCTTCACAAGTTCTTCTGTTTTCATACAGCATTATCAGTTATCAGTTCTGTTGCAGGACTTGTTTTGAGAGATCAGATATGATGAGTGGAACTGACTCAGACTGAGACATTAATCTGTGTCTGAAATGACAACCACACACTCTAGCTATATTTTAATTGTGGGTTTTTTGTTTGTTTTTTTTTTTTAAATATGAAGATAACGAGCAGAATTTAAAGTCTAATTACCTAAACTTGAATCATTAATTTTACACATCGAGAAATATTGCTACAAAATGACACAAAGACAAAAAAGCATAACAAGTGCATCTCCAGTGTCACACTGAAACACTTTGGCTAGATCTAACCTATTATCTATTTATTGCACGTATCCTTATGTATCACAGAATGACTCACAGAGCTAAAATAATAATTTTAAAAATATCTGAATTTCAGGCTGGATTGACAGCCCTGGAGACTTAAATTTTCTCCTCATCCACAGTGGAGAAACAGTGTCAGTAGCTGTACTACTAGCTCGTCCTCCTGTTCGTTCTCATCACCACCCACTTGGAAGAGACTATTGTTAAAGGTAAAAGATTTCTTAACTTTACATGATAATGCCTACAGCTTTGAGTCATATATGGCCTCTATTGAAAGGTTGATAAGCACCTGCATTTCAAACTGACTTTCAAAGAAATTAAGGGCAACTTGGATCTATGGAAAGCGGAAAGACAAAGTGTACTGAAGTGATGCACCTCAGATTCTAGGATCCTTAATTAGCAGTCATCTTGCAAATAAAAATAAATCCTTTCTTTCTTAAATAAGATCACAAAACAATTTCAACCAAGTAATTTCTATTAAATACATAATACTCCAAACTTGGGAGAAAAACATATTGTAAGATTTTTTGAAAGCATATTTCAATAAGAAGAAACTGAATATATAAATTTTGTAAATATGTGAGAAAACACTTGAGTACCAGAATATGCATTTAATCAGTTAGTTCAACTAATGAATCACCTAGATTGATTATCTAACATGCGGGCAATTTATTGCTCACTGTTAAGTGAAAAGGACACTGTGGATCAGAACTTTACTGAGGATTTCAGTGAGATCAAGAGAAGCCTAAGAAAATAAAAAAGTGAAAGCAAGTTCAAGCCCAACTTCAATCACCCAATGTAACAAAGGCTCACAAGTTTTCTGCAATTTTAACCATACAGATTGAAGCTTCCTCTCTTTTGCAACTGTGCTAAAGTCAACATACCATTCAGTTAAGTAAATGATCTGGTATCACTCTTAAAATTGTGGACAAAAATAATTTGAAGAAAAATATCTTTCCTTTATCTCAAGAACAGGAATTACATGACTCCTAAAATTTCCATAGAGAAAATGATGCTGTATTTATCAATTTTAAGATTAAATTTTGATTAATAAAGTATTTCAAAAGTATATATCTATATAGATGCAAAGATATATGGCATTACTGCTCTGTGAAAAGGTCTTATTAAGATGGCAATTACTCTTGTGTAAATGTGAAATGATTTAATTATAATCCAAATAATATAAATTGAATAGTTTCTGTTTCAAAGACTCACTGGCATGCTGCTAAGAAGCTCAGTAATTTCAATTAGAAATAATACACAGCTGTCATGCTTTCTTTCTGAAGCACACTATTATAATGAAGTTCTTAGATTATTTTCCTGTAGGGCATTATTAGCTTCACATATCACACAAAAGAAAAGCTTAGAACAGTCTTAAAGATCTACTTAGCTTTTACCATGTTTTTAGACATTCAGTCTCAAATAAAAGAATCATTAATGGAAACACAATAATGCCTCGAATATATTCAAAACAAAAGAAATTATGACAAAAGAAGAAACATGCAATAATAATTAAAAATCAAAAGCTGTCAGCAGATAAATGAATGCCAACAATCCAGAAGAATGTTCCTACAAAATAAAAATTGAACCTATAATGATTTTCTGGCAAGAGTTGACATTTTTATGATGACCACTGTACATAAACAGGATTCATTTAACATCAAAGCACTTCAGCAGCCTAAATTCATTGTGCATTATTTATATAAGACTTTAAGCTAGACTCATATGCCTCACAGAAAAAAACATTCAGTCTTCCTGTAACAATTATGTCCATATAAGCTCATGTTCACACGCCTACAGAAATATGGTTTCATGTGTACAAGTTTGCATTACACTGACAGAGAAGCCTGTGAGATCTTGATCACTCCTAGTGGCTGAGCCTCTGAAACAAAAGTGAAAAAGACATGAGAACGTTATTAACTCACCAAATACTGCCATGTGTTTGTATCTGAAGTTGTACCTTGACTCAGAAAAACTCAAGTCAATATTTTGTGCTGATACATAGCTTACTAAGGTCAAAGAAGATCTGACAACTCAACAGTACCTGTTTGGCACCTCCAAATTGTATGTTGGAAGCGCAAGATCATTGCTTTCAGACCCCAGATGCCAAGCGCAGCTGACTGGTTGCTTTGTGATAGCACTCTAAACAGTGTCAATAGGAATGCACAGATTTCCCAATAGCAGCTTTGCACAGTCATCTTCTGAGGGGGCAGGGGGGAAGGGCAACGGGGCAAGGGCAGGGATATTTGTTAGCAACAGAAGGGCTGATCCTCTAGTGAAGAAAATAGAAAATAGAAGAAATATTACTAATTATTATTAAGAAACCTGCTAGGCAAATAAGGCAAAAACACGTCAACATAGTCACTTGAGTCAGAGATGCTCAGAACTGCTTTGGGGCACAGGACTAAGAGAATATTCAGGCCCCAGTCATTGCTTACACTTCAGGGGAAGGAGCAAGAGGCAGGGAAAGATATGCACACACAGGCAAAAGCAAACTTGATCTGAAACATGCTGCTAATCTTTATTGTCATTCCTGTTGTGATATGGTCCATTGAATAACCAAATAACCACAGATGTCTGGGGTCAAGGTGTATGAGGCATTGTTCTATCACAGCCTCAGTGTTTGATTCATAAATGATATGTAGAGGGAAGAGCACCACCTACTGAATCACATATGTCACTAATAAGTAAATTTTAGTTCTCTTTAAAGTTTCATCATCCAGTGGGGTTCAGTTTTTTGCAAAAGCTGCCAATAAGCAATTTATTTTGTTCCAAAACAGACATGAAATTTGATCTTGTTCAGGTCAGGCAATTGAGTCCACAGCATTTCCTTTATAGTCCTTTCACTTCCTGTTTGTGTCCCTGTTCTTCCTGCATTCTGTTAACCATTTTTTCATGGAGGAAAGTTCAGATACCATGGATGCTGGCATGACTTTTTTCTGGTTTTAAAAGTCGATAGGATGACTTCATAAACTCAGAAACATTCATCTGATGCATAAGTCTAGGGAATGGGAGTCCAGCCATGAGTTTACAACAGACCACTAAAGCTCTGGATGTGCAAACAAACCTCTCAATATATTAATAAGTAAGACAGGTGATACTGGAGATACCTACAGCATGTATCCCACTTTCACAACTCTTCAGTTGAACCAGCTGTGAAAATGAAGCATAAAACAAAGACTTTTTTTTTTTTTTTTTTTTGGCAGGAAGTAGAGCAATGTCACTCAAGTCCTGGTTTCCTCTCTGTATATCCTTGGATCAGCCCTCTGTGAAACTGTTGACCAAGCACTTTATTAATGCAATGTTTATGAGGAGGACATTTAGGGACTCATGGAGTCCTGGCAGCTGTTTGTTATAAGCTTAGGGAAAAAATATTTCTGGATGGATTCCAAAAGTGAAGCTTCTTTTTTTTTCATGCAGACACATTAGAGTCAACACATTAGAAGGAAGAGCATTACACTGTGACAGGCAGGTCATGGCTGGATGATAGACTGAAGAGTTTTGCATCCTCCTACAAGCTCAGTGGTTAATCTCCCAATCCTCTCTCTTCAACCACTTCTTTCAATTCCTGGTACTGGTTCGAAGTTGAGAGGGAAGGGTATGATAAGAAATTTTGAAGAAACACTCAATGGATGAGATGTGTAGAGTTGAAAGTGAAAGACAAGGAAAAGATTGATCCATTTGGCAACCTTATCACTGCACCTGTTAAAGTACTCTGGATATCAGAAGGGAAACATGCAAAACAGAAGTCTTATGTTTCATCCTGGTCAGCCCGACTGCAAGCCTCTGCTTATAAGTGTATCAACTCACTTCTACTATAACCTAAGTTTGTGTCCATGATATTTGCCTCTGACTCTTCAAGAATCTAAAATGTTTGTGGAATCCTGCCTTTAAAAATTAGGTTAGCTCTTGGGAAAAAAGGTCACCTTTTCTCTTGGTTAAATGAGTTACAAAATATACATCAAAAAAAAAAAAGGATACGCATATCATCTTTGAACAAGCAGCATTACATATTAAATATGTGTCCACTAAAACCACTATTATTAATTTAAAATGCAGTTAAGCAGAGTAATTGCTGAAAACCCTCAGGAATGAACATCTAGAGACTTAAGAGGAAACTGTAAGCCTCCTTATTTCAACAGTAACACTAATGTTGACTTAATGGAATCAAGACCACTTCAGGTTTGAGCTGCAGATCAGCCCCTAAAGTTAAAAAACAGATCTTTATTTCTCTCTGGAGGGGTTCATTTTTCAGTGACTCCATACTAGTTTTGACTAGTGCATAACATCGGCTAGAATTTTTAAGAAACCCACTAACTTACAGGAAGGAGCTGTGACAAACTACATAGCCTATAGTCAAGAGAGATGCAAAAGGTAAAACTGCAGAGGTAAAATAGAGAGGAAAAGCACTAAGAGGCAGCTCAGGATTCAAGAGAAAAAACAGATGTGATAAAATGTATAAATATTTAAGGGGGGAAACAGAGCTAGAACATGGCACTAGAGGAACATCACAGACCATCCCATTCCAAAGAGCAGCAGCAGCTGACCCTTCCCCATCCCCAAGTGCCTCACTGAGGTGATGAAGCATGTTAGTGGTTAGCCTGAGCTCACTGCTAGTTCCAGTTACTTCCTTCTTGTCTCAGCCAACAAATTACTGCTTTGTGCTTTTAAATGGAGCATATCCTGCTTGCCCTCTCTTTGTGTAGAACAAACACCCAGAGAGTGAGACACTATCTTCAATGGACCTTTACTTGTTCTCTTGTCACAGATTATACCAATCTCTCCATGGCATGCCTCGCATGGCAAACATTTTAATCACTCAAAATTCCATCGCAATTCCATCATAATTCTGTCCCAATTTTTTACAGTAACTGAGCTATATTTGATAAAAATTGTAGCATAGTTTTTGCAGATTAAGTTGTTGTAGAATAAATACCTAATGAAAATGATTTTCATTATTTGAGCCAATAGAAGCTCAGTGGTGCAACACTAAACTTACAACTATAACAATGCAAAAATCTAAGACATTTTTCTACTACTACATTATTTTCTTTTTGGATTGAATTACTAGAGGAAATCTTGGAAAGAAGGAACAAAGATGGATGTTTGCTTTTATTCTAAAACATATAATTTAAAAATATTTTTTAAAGTTTGAGTCTCTATACTTTGCATGCTGTTCTTCCTTTTCCCTGAAACTAACAAAAGACATTATGAAAACTCAAATATAAATCACTTGTTTGGACAAAGCACATATTTAAATGGTCAGTAATTCTCTTCTACTGTCAGAAGACAAAGGCTTACAATTTTCTTCCATATAATACCTTTTAAATTGTGAGAATGTCATCATGCTCTTTAAAGGGCAGGAGGGAAAGGGCTGGGGAGAAGCACATAATTCCAGTGCTATATCCCAGCTCTGAAAAGGATTGCTGCCAACTGTAAACATACTTAATTCATGGCTTGTTATAAGAGAAGATGAAAGCCAGTTGTTAGATACATTTATGAGACCATACAAATGTTGGCAGCATTTTATAGTGCTGTCGTATTCAGAAAAGTGATAACAGAAAATATGACATTTAATACAATTGCTCCCCTTCCTATCTACAGAGAACTATCTCAACCACTTTTAACAGTAATTTTCTGATTCTGTGAACTTTGCATAGCAAATATCAGTACTGGTGAGTAAAGTCTGTCATACTAAGCTTCCCCTCCTGAAATCATCCACACTACTGTCAACGAAGTTGTGAAAACAGTCTTGTGCAGAATAGTGGGATGAGGGATAGCAAGGAGCAGTGAACATTAAGAAAACATGATCTGATAACTCCAAGAGATGAAACATTATTACTTTCACATGCATACAACAGAAATAAGAATTAGACAATGATTCCTGAGTTTGAACACTCATTTAAAACTTCAATCAAAATATATGAAAATGTCTAACAGTATTTTACAGAGATTCTAGCTAAGTATAAACAATCTCCTTTTCTTTTTTTTTTTTCTTTCTCCAACATCAAATTATAACCTAAATTAACACTGCATAGGTGTTGCCTTGAAATTTTGTAAGCCTTCTGTTTTTAACCTTGGAGTCAAATTTTCTCACACAGTGTTATGTAAATAGAGCCGATGTTTACTTAAGTATTGGAATGTGTATAAAAATAATGTAGTGTCAATAAAC